>CM022301.1:117640783-118025783 GCA_011799875.1 Thinopyrum elongatum | reverse complement strand
TAGTTCAATCTCGTTACCGGCAAGTCTCTTTACTCGTTCCGTAATACATCATCTTGTAACTAACTCCTTAGTCACTTTGCTTGCAAGCTTCTTGTGATGCTGTATTACCGAGAGGGCCCAGAGATACCTCTCCATCATACGGAGTGACAAATCCCAATCTCGATTCACGCCAACTCAACAGACACCTTCATAGATACCTGTAGAGCACCTTTATGATCACCCAGTTACGTTGTGATGTTTGATAGCACACAAGGTATTCCTCCGGTATCCGGGAGTTGCATGATCTCATGGTCGAAGGAATATGTATTTGACATTAAGAAAGCAGTAGCAATAAACTGAACGATCATATGCTAAGCTAACGGATGGGTCTTGTCCATCACATCATTCTCCTAATGATGTGATCCCGTTATCAAGTGACAACGCATGTCTATGGTTAGGAAACCTTAACCATCTTTTGATCAACGAGCTAGTCTAGTATAGACTCACTAGGGACACAGTATTTGTTTATGTATCCACACATGTATTTAAGTTTCCAATCAATACAATTCTAGCATGAATAATAAACCTTTATCATGATTAAGGAAATATAATAATAACCACTTTATTATTGCCTCTAGGGAATATTTCCAATAGTCTCCCACTTGCACTAGAGTCAATAATCTAGTTCACATCGCCATGTGATTAACACCCAATGATTTCTTAGGTGTGATCATGTTTTGCTTGTGAGAGAGGTTTTAGTCAACGGGTCTGCAATAATCAGATCCATGCGTACTTTGAAAATTTCTATGTCTACAATGCTGTGCATGGAGCTACTCTAGCTAATTGCTCCCAAGTTCAATATGTATCCAGATTGAGACTCAGAGTCGTCCCGATCGATGTCAAAGCTTGCATCGACGTAACCCTTTACGATGAACTCTTTATCACCTCCAAAACCGAAAAACATTTCCTTAGTCCTCTTTAGGTACCTAAGGATAATTTTGACCGCTGTCCAGTGATCCACTCCTGGATCACTATTGCACCCCCTTGCCAGACTCATGGCAAGGCACACAACAGGTCTGGTACACAGCGTGGCATACTTTATAGAGCCTATGGCTGAGGCATAGGGAATGACTTTCATCCTTTCTCTTTCTTCTGCCCTGGTCGGGCTTTGAGTCTTCTCAACTTCACACCTTGCAACACAGACAACAACCCTTTCTTTGACTGGTCCATTTTGAACTTCTTCAGAACTTTGTCAAGGTGTGTGCTTTGTCAAAGTCCTATTAAGCATCTCGATCTATCCCTATAGATCTTGATGCCTAATATATAAGCAGCTTCATCGAGGTCTTTTATTGAAAAATTCTTATTGAAGTATCCTTTTATGCTATCCAGAAATTCTATATCATTTCCAATCAGTAATATGTCATCCACATATAATATCAGAAATGCTATAGAGCTCCCACTCACTTTCTTGTAAATACAGTCTTCACCGTAAGTCTGTATAAAACAATATGCTTTGATCACCTCATCAAAGCGTATATTCCAACTCTGAGATGCTTGCACCAGTCCATAGATGGATCATTGGAGTTTGCACACTTTGTTAGCTCCTTTAGGATCGACAAAACCTTCTGGTTGCATCATATACAACTCTTCTCTAAGAAACCCGTTAAGGAATGCAGTTTTGACGTCCATTTGCCAGATTTCATAATCATAAAATGTGGCAATAGCTAACATGATTCTGACAGACTTAAGCATCGCTACGGGTGAGAAAGTCTCATCGTAGTCAACCCCTTGAACTTGTCAAAAACATTTCGCGACAAGTCGAGCTTTGTAGACAGTGATATTACCATCAGCGTCTATCTTCCTCTTGAAGATCCATTTATTCACAATGGCTTGCCCATCATCAGGAAAGTCCACCAAAGTCCACACTTTGTTCTCATACATGGATCCTATCTCATTCATGGCCTCTAGCCATTTGTCGGAATCTGGGCTCATCATAGCTTCTTCATAGTTCGTAGGTTCGCCGTTGTCTAACAACATGACTTCCAGGACAGGATTACCATACCACTCTGGTGCGATACGTGCTCTGGTCGACCTACGAGGTTCTGTAGTAACTTGATCCGAAGTTTCATGATCATGATCGTTATCATTAGCTTCCTCTTTGGTTGGTGTAGGCATCATGGGAACGTTTTTCTCTGATGTGCTATTTTCCAATTCGAGAGAAGGTACAACTACCTCATCAAGTTCTACTTTCCTCCCACTCATTCTTTCGAGAGAAACTCCTTCTCTAGAAAAGACCCATTCTTGGCAACAAAGATCTTACCTTCGGATCTGTGGTAGAAGGTATACCCAATAGTTTCTTTAGGGTATCCTATGAAGACGCACTTCTCCGCTTTGGGTTCGAGCTTATCAGGATGAAGCCTTTTGACATAAGCGTCAAATCCCCAAACTTTAAGAAATGACAGCTTAGGTTTATTGCCAAACCATAGTTCATACGGTGTCATCTCAATGGATTTAGACGGTGCCCTATTTAACGTGAATGCGGCTGTCTCTAATGCATAACCCCAAAATGATAAAGGCAAATCGGTAAAAGAAATCATAGAACGCACCATATCTAATAAAGTATGGTTACGACGTTCGGACATACCATTACGCCGTGGTGTTCCAGGTGGCATTAGTTGTGAAACAATTCCACATTGTCTTAAATGAAGGCCAAACTCGTAACTCAAATATTCGCATCCACGATCAGATCATAGAAACTTTATTTTCTTGTTACGATGATTCTCCACTTCACTCTGAAATTCTTTGAACTTTTCAAATGTTCAGACTTGTGTTTCATCAAGTAGATATATCCATATCTACTCAAATCATCTGTGAAGGTCAGAAAATAACGCTACCCGCCGCGTGCCTCAACACTCATCGGATCGCATACATCGGTATGTATTATTTACAATAAGTCATTAGCTCGCTCCATTGTTCCGGAGAATGGAGTTTTAGTCATCTTGCCCATGAGGCATGGTTCGCAAGTATCAAATGATTCATAATCAAGTGCTTCCAAAAGTCCATCCGCATGGAGTTTCTTCATGCACTTTACACGACCTAAACGGCAGTGCCACACGTATGTTGCACTATCATTATCAACTTTGCATCTTTTGGCATCAATATTATGAATATGTGTATCACTACGATCGAGATTCAACAAGAATAGACCATTCATCAAAGGTGCATGACCATAAAAGATATTACTCATATAAATAGAACAACAATTATTGTCTGACTTAAATGAATAATCATCTCAAAATAAACAGGATCCAGATATAATGTTCATGCTCAACGCTGGCACCAAATAACAATTATTGAGGTTTAAAACTAATCCCGAAGGTAGATGTAGAGGTAGCATGCCGACGGCGATCACATCAACCTTGGAGCCATTCCCGACGCGCATCGTCACCTCGTCCTTAGCCAATCTTCGTTTATTCCACAACTCCTGTTTTGAGTTACAAATATGAGCAACCGAACCAGTATCAAATACCCAGGCGCTACTACGAGCATTAGTAAGGAACACATCAATAACATGTATATCAAATATACCTTTGTTCACTTTGTCATCCTTCTTATCTGCCAAGTGCTTGGGGCAGTTCCACTTCCAGTGACCATTTCCTTTGCAGTAGAAGCACTCAGTTTCAGGCTTGGGTCCATCTTTGGGCTTCATCACAGGAGCGGAAACTTGCTTGCCATTCTTCTTGAAGTTCACTTTCATTCCCTTGCCCTTTTTCTTGAAACTAGTGGTCTTGTTAACCATCAACACTTGATGCTCTTTCTTGATTTCTACCTCCGCTGATTTTAACATCATGAAGAGCTCGGGAATCATATTCGTCAACCCTTGCATATTATAGTTCATCACGAAGCTTTTGTAGCTTGGTGGCAGTGACTGAAGAACTCTGTCAATAACACTCTCAACTGGAAGATCAATTCCCAGTTGAGTCAAGTGGTTATGATACCTAGACATTTTGAGTATGTGTTCACTGACAGAACTCTTCTCCTCCATCTTACAGCTATAGAACTTGTTGGAGACTTCATATCTCTCAACCCGGGCATTAGCTTGAAATATGAACTTCAGCTCTTCGAACATCTCATATGCTCCATGGCGTTCAAAACATCTTTGAAGTCCCGGTTCTAAGCCGTAGAGCATGGCACACTGAACTATCGAGTAGTCATCAGATCGAGCCTGCCAGACATTCATAACATCTGCATCAGCTCCTGCAGCAGGTCTGTCACCTAGTGGTGCATCAAGGACATAATTCTTCTATGCATCAATGAGGATAATCCTCAAGTTACGGACCCAGCCCGTGTAGTTGCTACCATCATCTTTCAACTTAGCTTTCTCTAGGAACGCATTAAAATTCAAGGGAATGGAAGCACGGGCCGTTGATCTACAACATAGATATGCACAAACTATTAAGACTAAGTTCATGATAAATTTTAGTTCAAATAATCAAATTACTAATGAACTCTCACTTAAATCAACATCCCTCAAGTTGTCTAAGTGATACATGATCCAAATCAACTAACTAATGTCCGATCATCACGTGAGATGGGGTAGTCTTCAATGGTCAACATCTCTATGTTGATCATATCTACTATATGACTCACGTTCGACCTTTCGGTCTCTAGTGTTCCAAGACCATGTCTGTACTTGCTAGGCTCGTCAAGTTTAACCCAGGTATTATGCATGTGCAAAACTGGCTTACACCCGTTGTATGTGAACGTAGAGTCTATCACACCCAATCATCACGAGGTGCTTCGAAATGACGAACTTTAGCAATAGTGCATACTCAGGGAGAATAGTTTTATCTTGAAATTAAGTGAAGGGATCATCTTATAATGCTACCATTGTTCTAAGCAAAATAAGATGCATAAAGGATAAACATCACATGCAATCAAAATATGTGACATGATATGGCCATCATCATCTTGTGCTTTTGATTTCCATCTCCAAAGCATCGACATGATCTCCATCGTCACCGGAGTGACACCTTGATCTCCATCACTGCGTCGGGGTCGTCTCGACAACTATTGCTTCTACAACTATTTCTAACACATAACGATAAAGTAAAGCAATTACATGGTGCTTAGTGATTAACACGCAGGTCATACAATAATTAAAGACAACCCTAAGGCTCCTGTCGGTTGTGGTACTCATCAACATGCAAGTCATGAACTTATTACAAAACATGATCATCTCATACATCAACATATATCAAATCACGTCTTGACCATATCACATCACAACATACCCTGCAAAAACAAGTTAGACGTCCTCTACTTTGTTGTTGCAAGTTTTACGTGGCTGCTACGGGCAACTAGCAAGAACCGTTCTTACCTACGCAAAATGACAACAGTGATTATCAAGTTGCCTTTTAACCTTCTGCAAGGACCGCCGTAGTCAAATTAGATTCAACTAAAGTGGGAGAAATAGACACCCGCCAGCCACCTTTATGCAAAACAATTTGCATGTTAGTCGGTGGAACCGGTCTCATGTACGTGGACATGTAAGGTTGGTCCGAGCCGCTTCGTCCCACAATACCGCCGAATCAAAATAAGACATTGGTGGTAAGCAATATGAACATCACCGCCCACAACTCCTTTGTGTTCTACTCATGCATAACATCTACGCATAGACCTGGCTCATGATGCCACTGTTGGGGAACATTGCATGGAAAACAAAACTTTTTCTACGCACACACAAGATCTATCCATGGAGATGCATAGCTACGAGAGGGGGAGAGCATCTACATACCCTTGTAGATCACTAAGCAGAAGCGTTTATCAACGGGGTTGATGTAGTGGTACACCTTCACGATCAGTCCCGATCAAGTACCGAACGTACGGCACCTCCGCGTTCAGCACACATTCAGCTCGATGACGTCCTCGCCTTCTCGATCCACGGTGGTGGTGAAACTATTTCCGCAGGGCTTCGCCAAGCACAACGGATTTAGGACGGAGGACAAACTAGAGGGAGAGGGGGCACCGGCACATGGCTTGGTGAATCGTGGTGTCCCTCAGGGGCTAGCCCTGCTCCTCTATTTATTTGTTGAGCCCTGGGGTCGTTTCTTGGAGAAAGAGCCTCCTCAAAGTTGGTTTGGAACGCAAGGAAGAGTCCTTCCCAGTTTCCACTACCAGACGCCACGGTCCTCGACGTCTGGTCCAAACACCATGGGCCTCGGCGTCTGGCCCAGGGCCAGACGCCAGGGTCCCTGGCTTCTGGTCCCTCGCCTCCGCAAAACTTCCTTTTTCACCGACCTAAAGCCCCATGGACCTTACCCCTTGGCCCAACCATATCATCCTATATATCAATCTTTACCTCTGGACCATTCCGGAGCTCCTTGTCATGTCCGTGATCTCATCCGGGACTCCGAACAACATTCGTTCACCAACATACATAACTCATATAATACTATATCTTCAACGAACGTTAAGCGTGCAGACCCTACGGGTTCGAGAATGACCTAGACATGACCGAGACGCTTCTCCGGTCAATGACCAATAGCGGGACCTGGACGCCCATATTTGTTTCTACATATTCTACGAAGATCTTTATCGGTCAAACCTTTATGACAACATGCATAGTTCCCTTTGTCTATCAGTATGTTACTTGTCCAAGATTCGATCGTCGGTATCTACATACCTAGTTCAATCTCGTTACCGGCAAGTCTCTTTACTCGTTTCATAATACATCATCTTGTAACTAACTCCTTAGTCACTTTGCTTGCAAGCTTCTTGTGATGATGTATTACCGAGAGGGCTCAGAGATACCTCTCCATCATACGGAGTGACAAATCCCAATCTCAATTCACTCCAACTCAACAGACACCTTTGAAGATACCTGTAGAGCACCTTTATGATCACCCAGTTACGTTGTGACATTTGATAGCACACAAGGTATTCCTCCGGTATCCGGGAGTTGCATGATCTCATGGTCGAAGGAATATGTATTTGACAGTAAGAAAGCAGTAGCAATAAACTGAACGATCATATGCTAAGCTAACAGATGGGTCTTGTCGATCACATCATTCTCCTAATGATGTGATCCCGTTATCAACTGACAACACATGTCTATGGTTAGGAAACCTTAACCATCTTTTGATCAACGAGCTAGTCCAGTAGAGGTTCACTAGGGACACGGTATTTGTTTATGTATCCACACGTGTATTTAAGTTTTTGGTCAATACAATTCTAGCATTAATAATAAACCTTTATCATGATTAAGGAGATATAATAATAACCACTTTATTATTGCCTCTAGGACATATTTCCAACAAATATTGATGGAAATATGCCCTAGAGGCAATAATAAAATGGTTATTATTATATTTCCTAAATCATGATAAAGGTTTATTATTCATGCTAGAATTGTATTGATTGGAAACTTAAATACATAAACAAATACCGTGTCCCTAGTGAGCCTCTACTAGACTAGCTCGTTGATCAAAGATGGTTAAGCTTTCCTAACCATAGACATGAGTTGTCATTTGATAACGGGATCACATCATTAGGAGAATGATGTGATGGACAAGACCCATCCGTTAGCTTAGCATATGATCGTTCAGTTTATTGTTATTGCTTTCTTAATGTCAAATACATGTTCCTTCGACCATGAGATCATGCAACTCTCGGATACCGGAGGAATACCTTGTGTGATGTCAAACGTCACAACATAACTGGGTGATCATAAAGATGCTCTACAGGTATCTCCGAAGGTGTCTGTTGAGTTGGCGTGAATCGAGATTGGGATTTGTCACTCCGTGTATCGGAGAGGTATCTCTGGGCCCTCTCGGTAATACACATCACAAGAAGCTTGCAAGCAAAGTGACTAAGGAGTTAGTTACGAGATGATGTATTACGGAATGAGTAAAGAGACTTGTCGGTAATAAGATTGAACTAGGTATGAAGATACCGACGATCGAATCTCGGGCAAGTAACATACCGACAGACAAACGGAATTACATTTGTTGTCATAAAGGTTCGACCGATAAAGATCTTTGTAGAATATGTAGGAACCAATATGGGCATCCAGGTCCCGCTATTGGTTATTGACCGGAGAGGCGTCTCGGTCATGTCTACATCATTCTCGAACCTGTAGGGTCTGCACGCTTAACATTCGTTGACGATATAATATTATATGAATTATGTATGTTGGTGACCGAATGTTGTTCGGAGTCTGGGATAAGGTCATGGACATGACGAGGAGCTCCGGAATAGTCCGGAGGTAAAGATTAATATATGGGATAATAGTGTTTGGCTTCCGGAAGGGTTCTGAAATTCACTGGAAGGGGTTTCGGATGTTCCCCGAAATGTTCAGGTACGAGAACACTTTATTTGGGCCAAGGGGTAAAGCCCACGGGGTTTTGGTAAATGCAAAAGGCAGTTTTGCGGAGGCCAGGGGCCAGGGGCCAGACGCCAGGGACCATCGCGTCTGGTCCTGGAGTCCGAGAAGGACTCTTGCCTTTCGGGCAAAACCGACTTTGAGGAGGCTTTTACTCCAAGTTTCGACCCCAGGGCTCAACATATAAATAGAGGGGCAGGGCTAGCACCCAGGACACATCAAGATTCACCAAGCCGTGTGCCAGCAACCCTGTCCCCTCTAGTTTATCCTCCGTCATAGTTTTCATTGTGCTTGGCAAAGCCCTGCGGAGATTGTTCTTCACCACCACCGTCACCACGCCGTCGTGCTGCCGGAACTCATCTACTACTTCGCCTCTCTTGCTGGATCAAGAAGGTGAGGATGTCAGCGAGCTGAATGTGTGCTTAACGTGGAGGTGCCGTACGTTCAGTACTTGATCGGGATGAATCGTGAAGGTGTATGACTACATCAGCCGCGTTGATAAATGCTTCCGCTTATCATGTCACATATTTTGATTGCATGTGATGTTTATCCTTTATGCATCTTATTTTGCTTAGAACATCGGCAGCATTATAAGATGATCCCTTCACTAAATTTCAAGATAAAAGTGTTCTCCCCGAGTATGCAGCATTGCCAAAGTTCGTCGTTTCGAAGCACCTCGTGATGATCGGGTGTGATAGACTCTACGTTCACATACAACGGGTGTAAGATAGTTTTGCACGTGTAGAATACTTGGGTTAAACATGACAAGCCTAGCATGTACAGACATGGTCTCGGAACACTAGAAACCAAAAGGTCGAATGTGAGTCATATAGTAGATATGATCAACATAGAGATGTTCACCATTGATGACTACCCCATCTCACGTGATGATCGGACATGGGTTAGTTGATTTGGATCATGTATCACTTAGATAACTTGAGGGATGTTTATTTAAGTGGGAGTTCATTAGTAATTTGATTAATTAAACTTAAATATATCATGAACTTAGTCTTAATAGTTATTGCATATCTATGTTGTAGATCAATAACTCGCAATATAGCTCCCCTATTTTTGATATGTTCCTAGAGAAAACTAAGTTGAAAGATGATAGTAGCAATGATGCGGACTGGGTCCGTGATCTGAGGATTATCCTCATTGCTGCACAGAAGAATTATGTCCTTGATGCACCGCTAGGTGATAGACCTATTGTAGGAGCAGATGCAGACGTTATGAACGTTTGGCAAGCTTGATATGATGACTACTTAATAGTTTAGTGCGCCATGCTTTATGGCTTAGAACCGGGACTTCAAAAATGTTTTGAACGCCACGAAGCATATGAGATGTCCCAAGAGCTGAAATTTGTATTTCAGGCTCATGCCCGTGTTGGGAGGTATGAGACCTCTGACAAGTACTTTGCCTAAAAGATGGAGGAGGATAGCTTATCCAGTGAGCATGTGCTCAGAATGTCTGGTTACTACAATCGCTTGAATCAAGTGGGAGTTAATCTTCTAGATAAGATAGTGATTGACAGAATTCTCCAGTCACTATCACCAAGCTACTAGAGCTTCTTCATGAAATATAATATGCAAGGGATGACGAAAACGATTCCCGAGCTCTTCGCGATGCTAAAATTAGCAGAGGTAAAAACAAGAAGAAGCCCAAAGCTGGACCCAATCCTGAAATTGAGTGCTTCTACTGCAAGGGAAATGGTCACTAGAAGCAGAAGTGCCCTAAATACTTGGCGGATAAGAAGGATGGCAAAGTAAACAAAGGTATATTTGATATACATGTTATTGATGTGTACCTTACTGGTGCTCATAGTAGCCCTGCGGTATTTGATACCGGTTCAATTGCTAAGATTAGTAACTCAAAACAGGAGTTGCAGAATAAACAGAGTCTAGTTAAGGGCGAGGTGACGATGTGTGTTGGAAGTGTTTCAAGGATTGATATGATCACCATCGCACACTCACTCTACCTTCGGGATTAGTGTTGAGCCTGAATAAATGTTATTTGGTGTTTTTGTTGAGCATGAACAAGATTAGATCGTGTTTATTGCAATACGGTTATTCATTTAAGTCAAAGAATAATTGTTGTTCGGTTTACATGAATAAAACCTTCTATGGTCATACACCCAATATGAATGGTTTATTGAATCTCGATCGTAGTGATACATATGTTCATAATATTGATGCCAAAAGATGCAAAATTGATAATGATAGTACAACATACTTGTGGCACTGCCGTTTAGGTCATATTGGTGTAAAGCGCATGAAGAAACTCCATGCGGATGGACTTTTGGAAGCACTTGATTATGAATCATTTGATACTTGCGAACCATGCCTCATGGGCAAGATGACTAAAACTCCATTCTCCGGAACAATGGAGCGAGCTAATGACTTGTTGTAAATAATACATACCGATGTATGCGATCCGATGAGTGTTGAGGCACGCGGCGTGTAGCGTTATTTTCTGACCTTCACAGATGATTTGAGTAGATATGGATATATCTACTTGATGAAACACAAGTCTGAAACATTTGAAAAGTTCAAAGAATTTCAGAGTGAAGTGGAGAATCATCGTAACAAGAAAATAAAGTTTCTACGATCTGATCGCGGAGGCGAATATTTGAGTTACGAGTTTGGCCTTCATTTAAAACAATGTGGAATTGTTTCACAACTCACGCCACCTGGAACACCACAGCGTAATGGTGTGTCAGAACGTCGTAACCATACTTTATTAGATATGGTGTGTTCTATGATGTCTCTTACTGATTTGCCTTTATCATTTTGGGGTTATGCATTAGAGACAGCCGCATTCACGTTAATAGGGCACCGTCTAAATCCGTTGAGATGACACCGTATGAACTATGGTTTGGCAAGAAACCTAAAGCTGTCGTTTCTTAAAGTTTGGGGATGCGACTCTTATGTCAAAAGGCTTCAGCCTAATAAGCTCGAACCCAAATTGGAGAAGTGCATCTTCATAGGATACCCTAAGGAAACTATTGGGTACACCTTCTACCACAGATCCGAAGGCAAGATCTTTGTTGCCGAGAATGGGTCCTTTCTAGAGAAGGAGTTTCTCTCGAAAGAAGTGAGTGGGAGGAGAGTAGAACTTGAGGAGGTAGTTGTACCTTCTCTCAAATTGGAAAGTAGCTCACCAGGGAAAAAATGTTTCTGTGATGCCTACACCAACTAGAGAGGAAGCTAATGATGATGATCATGAAACTTCAGATCAAGTTACTACTGAACTTCGTAGGTCAACCAGAACATGTTCTGCACTAGAGTGGTAATCCTGTCCTGGAAGTCATGTCGTTAGACAACATCGAGCCTACGAACTATGAAGAAGCTATGATGAGCCCAGATTCCGATAAATGGCTTGAGGCCATGAAATCTGAGATAGGATCCATGTATGAGAACAAAGTGTGGACTTTGGTGGACTTGCCTGATGATCGGCAAGCCATTGACAATAAATGGATCTTCAAGAAGAAGACGGACGCTGATGGTAATGTCACTATCTACGAAGCTTGACTTGTCGCAAAAGGTTTTTGACAAGTTCAAGGGGTTGACTACGATGAGACTTTCTCATTTGTAGCAATGCTTAAGTCTGTCTGAATCATATTAGCAATTGCCGCATTTTATAATTATGAAATCTGGCAAATGGATGTCAAAACTACATTCCTTAATGGATTTCTTAAAGAAGATTAGTATATGATGCAACCAGATGGTTTTGTCGATCCTAAAGGTGCTAACAAAGTGTGCAAGCTCCAGCGATCCATCTATGGACTGGTGCAAGCATCTTGGAGTTGGAATATACGCTTTGATGAGGTGATCAAAGCATATTGTTTTATACAGACTTACGGTGAAGCCTGTATTTACAAGAAAGTGAGTGGGAGCTCTGTAGCATTTCTGATATTATATGTGGATGACATATTTGCTGATTGGAAATGATATAGAATTTCTAGATAGCATAAAAGGATACTTGAATAAGTTTTTTTAATGAAAAGACCTCGATAAAGCTACTTACATATTGGGCATCAAGATCTATAGGGATAGATCGAGACGCTTAATAGGACTTTCACAAAGCACATACCTTGGCAAAGTTTTGAAGAAGTTCAAAATGGATCAATCAAAAGAAGGGGTTCTTGACTGTGTTGCAAGGTGTGAAGTTGAATAAAGACTCAAAGCCCGACCACGATAGAAGATAGAGAGAGATTGAAAATCATTCCCAATGCCTCAGCCATAGATTCTATAAAGTATGACATGCTGTGTACCAGACCTGTTGTGTGCCTTGCCATGAGTTTGGCAAGGGGGTACAATAGTGATCTAGGAGTGGATCACTGGACAGCGGTCAAAATTATCCTTAGGTACCTAAAGAGGACTAAGGAAATGTTTCTCGGTTATGGAGGTGATAAAGAGTTCGTCGTAAAGGGTTACGTTGATGCAAGCTTTGACACCAATCCGAATGACTGTGAGTCTCAATCTGGATACGTATTGAACGTGGGAGCAATTAGCTAGAGTAGCTCCATGCAGAGCATTGTAGACATAGGAATTTGCAAAATACATACGGATCTGAATGTAGCAGACCCGTTGACTAAACCTCTCTCAGAAGCAAAACATGATCAAACCTTAGTACTCTTTGGGTGTTAATCACATGGCGATGTGAACTAGATTATTGACTCCAGTAAACTCTTTGGGTGTTAGTCACATGGCGATGTGAACTATGGGTGTTAATCACATGGCGATGTGAACTAGATTATTGACTCTAATGCAAGTGGGAGACTGATGGAAATATGCCCTAGAGGCAATAATAAAATGGTTATTATTATATTTCCTAAATCATGATATAAAGGTTTATTATTCATACTAGAATTGTATTGATTGGAAACTTAAATACATGTGTGAATACATAAACAAATACCGTGTCCCTAGTGAGCCTCTACTAGACTAGCTCGTTGATCAAAGATGGTTAAGGTTTCCTAACCATAGACATGAGTTGTCATTTGATAACGGGATCACATCATTAGGAGAATGATGTGATGGATAAGACCCATCCGTTAGCTTAGCATATGATCGTTCAGTTTATTGCTATTGCTTTCTTAATGTCAAATACATGTTCCTTCGACCATGAGATCATGCAACTCCTGGATACTGGAGGAATACCTTGTGTTCTATCAAACATCACAATGTAACTGGGTGATCATAAAGATGCTCTACAGGTATCTCCGAAGGTGTCTGTTGAGTTGGCATGAATCGAGATTGGGATTTGTCACTCCGTGTATCGGAGAGGTATCTCTGTGCCCTCTCGGTAATACACATCACAAGAAGCTTGCAAGCAAAGTGACTAAGGAGTTAGTTACGAGATGATGTATTACAGAATGAGTAAAGAGACTTGCTGGTAACGAGATTGAACTAGGTATGAAGATACCGACGATCGAATCTCGGGCAAGTAACATACCGACAGACAAAGGGAATTACGTATGTTGTCATAAAGGTTCGACCGATAAAGATCTTCGTAGAATATGTAGGAACCAATATGGGCATCCAGGTCCCACTATTGGTTATTGACCGGAGAGGTGTCTCGATCATGTCTACATCATTCTCGAACCCGTAAGGTCCGCACGCTTAACGTTCGTTGACGATATAGTATTATATGAGTTATGTATGTTGGTGACCGAATGTTGTTCGAAGTCCGGGATAAGATCATGGACATGACGAGGAGCTCCGGAATAGTTCGGAGGTAAAGATTGATATATGTGATAATAGTGTTTGGCTTCCGGAATTGTTTCGAAATTCACCGGAAGGGGTTTCGGATGTTTCCCGAAATGTTCGGGTACGAAAACACTTTATTTGGGCCAAGGGGTAAAGCCCACGGGGCTTTTGGTAAGTGCAAAAGGCAGTTTTGCGGAGGCTAGGGGCCAGACCCTGGCGTCTGGGTCGAGAAGCCGGGAACCCTGGCGTCTGTTCCTGGAGTCCGAGAAGGACTCTTGTCTTTCGGGCAAAACTGACTTTGAGGAGGCTTTTACTCCAAGTTTCGACTCCAGGGCTCAACATATAAATAAAGGGGCAGGGCTAGCACCCAAGACACATCAAGATTCACCAAGCCGTGTGCCATCAACCCCGTCCCCTCTAGTTTATCCTCCGTCATATTCTGTTGTGCTTGGCGAAGCCCTGCGGAGATTGTTCTTCACCACCACCATCACCACGCCGTCGTGCTGCCGGAACTCATCTATTACTTCGCCTCTCTTGCTGGATCAAGAAGGCGAGGACGTCATCGAGCTGAACGTGTGCTGAACGTGGAGGTGCCGTATGTTCGGTACTTGATCGGGACGGATCATGAAGGTGTACGACTACATCAACCGCGTTGATAAACGCTTCCGCTTAGCAATCTTCAAGGGTATGAAGATGCTCTCCCCCTCTCGTAGCTATGCATCTCCATGGATAGATCTTGCGTGTGCGTAGAAATTTTTTCTTTTCCATGCAACGTTTCCCAAAAAATATATCCATGGAGACAACATAATCTCCAAATGATAGCTTTAGTGTGCAGGTTTAAACACGCTAGTTAAGCAAAACAAGAAGTGGAAAGGTGTGTTGACTACAACACGCCTAACATTTAAAAACAAGCAAACATAGTCATTCAAACTGGTATTGTGCAGGTCTAAGTACACTAGTTATTGTTAAGTCAAAATAGAAAGGCGTGTTAACTACGACGTGCTTAATAGCAACCAAATATCTTCATTCATAGAGGTATTGTTGAAACTAGTATTGATGAAATTGAACTACACAATTCATACTTGCACATATAGAACATCACATTGTGAATAACTGAAATAAATAAGGTATACTACGAACAACCAAATATAGCAATTGAAACTAGACATATGCTAACTACAAACAACCGAACAACAAAAAACCATTGAAATAAACAAGGCATAATGCATACAACCAAATATAGCAATAAAAACAGGACATATTCTCACTACAAAAGGGGTTCGACAAAACAAATCATGGGATTCCCCCTATGAAGAGGCACGACAAAACAAATCATGGGTTTCCTCACTTGTCATAGATGGGCTCCTCCTCGTGGTCGCCGTCGATGAGGTCTAACTTGGCAGCTAAGGATCCCAAGCCAGCGTCGCAGAATGTGTCCTTCAGAAATGACAAAAGGGGCTCCATGGCGATGAAGGATGGCAAATTGTTGACAATGAGTCAGAGGAGATCACCGGCAGGGCCATCGATGAGATCAATGGTGGTCGAACCTGAGGGGTTCGGGGTGGGCAACTTAACCTGTGACATAGGCCGTGTCAAGCCGTCACTGTCGACAACCTCGATGTCATAGTTGGCGTCCACGACATACTAGAATAGTCTAGTCACTGATCGAAAGGCTGCGGCTAGTCATCATCGTCGGCTTCCTCGGCGGCCACCTCGGTGATGTGAGGCCGCGGTAAACCTCTTTTGGGCCATTTGCTCCTCGAGCTCCCCGGGAAGCGTAGTCGGGCTAAGGCTGCGATGCTCTGGAGTGGGGGAGGGGGATGGGGATCTGTGGGAAAGGGGAAATTTCACAGGCGTCATCTAAGAAACTCAGGGCAGCGAGGGTATGTAGATCAGTGGGTAACCTGCACAGGCATGCCGACAGAAGTTGACGATGGAGGCGGCGCGGCGGCGGCGACCTAGCTGGGGTTTCGAGCGAGGGAGGGGTGGTGTGTGTGTGTGTGAGCGGAGGTTTTGGGGTGTGTGTGGAGGGAGGCCAAGGTGGTGTTTGAGGAAATGTCGCGGCTACTAAAATTTTTACTAGGCGGGAGTAAAATGCCGGGGCTACTGAAAATTTGGATCAAGGAATTGAAGCAGAGCGGGAGTAACAAACATCGCACACGGTCAAAACATAATAATCATGCGCTATCAAACAGAAAAACCTTGCAAGCTAGCACATATTTTTGAGATTGCAAGGGATGCAGACGGGAGTAAAATGCCGGGACTACTAGAAATTTGAATCAAGGGATTGAAGCAGAGAGGGAGTAACAAACATCTCACACGGTCAAAACATAATAATCATGTGCTATCAAACAGAAAAACCCTCCAGGCGAAGACATATTTTTGAGATTGCAAGGGATGCAGGCGGGAGTGAAATGTCGAGGCTACAGAAAATTTGGATCAAGGGATTGAAGCAGAGCGGGAGTAACAGACATCGCACACGGTCCACACATAATAATCGTGTGCTATCAAACAGAAAAACCCTCCAGGCGGGTAGATATTTTCGAGATTGCGAGGGAGTAGATATTTTCGAGAGTGGGAGGGAAGCCTCGTGGAGCCCAATCTACTATGCCGATGTGAGTGACAGGGGCACGGGCGTGGCACACAGGTAATCTGAGGGAACCATGTCTATTGTGTCCCCAATCGTAGACGGTTGTTGCATCCGACTCGTCTGTTGTTTATAAATTTGGCAAAAAAATGCGGGAAAGGGTCAGAACACAAACACACGTGCATGTGGACCAAATATATGTATGAAAAGGCTGGTTTGAAGTTCAAATATCCAATGCACAACTTTGATGTGGCACTTGTCACACAAAGCACACATTATTATTGCTAGTCCGCAACCCCCCACACCATACACACTTCGTGTTGGCGGGAGGGGAATCCTAGCTATGAACGCATGCCCCCAAATAGCTAGGTCTAACATCTCACCCTACCGTAACACAAAACCTATAGGAGTCCATCATAGTTAAACTCCCTTTCGCTTCCAGTCAAAGGTGGACCGTGTGCGGGCCCACAAATGTGTGCTTGTGGCGCGAGATGGGTGAGACTACATACGAACCACCTGTGGGTGGCCCGACTGTATGCATGAAAATGGTGTGGTCTGATATTTAAATACCCAATTCACAATTTTGATGTGGCACATGTGCCTCGCAAATTAACCAGACATCCCCGACCCCACGGAGGTTCAGGAAGTGCCAAGTAGTGCCCCCCACACACTTTGAGTCGGTGGGAGAGGGCATTGATCTCACCAAGACGTACTGTAACACTGACCAAGAACAATCACCACCTTGGTCGTGTAACCTCTCACTACTAGGGAAAACCTTATACACAGAATCTTAGCAGTAGTGCTGGACAGGAAGGGGCACTACTGCTAATTAGCAGTAGCGCTGGCCCCAAACACACGCTACTGCTACCGACTTAGCAGTAGTGCGGCTCGGTAGAGCCACGCTACTACTAAAATTCCCCGACCGTTCCCGCCACGCTAGGTTTAGCAGTAGCGCGCCCAGTTTAACCACGCTACTGCTAATTTATTAGTAGTAGCGCGCTTTTTTTCAAGGTCGCTACTGCTAATTTTGAACCTAGCCACATGGCGGGCCCCGTTTAGCAGTAGCGCCTCTTCCAGAAGCGCGCTACTGCTATATTATTAGGAGCAGCGCGTTTTACACCCAGCGCTACTGCTAAACCGCAGCCATATATACCACCTTTTTCCTCCCCCTCCCCCCTCCCCCATCCTCTCTTCCTTCACTTTCCCCTAGCTCCCACCTCCTCTCTCCCTCACTTTGCTTCTTCCTCACTACTTCTCCCCCCATTACTCTCCTTCTTCTACCTATCTTTCTCTCTCCTTATTACTCCAAGCTAACTACACCACCTCCATTAATGCATCTCCTTTCTCTTTTTCCTTCCCCCTCCACTAGTTGAACTTGTCTCCTCCCAAACTAGCTAGCTAGGTAGATCTAGCATTTAGTGAAGTGACCTATGTACCTCCCTAACTAGATCTAGCCTTGTCAAGAAGAGCTTTGTCCACTTTTGATCATTCCATAGGTGTGTGTGGCGACACCTATCGACATCAACATCACCGTGCTTGATCTCGAGATAGGTGACTAAAAATTTATGCTTTTGCAAGAATGGAAATATGTGTATGTGTGCGATATGACATAATCGGGCGATATGATGGAAATTGTGTGTGTGGCATGAGTTGCCGCCGAATTGTGGTTGTGAGTTGCCTATGTTTTGCGGAAATGTCGATTTATTTCCGTTTCGGCGAATTCTGGGCAAACTCTATATGTCCTATTTTTAGGAAAGCTCATGCCGAATTTTTGTATGACTTTGATGCATGCATGCATTTTTATAATCAATTTGTTTATTATTACCGTGCAGGCGTTCATGATGGTCAGTGGAATGATGGTGGACAGGTGGTTGCGGTCGGCGGTGCGGGACATGAAAGAAAATAACCTGACAGAGATTTTATGTCCGTGTCGAAGATGCAAAGGATGAGTTTGGCTCGACCCCTATGATGATGGTCATGTGATGGCGCACCTGCTCATGACTGGTTTCATGGATGGCTATACTTGGTGGATAATTGAAGATGAGGATGATGATGTTGAGAACGCCGACGGGGCAGGCAATGACGACACGGGGCAAGACGAAGAGATGATCGATAATGGCGGTGGAGACAGGGCCGGACATGGTGGCGGGGAAGAGGCCGAACATGGCGGCGGAGAAGGGGCCGGACATGGCGGCGGAGAAAACGTGGACTCCACGCCGCAGACTTCGTCGGTACTAAGTTCAATCGTGCGGGACCCTCATGTTCAAGCACTGCTTCGCAAGGAGACAAGTACTGACAGAGCTGCTTCTAGAGAGGAGGCCAAGCTGCAGCAACTGGTGGTAGACTCGAACACTCCATTGTATCATGGTTGCGATCCCGAGGTGACCCGCTTGAGTTTCACGCTCGAACTCCTAAAGACGAAGGCTAAAAACAAATGGACCGACACTAGCCTCGATGAGCTTCTCAAGTACCTAAAGGATGTTCTTCCCATGGGGAATCTATGTCCTACTAGTGTGGATGAGGCCAAGAAGATGTGTGCCCTCTTGATCTGCCGCACGTTAGATACCATGCATGCATCAACGATAGCATAATTTATCGGAAGGAGCACGCGGAAAAAACCAGCTGTCCGGTGTGCAATGCTTCTCGATACAAGAAGGCCGAGAAGAAATCTCTCTAGCAAGTTGTATGGTACTTACCGATCACTCCCCGTCTGCAACGTTATTTTGTAGATCCCAAGGAAGCAAAGCTCATGCGTTGGCACGCGGAGAGGACAAAGCCCGACGATGGAGATGATCCGAAGCTGAGACACCTCGTGGATGGAAGCCAGTGGAGAGTGTTCAAGGGTGAATATCGGTATTTCGCATGTGATGCAAGGAACATCGTGCTCGGCACGTGTACCGATGGCATGAATCCGTTTGGCAACCAGAACACCAACCATAGCACATGGTCCGTGTTTGTATGGATGTACAACATCCCCCTTGGGTGTGCATGAAGTCGAAGTACATAAACATGAGCATGCTGATTCAAGGGCCGAAACAACCGGGAAATAATATTAATCTGTATCTGGGGCTACTTCAAGAGGAGTTAGACATGTTATGGAAAACACCGGCCAAGACATGTGACACCAGCAAAGGCGAGTATTTCTATATGAGAGCCACGCTGATCACGACGGTGCACGACTATCTCGGTTACGGATATGTCGCAAGCCAGGTATGCCATGGATATTGCGGATGCACGTGGTGCATGGATGATACGACGTCTCAGTAGCTAACGTCAAGGAAAGATGGCGGGTCAGGGAAAATCATGTACATGGGGCATCGAAGATGGCTCGAGAAGGACGACCCGTGGAGAAACCGTGGAGATCTATTCAATGGTGAGGCTGAGCATCGAGGACCTCCACGTAAGCGGAGCGGCGCCGAAATCGATGAGCTGTTGAAAAACTGGGAACAGTGCCCCGCGTCGGGAAAGACGATGAAAAAGGCGCCGGAGCCGCTGCTGAAGGTATGGAAGACGAGGTCTGTTTTCTGGGACTTGGAGTACTAGCACAAACTCGACATGCCTCATTGCCTTGATCAAATGCATATCTGTAAGAATATCCTTGAGAGCTTGCTTGCGACACTGATGAACATGCCGAATTGGACCAAGGATGGGCCGAAGGCAAGAAAAAACTTGCAAGATTTGAAAATCAGGGAAGATCTGCACATGCTGCCCCGTAAAAAGTCAGAGGAGACATAGACGGAGACAGAGGCACGGGAGAAGAAGGGCACAAAAGTAAAGGAAGAGGATTATTGCCCCCCTTCTTGCTTCACCTTAAGTCCGGCTGAGATCGATCAATTCTTCAAGTGCCTTACCGGAATCAAAGTTAGTTCCAGTTACTGTGGGAAGATAAGCAGATTTCTAGACACGAAGAAGAAAAGGTTCAGCGGGATGAAGTCCCATGACTGTCATGTGAAGATGACGCAGATACTACCTGTTGCCCTTAGAGGGATAATGGACAAGCACGTCCATGACACGCTTATTGGTCTCTGCAACTTTTTCGACGTCATCTCTCGAAAGTCGATCAATGTGAAGTAGCTCCGAAGGAAACAGGAAGAGATCGTTGTGATACTAAATGAGCTTGAGATGTACTTCCCGCCCGCATTCTTTGACGTCATGGTGCATCTGTGTGTCCATATTGTGGACGACATAATAGACCTGGGGCCGTCATTCCTGCACAACATGATGCCGTTTGAGAGGATGAATGGGATCATCAAAGGATTCGTTCGTAACATGTCCCGTCCGGATGGAAGCATCGTCCAGGGCTATCTGACACAAGAGTGCATCTCTTTCTACGAGAATTTTCTATATGGCGAAGACCGGCCGCCTGGTGTTGGTTTGCCCGTTAATAAGCACGATGGGAGGCTCGAAGGAGAAGGTCACTCCAACGGTCGTAGGGAACTGCATGTGGCCTACTCAGATCGATGCAACGACTTTGACAGAGCAAACTTGGTAGTGCTACAACACCTAGACCAGGTAGATCCTTTCGTGGCACTGCACAAAGAAACTATCGCAAAGAAGTATCATGACCGGGGAGTATGCAGGATGGACGCCGAAGTTACTAGAGAGCACAACTCCACTTTCCTGCATTGGTTCAAAGAGCATATTCTTGCTAATCCCCCGGAAGAGGGCTCTAAGGACGGATTGCTCATATACGCCTTAGCACATGGCCCCTCGCCCAACCTCGTCACCTATCAGGCATACGATATCAACGGATACATGTTCTACACGGAGGCCAAAGATATGGACAGTGATGATCAGAACTCAGGGGTGACGATGGAATGCATGACCGGCAGCGAAAACGGCGCAACTGAGAGATTTTACGGAAGGGTCGAGGAGATCTGGGAGCTTGACTACTCTGGACTGCACAACGTGATGATGTTCCGTGTCAGATGGGCTAAGAATGTCGAAAGAGAAAACCGGTATTTCACTACCATGACTATACCCGACGCCAAGAGCGCTACCGTGAACGCCATCGCAAAAAACGAGCCATGGGTACACGCTAAGCACGTGACACAATGCTTCTTCATAACCGACCCGTGCAATCCCAGCCATGTTGTCGTGAGGAGAGGCAAAAGGAACATCATTGGAATGGATGGAGTCGCCAATGAGGAAGACTACGACCAGTACGGAAACCCGATGAGGGAAGTGTTGGGGAACGTAGTAGTAAATCAAAAAATTTCCTACGCATCACCAAGATCAATCTATGGAGAGACTAGCAACGAGAGAGAGAGGAGTGCATCTTCATACCCTTGAAGATCGCGATGCGGAAGCGTTGCAAGAACGCGGTTGGAGGAGTCGTACACGCAGCGATTCAGATCGCGGTCGATTCCGATCTAAGCACCGAACAACGGTGCCTCCGCGTTCAACACACGTGCAGCCCAGTGACGTCTCCCGCGCCTTGATCTAGCAAGGAGGAGGGAGAGGTTGCGGAAGACAGCTCCAGCAGCACGACAATGTGGTGGTGGAACTTGCAGTTCTCCGGCAGGGCTTCGCCAAGCTCAAACGGAGGAGGAGGAGGTGTTGGAGAGGGAGAGGGCTGCGCCAGGGGAGAGGTTGTGGCCTCCCTCCCACCCCTCCACTATTTATAGGCTGGGGGGAGAGGGGGCCGGCCCCCCTAGATCCCATCTAGGGTTGGGGCGGCGGCCAAAGGGGGGAGGAGTGCCTCCCAAGTCAAGTGGAGGCCCTCCCCCTTTAGGGTTTCCCCTCTCCTATGCGCATGGGCCTTAGGGGGGCTGGTGCCCCTAGCCCATTAAGGCTAGGGCGCCCCCTTATAGCCCATGCTGCTGTATTGGATGTGGTGGAACCCTTTCCGGACTTTCGGACCCCTCCGGAATCCTCCGGAACCTTTCGAAAGCTTCCCGGTACAATACCGAAAAAAAACGAACTTTTTCCGGAACCCCAATAACAACTTCCCATATATAAATCTTTACCTCCGGACCATTCCGGAACTCCTCGTGACATCCGGGATCTCATCCGGGACTCCGAACAACATTCGGTATTCACATACTATTTCCCATAACAACCCTAGAGTCACCGAACCTTAAGTGTGTAGACCCTACGGGTTCGGGAACCATGCAGACATGACCGAGACATCTCTCCGGCCAATAACCAATAGCGGGATCTGGATACCCATGTTGGCTCCCACATGTTCCACGATGATCTTCATCGGATGAACCACGATGTCGAGGATTCAATCAATCCCGTATACAATTCCCTTTGTCTACCGGTATGATACTTGCCCGAGATTCGATCATCGGTATCCCTATACCTTGTTCAATCTCGTTACCGGCAAGTCTCTTTACTCGTTCCGTAACGCATGATCCCGTGGCTAACTCTTTAGTCACATTGAGCTCATTATGATGATGCATTACCGAGTGGGCCCAGAGATACCTCTCCGTCATACGGAGTGACAAATCCCAGTCTCGATTCGTGCCAACCAAACAGACACTTTCGGAGATACCTGTAGTGCACCTTTATGGTCACCCAGTTACGTTGTGATGTTTGATACACCCAAAGCATTCCTACGGTATCCGGGAGTTGCACAATCTCATGGTCTAAGGAAATGATACTTGACATTAGAAAAGCTTTAGCAGACGAACTACATGATCTAGTGCTATGCTTAGGATTGGGTCTTGTCCATCACATCATTCTCCTAATGATGTGATCCCGTTATCAACGACATCCAATGTCCATGGTCAGGAAACCGTAACCATCTATTGATCAACGAGCTAGTCAACTAGAGGCTCACTAGGGTCATGTTGTGGTCTATGTATTCACACATGCATTACGATTTTTGGATAACACAATTATAGCATGAACAATAGACAATTATCATGAACAAGGAAATATAATAATAACCACTTTATTATTGCCTCTAGGGCATATTTCCAACAGTCTCCCACTTGCACTAGAGTCAATAATCTAGTTACATTGTGATGAATCGAACACCCATAGAGTTCTGGTGTTGATCATGTTTTGCTCGTGGAAGAGGTTTAGTCAACGGATCTGCGACATTCAGATCCGTATGCACTTTACAAATATCTATGTATCCATCTTGAACATGTTCACGAATGGAGTTGAAGCAACGCTTGATATGCCTGGTCTTCTTGTGAAACCTGGGCTCCTTGGCAAGGGCAATAGCTCCAGTGTTGTCACAGAAGAGAGTCATTGGGCCCGACGCATTGGGAATAACTCCTAGGTCGGTAATGAACTCCTTCATCCAGACTGCTTCCTGTGCTGCCTCCGAGGCTGCTATGTATTCCGCTTCACATGTAGATCCCGCCACGACGCTTTGCTTGCAACTGCACCAGCTGACTGCCCCTCCATTCAAAATATACACGTATCCGGTTTGTGACGTAGAGTCATCCAGATCAGTGTCGAAGCTAGCATCGATGTAACCCTTTACGACGAGCTCTTCGTCACCTCCATAAACGAGAAACATATCCTTAGTCCTTTTCAGGTACTTCAGGATGTTCTTGACCGCTGTCCAGTGTTCCATGCCGGGATTACTTTGGTACCTTCCTACCAAACTTACGCTGAGGTTCACATCAGGTCTGGTACACAGCATGGCATACATAATAGACCCTATGGCTGAGGCATAGGGGATGACGCTCATCTTTTCTCTATCTTTTGCCGAGGTCGGGCATTGAGCCGTGCTCAATCTCACACCTTGTAATACAGGCAAGAACCCCTTCTTGGACTAATCCATATTGAACTTCTTCAATATCTTGTCAAGGTATGTGCTTTGCGAAAGACCAATGAGGCGTCTCGATCTATCTCTATAGATCTTGATGCCTAATATGTAAGCAGCTTCTCCAAGGTCCTTCATTGAAAAACACTTGTTCAAGTAGGCCTTTATGCTTTCCAAGAATTCTATATCATTTCCCATTAATAGTATGTCATCTACATATAATATGAGAAATGCTACAGAGCTCCCACTCACTTTCTTGTAAACACAGGCTTCTCCATAAGTCTGTGTAAACCCAAACATTTTGATCATCTCATCAAAGCGAATGTTCCAACTCCGAGATGCTTGCACCAGCCCATAGATTGAGTGCTGGAGCTTGCATACCTTGTCAGCATTATTAGGATCGACAAAACCTTCCGGCTGCATCATATACAACTCTTCCTTAAGGAAACCATTAAGGAATGTCGTTTTGACGTCCATTTGCCATATCTCATAACCATAGTATGCGGCAATTGCTAACATGATTCTGACGGACTTCAGCTTTGCTACGGGTGAGAAGGTCTCATCGTAGTCAACCCCTTGAACTTGTCGATAACCCTCAGCGACAAGTCGAGCCTTATAAATGGTCACATTACCATCCGCGTCTGTCTTCTTCTTAAAGATCCATTTGTTCTCTATGGCTTGCCGATCATCGGGCAAGTCTGTCAAAGTCCATACTTCATTTTCATACATGGATCCTATCTCGGATTTCATGGCTTCTAGCCATTTGTTGGAATCCGGGCCCGCCATCGCTTCTTCATAGTTCGAAGGTTCACCGTTGTCTAACAACATGACTTCCAAGACAGGGTTGCCGTACCACTCTGGTGCGGAACGTGTCCTCGTGGACCTACGAAGTTCAGTAGCAACTTGATCCGAAGTTTCATGATCATCATCATTAACTTCCTCTCTAGTCGGTGCAGGCACCACAGAAACATCTTCCTGAGCTGCGCTACTCTCCGGTTCAAGAGGGGGTACCTCATCAAGTTCTACTTTCCTCCCACTTACTTCTTTCGAGAGAAACTCTTTCTCCAGAAAGGATCCATTCTTGGCAACAAAGATCTTGCCTTTGGATCTAAGGTAGAAGGTATACCCAATAGTTTCTTTAGGGTATCCTATGAAGACGCATTTTTCCGATTTGGGTTCGAGCTTTTCAGGTTGAAGTTTCTTGACATAAGCATCGCATCCCCAAACTTTCAGAAACGACAGCTTAGGTTTCTTCCCAAACCATAATTCATACGGTGTCGTTTCAATGGATTTCGACGGAGCCCTATTTAAAGTGAATGTGGCAGTCTCTAAAGCATAACCCCAAAATGATAGCGGTAAATCGGTAAGAGACATCATAGATCACACCATATCCAATAGAGTGCGATTACGACGTTCGGACACACCATTACGCTGAGGTGTTCCAGGCGGCGTGAGTAGTGAAACAATTCCACATTTCCTTAAGTGCATGCCAAACTCGTGACTCAAATATTCCCCTCCACGATCTGATCGTAAGAACTTTATTTTCCTGTCACGTTGATTCTCTACCTCACTCTGAAATTCCTTGAACTTTTCGAAGGTCTCAGACTTGTGTTTCATTAAGTAGACATACCCATATCTACTTAAGTCATCAGTGAGGGTGAGAACATAACGATAACCACCGCGAGCCTCAACGCTCATTGGACCGCACACATCAGTATGTATGATTTCCAATAAGTTGGTTGCTAGCTCCATTGTCCCGGAGAACGGAGTCTTGGTCATTTTGCCCATGAGGCATGGTTCGCACGTGTCAAATGATTCATAATCAAGAGACTCCAAAAGTCCATCTGCATGGAGTTTCTTCATGCGTTTGACACCAATGTGACCAAGGCGGCAGTGCCACAAGTATTTGGGACTATCATTATCAACCTTACATCTTTTGGCATTCACACTATGAATATGTGTAACATCACGTTCAAGATTCAATAAAAATAAACCATTGACCAGCGGGGCATGACCATAAAACATATCTCTCATATAAATAGAACAATCATTATTCTCAGATTTAAATGAGTAGCCATCTCGCATCAAACGAGATCCTGATACAATGTTCATGCTCAAAGCTGGTACTAAATAACAATTATTGAGGTTTAAAACTAATCCCGTAGGCAGATGAAGAGGTAGCGTGCCGACGGCGATCACATCGACCTTGGAACCATTCCCGACGTGCATCGTCACCTCGTCCTTCGCCAGTCTCCGCTTATTCCGCAGCTCCTGTTTTGAGTTACAAATATGAGCAACCGCACCGGTATCAAATACCCAGGAGCTACTACGAGCGCTGGTAAGGTACACATCAATAACATGTATATCACATATACCTTTGGTATTGCCGGCCTTCTTATCCGCTAAGTACTTGGGGCAGTTCCGCTTCCAGTGACCGTTTCCCTTACAATAAAAGCATTTAGTCTCAGGCTTGGGTCCATTCTTTGGCTTCTTCCCGGTAGCTTGCTTACTGGGCGCGGCAACTCCCTTGCCGTCCTTCTTGAAGTTCTTTTTACCCTTGCCTTTCTTGAACTTAGTGGTTTTATTCACCATCAACACTTGATGTTCCTTTTTGATCTCCACCTCCGCTGATTTCAGCATTGAATATACCTCAGGAATGGTTTTTTCCATCCCCTGCATATTGAAGTTCAACACAAAGCTCTTGTAGCTAGGTGGAAGCGACTGAAGGATTCTGTCAACGACCGCGTCATCCGGGAGATTAACTCCCAGCTGAGACAAGCGGTTGTGTAACCCAGACATTTTGAGTATATGCTCGCTGACAGAACTATTCTCCTCCATCTTACAACTATAGAACTTGTCGGAGACTTCATATCTCTCGACCCGAGCATGAGCTTGGAAAACCATTTTCAGCTCTTGGAACATCTCATATGCTCCGTGTTGCTCAAAACGCTTTTGGAGCCCCGGTTCTAAGCTGTAAAGCATGCCGCACTGAACCAGGGAGTAATCATCACTACGCGACTGCCAGGCGTTCATAACGTCTTGAGTTGCTGGGAAAACAGGTGCGTCACCTAGCGGTGCTTCAAGGACATAAGCTTTCTTGGCAGCTATGAGGATGATCCTCAGGTTACGGACCCAGTCCGTGTAGTTGCTACCATCGTCTTTCAGCTTGGTTTTCTCTAGGAACGCGTTGAAGTTGAGGGCAACATTAGCGTGGGCCATTTGATCTACAAGACATATTGTAAAGATTTTAGACTAAGTTCATGATAATTAAGTTCATCTAATCAAATTATTCAATGAACTCCCACTCAGATAGACATCCCTCTAGTCATCTAGGTGATACATGATCCGAATCGACTAGGCCGTGTCTGATCATCACGTGAGACGGACTAGTCATCAACGGTGAACATCTCTATGTTGATCGTATCTTCTATACGACTCATGTTCGACCTTTCGGTCTTCCGTGTTCCGAGGCCATGTCTGTACATGCTAGGCTCGTCAAGTCAACCTAAGTGTTTTGCATGTGTAAATCTGGCTTACACCCGTTGTATTCGAACGTTAGAATCTATCACACCCGATCATCACGTGGTGCTTCGAAACAACGAACCTTCGCAACGGTACACAGTTAGGGGGAACACTTTCTTGAAATTTTAGCGAGGGATCATCTTATTTATGCTACCATCGTTCTAAGCAAATAAGATGTAAAAAGATGATAAACATCACATGCAATCAAATAGTGACATGATATGGCCAATATCATTTTGCTCCTTTTGATCTCCATCTTCGGGGCACCATGATCATCATCGTCACCGGCATGACACCATGATCTCCATCATCGTGTCTTCATGAAGTTGCCTCGCCAACTATTACTTCTACTACTATGGCTAACGGTTAGCAATAAAGTAAAGTAATTACATGGCGTTTTTCATTGACACGCAGGTCATACAATAAATTAAGACAACTCCTATGGCTCCTGCCGGTTGTCATACTCATCGACATGCAAGTCGTGATTCCTATTACAAGAACATGATCAATCTCATACATCACATATATCATTCATCACATCCTTTTGGCCATATCACATCACACGGCATATGCTGCAAGAACAAGTTAGACGTCCTCTAATTGTTGTTGCAAAAAATTTTACGTGGCTGCTATAGGTTTCTAGCAAGAACGTTTCTTACCTACGCCACAACCACAACATGATATGCCAATTTCTATTTACCCTTCATAAGGACCCTTTTCATCGAATCCGATCCGACTAAAGTGGGAGAGACAAACACCCGCTAGCCACCTTATGCAACTAGTGCATGTCAGTCGGTGGAACCTGTCTCACGTAAGCGTACGTGTAAGGTCGGTCCGGGCCGCTTCATCCCACAATGCCGCCGAATCAAGATAAGACTAGTAACGGCAAGAAAATTGACAAAATCGACGCCCACAACAACTTGTGTTCTACTCGTGCAAGAAACTACGCATAGACCTAGCTCTGATACCACTGTTGGGGAACGTAGTAGTAAATCAAAAAATTTCCTACGCATCACCAAGATCAATCTATGGAGAGACTAGCAACGAGAGAGAGAGGAGTGCATCTTCATACCCTTGAAGATCACGATGCGGAAGCGTTGCAAGAACGCGGTTGGAGGAGTCGTACACGCAGCGATTCAGATCGCGGTCGATTCCGATCTAAGCACCGAACAACGGTGCCTCCGCGTTCAACACACGTGCAGCCCGGTGACGTCTCCCGCGCCTTGATCCAGCAAGGAGGAGGGAGAAGTTGTGGAAGACAGCTCCAGCAGCACGACGGCGTGGTGGTGGAACTTGCAGTTCTCCGGCAGGGCTTCGCCAAGCTCAAACGGAGGAGGAGGAGGTGTTGGAGAGGGGGAGGGCTGCGCCAGGGGAGAGGTTGTGGCCTCCCTCCCACCCCTCCACTATTTATAGGCTGGGGGGGAGAGGGGGCCGGCTCCCCTAGATCCCATCTAGGGTTGGGGCGGCGGCCAAAGGGGGGAGGAGTGCCTCCCAAGTCAAGTGGAGGCCCTCCCCCTTTAGGGTTTCCCCTCTCCTATGCGCATGGGCCTTAGGGGGGCTGGTGCCCCTAGCCCATTAAGGCTAGGGCGCCCCCTTATAGCCCATGCTGCTGTATTGGATGTGGTGGAACCCTTTCCGGACTTCCGGAATCCTCCGGAACCTTTCGAAATCTTCCCGGTACAATACCGAAAAAAAAACAAACTTTTTCCGGAACCCCAATAACAACTTCCCATATATAAATCTTTACCTCCGGACCATTCCGGAACTCCTCGTGACGTCCGGGATCTCATCCGGGACTCCGAACAACATTCGGTATTCACATACTATTTCCCATAACAACCCTAGAGTCACCGAACCTTAAGTGTGTAGACCCTACGGGTTCGGGAACCATGCAGACATGACCGAGACATCTCTCCGGACAATAACCAATAGCGGGATCTGGATACCCATGTTGGCTCCCACATGTTCCACGATGATCTTCATCGGATGAACCACGATGTCGAGGATTCAATCAATCCCGTATACAAATCACTTTGTCTACCGGTATGATACTTGCCCGAGATTCGATCGTCGGTATCCCTATACCTTGTTCAATCTCGTTACCGGCAAGTATCTTTACTCGTTCCGTAACGCATGATCCCGTGGCTAACTCTTTAGTCACATTGAGCTCATTATGATGATGCATTACCGAGTGGGCCCAGAGATACCTCTCCGTCATACGGAGTGACAAATCCCATACTCGATTCATGCCAACCCAACAGACACTTTCGGAGATACCTGTAGTGCACCTTTATGGTCACCCAGTTACGTTGTGACGTTTGATACACCCAAAGCATTCCTACCGTATCCGGGAGTTGCACAATCTCATGGTCTAAGGAAATGATACTTGACATTAGAAAAGCTTTAGCAGACGAACTACACGATCTAGTGCTATGCTTAGGATTGGGTCTTGTCCATCACATCATTCTCCTAATGATGTGATCCCGTTATCAACGACATCCAATGTCCATGGTCAGGAAACCGTAACCATCTATTGATCAACGAGCTAGTCAACTAGAGGCTCACTAGGGACATGTTGTGGTCTATGTATTCACACATGCATTACGATTTCCGGATAACACAATTATAGCATGAACAATAGACAATTATCATGAACAAGGAAATATAATAATAACCACTTTATTATTGCCTCTAGGGCATATTTCCAACAGGAAGATGACGATGACGATGAAGTATACGTCAAAAGAAGAATCAATACTACATTACCTAATAAAGATCGTACTCCATGGAAAAGGAAAAGTCACAATGAGGGGCTCAATTATTCGTCAACGAACAAGAAGGGAAAGAAGCTCACTAAAAAAGAAAACATCGACGCTGAGAAACCGTTGTCGGTCAAATGATGTAATATATATGTTCCTATTTTGTATGCACACTTAACCGTTATGGGTCAAATGATGTAATATAGATGTTCCTATTTTGTATAGCACACTTAACCGTTATGGGTCAAATGATGCAATATATATCGCCTTAGTTATATACATTGTATCACCTTCCCTTCGTTCCGGCTCTCAGGAAAAGTGGGAAAAGAAAAGAAAAGGAAAAGAAGAAAAGATTACCTTAAAGAAAAGAAAAGGAAAAGAAGAAAAGAAAAGGAAAAGAAAAGAAGAAAAAAAGGAAAAGAAAAGAAAAAGAAGAAAAGAAAAGGAAAAGAAAATAGAAGAAACAAACAGGAAAAGAAAAGGAAAATGTGATGTTTTGGACATGTCATATTTGGACATGTGATGTTTTGGACATGTCATATTTGGAAAATGATGATTATGTGCAGGGTAAATGATCCGAGTGGCCTATGTTTTGCCGGAATGTTGATTCATTTCCGTTCCAGTGAATTTCAGGCGCTCGATATGTCCACTTTTTAGCAAAGGTCATGCCGAAATTTCCCGTGAATTTTGGCATGACTTGTGCTAGAAAGTAGGCATATCGAGTGCCGGGAAACGGCATTCCGGCAAACCATAGACCTTTTTTTTATGTCATTTCTCATTTTATTATAGTTTTAGAATTAAACGAGGAGACTTAATCATAGTAAACATGTCGAACAACGAAGAAACCGGGCCTCCTGACCAATATGCAGACGAGATGGATTATGAGGGTGAACAACAGTACCTCGACTTGTTGTCTGCTAAGCACAGTCAATGTTTGCAGGGCGGCCTCGATGATGGTACTGACTCCGACATCGACACCGACGGCGCCGGCACCGATGGCGGCGCCGAGACCGGCAGGGAAGGTACCGGCGGGGAAGATACCGAAAAGAAGAAGCAGAGGATACGAAAACCTAACAAACTCGGCATCGGACGACTAGTGATCACAAAGATGGCCCCTGGCAAGTTTGAGCCATTAGAGCCAGAAGAACCTCGCAAGTGCTATGGGAACCAAGTAGGATGCATCCTACGGGAATGCACGAGCATCAACGACGATGACTTAAGGAGTAAAGAACATTTGAGGCAGTTGCTCCTGACGAAGTTGCACAAGAGATTCAAGTTCCCTGACCGGGATGATAGCATAGAACAACCGTGGGATGATCCGAAGATGAAAAAGATTAACAATCACACAATGGGCATGTTCAGCAATGATTTGGCCTCCTGGAAAGGGAGGGTGAAACGAGCTATTGAGGCCGAGGAACCCCTGTCCAAGATTTCGGAGGAAAATCCGACACTTACGGAAGAGGAGTTCAAAAAGTTCAAGGACGCTTGCGCTACGGAGGCAGCCAAGGCTAAGGCTGCGAAATTCAAGAGCCTTCAGCAAAGGAACACGGGGAAGCATCGCCTCGGAAGCCGTGGCTACCTTGGCAAAAGGCCCATATGTGATAAGGAACACGGGGAAGCATCACCGTGGCCAGTTACTTGAGGTTCACGCTAGCGCGAGAGAGGACTCATAACCGCCACCTCATGTACTGCATAGTTCCGCTCTCACTCATAGTGATAGCTCTTCTCGCGTATATCATTGTTTAGATGGATGACGATGTAGTTGCAAGTATTCGAGACTTGTATCACTATTTTCGAGATGATGACGAGAGACCACTTTGTGTTGGATGATGATTATGATGATGACATGATTTGATGAGACTATTTGTATGTATATGCTATGATTACATTTGTATGTGTATGATGATGACAATTGTATGTGCTAAAGATTACTGTATAAAGCCTGTTCAAATACAAAACAAATATGCAGAAAAAAATCAGAAACTAATAAAACTAGCAGTAGCGAGGGGAGAAAAGTTAGCAGCAGCGCGCCCTTACCAGTAGCGCGCCTTAATTCAAAACGCTGCAGCTATTAGCAGTAGCGCGTGGCTGTAAAGATCGCTACTGCTACGCATGCATAGCAGTAGTGCGGGCCATCACGCGCTATTGCTACAGGTTAGCTGTAGCGCTGTATCAGTAGCGTGGGAGCCCGCGCTACTGATACACCTAAAACCCGCGCTACTGCTAGGCTTTTCCCTAGTAGTGTCTATCATTGTAGGTCAAAGTGATGCACATCCACGCGGCCCCACAAATGCGCTAGCTTGTCGCCAATAACCATGCGAGGGAGTGCCCAAAAACAACCACTGCGTGCATATGGCCCAAACATATGGATGGAAGTGTTGTGTGGTGTTTGAATACCCAATGCATAACTTTGATGTGGCATCGTGCTTTGGAACCGGAAAGTCCCCACAGGGAGCGAGGGTTCACGACGCGTAGTATATATGTACGTATGTCACCCCACTTCGAGCCGGTGAGAAGGATTCATGCGTACGCATGCGCTCAAACTTAGGTCTGGAATCTCACCATGATCGACCTACTATATGGTAACACGAACCAAAAGAAGAAGAATCCACCCTGGTAACCTCTCTCGTTGTCGGTCGAAGCGATGGACGTCCATGCGGGCCCACGAATATATACGCTGCCGCCGATAACCAAGTGAGGGAGAGTGTCCGAAGACAACCATTTCATGCATGTGTCCCAAACATATGTATGGAGGTGCGTGATGCATGCATATGTTTGAATACCCAATACACAACATTGATGTGCCACATGCGTCAAAATCTGCATAGTCCCCACACAGATCGAGGTTCATGACGCGTCGTGTGCTCGCCCCCCCCCCCCCCTCTCGATCCAGTGGGAGGGATTCATGCGTACACATGCGCTCAAAGTATATTATGTAATCTCACAGCATGACCTATACCAGAATACAAACCAAAAATTAATCCCATCCTAAGTCAAATTAACCTCTGTCGATGTCGGTCAAAGTGATGGACCAAGCGGGCCCACAGATGGAAGCATCTCGCCGATAACTGTGTGAGTGAGTGCTAGAGAACAACCGTCATCACTTGCATGTGGGCCAAACATATGTATGGAGGTGTGTGGTTGTGATGTTTGAATACGTAATATGCACAACTTTGATGTGGCACCTGCCTCAGAAACCGTAAAGTCCCCACACAGAGCGAGGTTCATGACGCGTAGTATATGCTGGTCCCCTCCCCCCCTTCGACGCATAATATATACTCCTACCGTAAATAGCCCGAAAATAATCCTCCTTGTTCGTCAAATTAACCTCTCTCATTGGGTCAAATTAGTGATGGACGACGACCTCGCGGGCCCACGGAGGGAAGCGTTGCAGGCGAGTGAGCGTCCTATAGGACAACCATTGTCTGCATGTGGCCCAAAGAGGTGTTTGTGTGATGTTTGAATACCCAATATGCACAACTTCGATGTGGCACCTGCCTCAAAACCAAAAAGTCACCACACGGATCTATGGACGGGTCGGCAGCCATCCGATCCATCCCGTCTAAGCCGTTAGATGAGTCAACCCTTCATCGTCCACCTTGCTCCCCTCGAGCACACGCAACGGCCCGCGGTCCATCACTTCCTTCCTCCCCCGAGCACACGTCGCAGTTCGTTGTTACGTCCCTCGATAGTACCAACGCCGGTGAGGTCTACATCAGTTTTTGACATGATGTGCACCAAAAAGTTCAGAAAAAACATACATGGTAATTTCATCCCTAGTGGACAGATATAGCATCGTACGCATCCGGATCTATGGATGGGTCGGGAGCCGTCCGATCCATCCTGTCTAAGCCGTTATGTGGGTCAACACTTCATCGTCCACCTTGCTCTCCCCGAGCACACGCAGCGGCGCGCGGTCCATCACTTCCTTCCTCCCCCGAGTACACGTCGCTGTTCGTTGTTACGTCGCCCGATAGTACCAACGCCGGTGAGGGCTACATCCCAGCACATGCGCCCGCGACAGATGCTTCACAGCACGCGGCGATGCAGCGTCGGAGGCAGCGGGTCGGCCATGACGAAAGTTGCAACATGCATGGGGATGCTGCGATGTAGCGCCAATGGCGACCATGGACAAAGGTGCGACGCAGCGCAGGGGATTGCTGCTATGCAGTGTCAGCGACGACATGCGGATGCTGCGATGCAGCGCCGACAGCGGCTATGGACGAAATTGTTACACGTCACGGGGAGTTGCTGCTATGCAGCGCCGCCGACGACGTGCGGATGCTGCGATGCAGCACTGGCGGCGGCCATGGACGAAGCTGCGACGCAGCATGGGGACTTGCTGCTATGCAACGCCGACAGCGGCAGGTGCTGCGACGCAGCACGCGGCGGCCATGGGGGGAACTGCAACGCAGTGCGGCGACCATGACTGGAGCTGCATCGCAGCGCGGGGGGGGGGGGTGCTGTGATGTAGCACCGACGGGCGACGGGGATGTTGTGATGGTGCGTCGGCGGCGACGGGTGCTGAAGCAGCACGCGGGGACCATGACCGAAGCTGCGATGCAGTGCGGGGATGTGCTGCTATGCAGCTGCGGCGACGCTTCATTGCAGCCCCTGGCGTGGGATGAATCAAGGCGGCGTCGACGGTCATCCCCTCCTCCGTTGTTGGGGTTGTGGTGCTTGCCTCTTCTCTGCGACGTGGTGAACGAGAAAGGGGAAAAGAAGAACGGTTGGAGGATTCACTCTGTGAAGAAGATAAGATGAAGGGGACCGAAGCGGTGGGCGGGGCCCCACAAGGACATGTGGTGAGCGAAGAAAGCGGTTTACAGGAGAGAAAATTCATCCGGCTGAAATTAAACATTTGCCTACAGACAATTGCTGGCAGGAATTACAAGGAAGGGGAGGGGGTATGGCCCGATTCATAGGAATGAACTGAACTTTGAACCAGCAGATCATTGATGTTTTCATTTTGATCTAGTTAGGGTTTGCAGTGGGTTGCCATGGCAACTTGTTAGGAGGTGATAGGGGCAGGGGAGGGAGACCATCGAAATTGGGAGGGGTGAGGCGATGACTGCTTTTGGTCTGTGGGTTGGAGAGGGGCTTTAGAGGTTTTTCGGGGCGACGACTATCTCGCGGGCGACCCACACGCGTTCGCGGTCACGGGGGGTGGGGAGGTGCTTGCTCCGGCGTGCGGGCTGTCGGAGTTGCGCCCGAACGCGTGAGCAGTTTTATTGTTCGCGCGAACAAGGTCGTGCGGGCTGGCTCGCGCATACAACCTGACTAGTCGTTCGGTCCGGGTGCTCTGGTGCTACACGTATGGCAGATATGGGCGTCCAAAAAACAGTACTTATTTTCGTAAGAGTTTGATGAAGGGCATCTAAAAAAAGGGTTTGATGAAGGGATAATAAATCGAGACGGAGTTGTACTGGTGGTACACGAATACAGTACACGGCCGACTAGCTAGCTGTCCGACTAGGGCCCAACAATAACTCTGGCACTCGAGTTCAGTATAAGTACGTATACGTAGCGGTCTCCACACCACACCAATATTCCAAAGTTCAAACCAAACACGAGGCAAAGCAAAGCAAACTACCTATATTAACGTACACGCACGTACACAGTTCCGACCCACCAATCGATCGAGCTCTCGTCGTGTCGCGTCGAAGATCATCGATCGCCGTCGTCCCGACCTCATGGACACCTCCGGCCACATTGTCGTCGACGTCGGCACCGGTGAAGATGCTTCGGCGGGTCAGCCGCCCGTCGCGCCAGTTCCGTACCGGCTGACCTTCACTGACCTGTCCTACACCGTCAGGACGCGCGGCGGCAGGCTGGCGGGCCTGCTGTCCCGCGCCAGGGCGTCCACGGATTCGCCATCACCGTCAACCACCAGGGCGCTGCTGGACGGCATCTCCGGCGAGGCCCGGGAAGGGGAGCTCTTCGCTGTGATGGGCGCCAGCGGGTCCGGCAAGTCCACCCTTGTTGACGCGCTCGCCGGCCGGATCGAGCGGGAGAGCCTCCGCGGCACCGTCACGCTCAACGGCGAGCCCCTCCACGGCCGCCGCCTCCGCGCCATCTCCGCCTACGTCATGCAGGACGATCTGCTGTACCCGATGCTCACGGTGCGGGAGACGCTACTGTTCGCCGCTGAGTTCCGCCTCTCCCGCGCGCTCTCCCCGGCAAGGAAGCGCGAACGCGTCGACGCCCTCATCAACCAGCTCGGCCTCACCAGCGCTGCCGACACCGTCATCGGCGACGAGGGGCACCGTGGGGTGTCAGGAGGCGAGAGACGCCGTGTCTCCATCGGCACGGACATCATCCACGACCCGATCCTGCTGTTCCTCGACGAGCCCACCTCCGGGCTCGACTCGGCGAGCGCGTTCATGGTGGTGCAGGTGCTCCTCGACATCGCGCGGAGCGGCAGCGTCGTCGTGATGACCATCCACCAGCCCAGCGCTCGGATCCTCGGCATCCTTGGCCGCCTCCTGCTCCTCTCTCGCGGCCGCACCGTCTACGCCGGCACGCCTGCCGGCCTCATACCCTTCTTCCACGAGTTCGGCAAGCCCATCCCGGAGAACGAGAACCCGGCAGAGTTCGCGCTGGACACCATCAGAGAACTCGAGCGCGCTGCGCTGCTCGCCGGCTTCAACGCCAGGTGGCAAGCAAACCACAGGATCATCGAGACTGTCAACACGATGCCGCTAGAGGTCGCCATATCCGAGAGCGTCTCTCGTGGGAAGCTGGTGGCCGGGACTGTCACAGGGACGGCGTCGTCGGTGCCGACGTACGCGAACCCGCTGACGGTGGAGGTGTGGGTGCTGATAAAACGGTCGTTCACCAACACGCGCCGCATGCCGGAGCTCTTCGTTATGCGCCTGGGCACCATCATGGTGACGGGGCTCATCCTGGCGACCATCTTCCTGCGCCTCGACGACACGCCCAAGGGCGTCCAGGAGCGGCTGGGCTTCTTCGCCATGGGAATGTCCACCATGTTCTACGTCTGCGCCGACGCGCTGCCTGTCTTCGTCCAGGAGCGACACATCTACCTCCGCGAGACGGCGCACAACTCGTACCGCCGCTTGTCCTACGTGCTCGCCAACTCCGTCGTGTCCTTCTCGCCGCTGGTCATCCTGTCGCTGGCGTTCGCGGTCACCACGTTCTTCGCCGTGGGCCTCGCCGGCGGGGGCGCGTCGTTCGCCTTCTTTGCGCTGATCATTCTCGCGTCGCTGTGGGCGGGCAGCGGGTTCGTGACGTTCCTGTCGGCGGTGGTGCCGCACGTGATGGTGGGCTACACGGTGGTGGTGGCCATCCTCGCCTACTTCCTCCTGTTCTCCGGCTTCTTCATCAACCGGGACAGGATTCCCAACTACTGGATATGGTTCCACTACATTTCACTCGTCAAGTATCCCTACCAAGCTGTGTTGCAGAACGAGTTCGGCGACGCGAGCCGGTGCTTCGCGCGCGGGGTACAGATGTTCGAGGGGACACCCATCGCCGGCATGACGGAGGCCGTGAAGTTGAAGGTGCTCGGCGCGATCAGTGCGACTCTCGGCACAAACATGACAGCCGCCACGTGCGTCGTCACCGGCGCCGACGTGCTAAGGCAGCAGGCCGTCACGGACCTAGGGAAGTGGATGTGCCTCCTGGTCACGGCGGCATTCGGCTTCTTCTTCCGTGCTCTCTTCTACGTCGTCTTGCTCGTCGGGAGCAAGAACAAGCGCAAGTAGACCGCCATCGAGAAATCATAAAATTTACTCTGTTTCTTGTGAAATAGTACAAAAAATTGTAGTATAGAACCATACGTAATTGATTTATTCGAGTTGTTTCGATCTCTAGGTGCTTTTCAGCTTTTGCAAAGTGGATTGTCCGAATGAGACAGAGACCTGTGTCCCAAGTCCTACCAGCTTATTTTCAAACACCCAACTCAATTCCTTTTGAATAAATATATAATGACCTTCACTTACTCTTTTTTTTTCAGCATTCGCTGTTTTGATATTACTCAGCTGCTACAATGTCTCAACTATCCTTGTGGAAGTAATAATTTCCAAACAACCTCCTCTCCTTAGTTCTGGAGCAGTTGGCGCAATATTCTATCTTTCGTCAGGCGAAGACAACCTTCTCACCTTGAAATCATGTCGTCAACTTAGGCACACCCAACCTCCAGAATCTTAACACAACTTATGCATCTCTCTGAAACTACATTCACAAGTCTTGGCAACCCGCCAAAAAAAAAGGAAAAAAGATTCACAAGTCTTGGCAAATCAAATTCAAAATATTACTACGTCTTTTGAAAGTGTAAACTGAAGAGTATTTCTCATAGGACATAGACGATAAGGAACTCTGTAATTATCTTATGCGCCATAGCTACCTTTGTACATATTCCCACCCCCGCGTCGCCCAGCTCGGGTGGCACGGGGGAACCCTAGCCGCAACCAGGGAGGCCCCTCCCCTGCCCCCACCCCGCGTCACCGCCGCCGGAGGGCCGGCCGGCGAAGCCGCCCCGGACCCCAGGAAGGTGGCGGCAGGGCGGATCTGATCCTCACACCCCCAATCCCCCCACCTCCAACCCACCACCCGCATATCCCCCTCCCGGCGTCTGCTGCCTGCTGGCCCGGCTACGCCGGCTCCAGTCCCGCGCCGCTCCGACCAGCCTCGCCCCTCCCCCTCCGCCCGCCCTTGGCCGCCGCGGACGCCCCCCCCCCTCGTGCGCCTCCTCCTCTCCGCCCGCGCCCCGCGTCCCCGAGATCCCGTCTGGCTTCTCTCGGGTGCCCTCCACTAGCTGCTGCCCAAACTTGCCGGCCGACAGCGGATCCGGCGCTCCTGGCCTGGCCATGGGCGCCCCCCTTGCAGCCTCCCTCTCCACGATGGCGTGACCCAGCCCTTCTGGTGTTGTTGTCGGACGTGAGGCCTGCGGCTGGAGGCGGAGGCATCCGCGGCCTGCCTGCCGTGCAGGCGTCCCCCCCCCCCTTCGTCTCCGGCGGCCCTCTCTTCCCCCGAGTCACGGTGACAGCTCTCGTGTGGAGGCATCGATGCTTCTGTGGTGTGGCTGGCACGGGGTTCCTCACGGCGGATCATTGCTGGTGCTGCTCCGGTCCCTGTTGCCTCAGGCCCGCGTCTCTCCGGTGTCCCCTGCTGCCGGCGTCCTCTGCCGGGCAGCTCCGGCCGCGGCGACCGTGTGGCTGTGTCCCCTCCAGCTCACTCGGCTTGTCGACGTCACGACGGCTAAGGCCACGGCAGCTCGGATCTGCGTCCCTCCAATCCTAGCTCGCCGGCGCTGCTGGACGCCGCCGCCCCAGATCTACTCGTGGGGTTTTGCTTCGTCTCCAGCCCTACCCTGTATGCCTCAAGGCTCCACCGTTTGCCAGATCCAATGCTCGTGGGTTCGTGGGCGGTGCCACCCACCGACGGCAAGTGCAGCCCCGCCAACCCCCTCTAGACATGGTAGTTCCGACCAACTTTGGCTTCCACATCTTCAATTCCGGACTAGGCGGCTATGGGATTGCTCAGCTTCAGGCCAGGGAGAGATCACTACTCGGCTTGCCGGTGCTGGCAGCGGCGGCGCCCGCGGGTGTCGCTTCCTTCTTGGAGGCGCTGTCAAGGCCTTCAGTTGCACCCCTCTTCGAGCTCAGGGGAAACCCTAGGTCCGACTCCCCCGGACTGGAGAGCGATGGCGTCCCGGCGTCATCTTCCTTCTTGAAGGCTATCTTGCGAGCTCGCGGTGTCCCCGATTCTGGCTTGGCAGATGTTGGAATTCTTGTATAGGTTCAGCATCGCCGCTTGGTTCGGGTTTGGTAGGTCTAGTTGTGATGTATCCTCCGTTTGGGCCGAGCATCCCCTTCTCTCTGCTCCGGACACCATGTTCACGCATGCCTGCGCCCGTGTCATGTGTTGTACCCCCCTTGTACTCATTCTACTCCTTCTATCAATGGAAAGATACGCAAGCTTTGCGTATTCATGAAAAAAAATGTACATACTAGTAACATGTCTACGGCCACTGGCAACATATTTGGAGGACGCAAAGGGACTTCTAGAATAAGATTAAGCTCCCCTTGTGTATTGCAAATATGAGCGAATATCCAATTCTGAGCCCGGGCTCATCTGCACCTGGTGAATAGTTTTTTTTTAATACAAGAAAAGTTCAAAAAATCCAATTTTTTTCATGGAAGATATTTGAGTGTGTGAGGGGCGTGCCAAATTTCAAAGCATTTAGAGATTGGAGTAACTCTCAGCAAAAAACAAAATCGGGTCCAAACAGTGCACAAACAGTAAACTTTTTCACATACCTCAAATTTATCTTTTTTGTTGAGAGCTAGTCACGCAACCAAATGTTTTGAAATTTGGCACGGACTGAAGGAAATATGCCCTAGAGGCAATAATAAAGTTGTTATTTTATATTTCCTTATATCATGATAAATGTTTATTATTCATGCTAGAATTGTATTAACCGGAAACTTGATACATGTGTGGATACATAGACAAAACACCGTGTCCCTAGTAAGCCTCTACTAGACTAGCTCGTTAATCAAAGATGGTTAAGTTTTCTAACCATAGACATGTGTTGTCATTTGATGAACGGGATCACATCATTAGGAGAATGATGTGATGGATATGACCCATCCGTTAGCTTAGCATATTGATCGTTCAGTTTTATTGCTATAGCTTTCTTCATGACATATACATATTCCTTTGACTATGAGATTATGCAACTCCCGGATACCGGAGGAATACCTTTTGTGCTATCAAACGTCACAACGTAACTGGGTGATCATAAAGATGCTCTACAGGTATCTCCGAAGGTGTTTGTTGGGTTGGCATAGATCGAGATTAGGATTTGTCACTCCGAGTATCGGAGAGGTATCTCTGGGCCCTCTCGGTAATGCACATCATAAGAAGCCTTGCAAGCAGTGTGACTAATGAGTTAGTTACGGGATGATATATTACGGAACGAGTAAAGAGACTTGCCGGTAACGAGATTGAACTAGGTATGAAGATACCGACGATCGAATCTCGGGCAAGTAACATACCGATGACAAAGGGAATAACGTATGTTGTCATTACGGTACGACCGATAAAGATCTTCATAGAATATGTGGGAAACAATATGAGCGTCCAGGTTCCGCTGTTGGTTATTGACCGTAGAGGTGTCTCGGTCATGTCTACATAGTTCTCGAACCCGTAGGGTCCGCACGCTTAACGTTCGATGACGATTTTATATTATATGGGTTATGTGATTGGTGACCGAATGTTGTTCGGAGTCCCGGATGATATCACGGACATGACGAGGAGTCTCGAAATGGTCGAGAGGTAAAGATTCATATATAGGACGATAGTATTCGGACACCGGAAGTGTTCCGGGGGTACCGGGTACATATCGGGTCACCGGAAGGGGTTCCGGGCACCCCCGGCAAAGATATGGGCCTATTGGGCAAAGAGGGGAAACACAGCAGCCAGCATGGGCTGCTGCGCCCCCCTTATTGGCCGAATAGGAAGGGGAAGGGAAAAGGGGAAGAGAGAAGGAAGGGGAGGCAATTCGGCCTCCCCCTTCCTTCCCTCCTCTCTCCCCCTTCCTTCCCTCTCCGAAAAAACATGGAAAGGGGGGGGGCGAATTGGACTAGGCCCCCAAGTAGGATTCCTCCTACTTGGGGCGCCCTAGGGCTGTGCCCCTCCCCCTCCCACCTATATATACATGGGGAGGGGGCGCCTAGATCACACACCAACAATTGTTAGCCGTGTGCGGCGCCCCCCTCCACCGTTTACTCCTCCGGTCATACTGTCGTAGTGCTTAGGCGAAGCCCTGCGCGGATCACTTCACCATCACCATCACCATCACCACGCCATCGTGTTGACGAAACTCTCCCTCGACACTTTGCTGGATCAAGAGTTCAAGGGACGTCATCGAGCTGAACGTGTGCAGAACTCGGAGGTGCCGTACGTTCGGTGCTTGATCGGTTGAATCGAGAAGACGTTCGACTACATCAACCGCGTTAAGCTAACGCTTCCGCTTTCGGTCTACGAGGGTACGTGGACACACTCTCCACCTATCGTTGCTATGCATTTCCTAGATAGATCTTGCGTGAGCGTAGGAATTTTTTTGAAATTGCATGCTACGTTCCCCAACACGGACATCATGCACTCAATCATCTTTCTCCACACAAAAATTTGGAATTTTTTGAATTTATTTAGTATTTTTAACAAAAATTTGTTCACTCCCGGGCTCAGGAGCCAAAACGCCTCATCCAAATCTGAAATCTTCCATTGTATTATGAATTTTCTGTCCAATGGAGGATGGCTACAATAGATTCTGTGTTTGAGGTGAAAAAGGAGGGGGGGGAAGGCAATCTAAGCCATTCGATTAGAGATCGATGGCACAAATTCTGGTGGAGGGTGTGTTCCTACTAAGTGCCTGTTTGGGACTGCTCCGCTCCAAAATATCCAGCTTCGCTCCAAAAAAATGCAAGTTAGACGGGGTAGCTCCATGAAATGTGGCTCCACAAAGAAAAACTAGAATTTGGGGGTATAACTCACTATTTTTTGTGGAGCTCTTCAGGGGGTGAACCAAAAACTCTAGAAGCTGGACTTGAGGGGAAATTACCTCGTTTTCCCCATGTCATCCAATCAAATAGATCTCTTTCCATAAAATGTCTCATTCTTGAAGGTGGAGCTAGCTGGACGCCAAACATGATAAACTGTTCTTGGTGGAGCTACAACTCCTGTGTGAAACTGCTCTAAAATGGATTTGATGAAGTGAAGCTGATTTTGGTAGAGCGGAGCAGTCCCAAACAGGCCCTCAATGTACATTTTATGACTCCCTCTCCCCTCCGACGTTAGATATAAAGCAATACTTTTTTGCATTATCAACCTCAAGTCTCTCATCCATTTATAAATCTCCACGCCGTTGATGCCACCCCCTTGAAGCATATTCGTATTTGAGTACATGGGCCATCGTATTGAAGCACAAATTCTAAATATACATGTCAACTAAACCATATGAAACATAACAACAGTAAAGATAAGACCGAAAGGAGTATGAACCTAAAAGTCAACTACTACACTAGTCTAGACTTGATAAACACCTTATGGACTTCCAAAGATACTTGTCTGTCTCGTAGCTTGATCTCACAGCCAGGTATTAGAAGTTCAACACAATGATTTAAATGATAAAAGTAAATGAAATGACCATCAATCTGGATAAATAGGGAATCATTCACAAAAAAATTGTATCATTAAATAGAAGTTACTATTAAGTTTTATCTATTTGATCTTGGAAGATACACATGAAGATAATTCTAGTATGCCATACAAAGTGTATGTTCATGGTAGCCAATGTAATTGGTGTTGGTGTTGATCACATTGTCACATTGTTATCAGTATAATCATATCAAGTTTTAGCATATACTCATGTCCTTAGACCATGAGAGAATGTTGTGTACCTTCATGCCGGATGGTTACTTTGGGGTTGTTGTCAAACGTTACCCATAACTGGGTGACTAGAACAGCAACTGGATCACTAGGGAATTGATATTTCAAGACTGAGATTTGCTCCTCTGAGGATGGAGAGATACTCTCCGGGCCCACTCGGTATTATAGTATACATCATTGTTTGGCCAAACACAACATGATATGGTCACAGGGATACCGGAATACGGAAACGAGAAAAAAAACCAGTAACGAAGACAACTTAGTATTGTGATCAAGTTGTTGCTTCACAAGGATACTGATGCCTCGGGTTTTGTTATATATCGTGAAGCAAAGGGAATTGTGTATACAAACAAAAGACCAGCTTGATAAATATATTCATGTGTATGTAGGCTTCAATATGGGTGTCCAAATCTCGCTATTGATTAATGACTAGAAGGTTTTCCAGGTCATGTCTGCATATTATCGAACTTGTAGGGTCACATGCTTAAGGGTCATCAATCCCGGTGCCAAAATTGTCCAAAACCATCAGAAAGTTGTGGGATGTGCTACAGGGTTGCTCCCTTGGCTGTCCCAAGTGGGGGGAAGCCACATGGTCCTCGTAGGCCCAAAGCGGGGCGCACCCCCAAGTCCTGGGAGGCAAGTCAAGCGATGGCGGCCAGGGTTTGGGGGCGCACCCTCCCTAGTGTGTCGGCCCTAGAGCGAGTTGATAACCCAAAAGTGCAGGGGGATCATTTGTAGCCTTTTTCGGTAAGTAAGAGTGTCTGATGTGACAAGTGGTTCTGAAGACATTTTTTAAACCTGTACCGTAGAACATTTGTTCTACGTTTAATTATATTAAATAATGTCTATATGTACAAAAACTAAAAAAAAATAGTCTCTAAATTAGCCAATACTAGCTCTAGGAAACATAATAAAAAATATTATAAATGAGTATCAATCCAGGACTATAACTTTTGGGCCTTGACTGCTTTCGCTCTGTAAATTGTTGTCTTCAGAGTTTCTTTCCAATAGTGTAGCCAACTCATGGTATGTGGTGCCGCATTTCGGAAGTTCTTATCATTTCTTACCAACCATGTACTCCAGCAGCCCGCAATGATGATATTGAGTGCCAAATCAGCGGGTAAATCGCCAAGGCGAATGAAGATCTCATCATAGCTAGTGATGCCCCTGACTCTGTTAGGCAGGATCTTATCCCAACAATCAATAGCAAAATTGCAATCCCAGAATAGGTGTAAAAGTGTTTCTTCTGTTTGATCCTGGTAGAGGGCACAATGCTAGTTCTATAGGTACATAGATCTTCTGAGCAAGAGATTTCTGGTGTTGATTCTATCATGTAGTAGCAACCAGAAGAAGAATTTGTATCTCAGCCGGGCTGCACACTTCCATTGTGATTGGAAGATTTGATGAGGAGAGTTGGGTCCCATGAGGGCTTGGTACATCTTAATGGCTGAATAATTGCCCTGCTTCCACTTGTATGTCCATTTGTCCTTCTCATTTAGGCATGCTCTGTTTTGCGGCTGTGCCCGAAGTAGCAGAAGTTGCTGATATGCTTGGGATAAGAGTGGGAGTTGAAACATATCCTCAATGTTGTCTTGAGCTAGAGCATCTTGCAGAGTGATCTCAGTGTTATGGCAGAAGGAGAAAAGGTGTGGGTAGCTGAGTGAGAGTTCTTGACCTTGCCATTTGTCTTTCCAAAAGACAATTGTATCTCCTTGACCTGGTATACATAGTGCATGCCCTTTATATATTGAGAGTAGTTTGAGAACAGCTTTCCACTAGAAAGAGCCTTCAGTCCTAGCATGTGGGAGGTGCTGGGTATAATATGTTTCCCAAATGATTTTGACCCAGGGAATGTCTTCCTTATTCAGGAATTTGTGTAAGTATTTCATTAGGAGAGCCTGGTTATGTACCCTAGTATTAAGGACTCCAATGCCTCCATGTGACTTGGGCATACAAGCCTTCTCCCATGCTATCATAGCCATCCCTTTCTCCTCTGAACCATATTTTCTCCATAGACAGTGTTTCAGATAGGAGTTAATCTGGTTAAGAACTGCTTTGGGGATCAGCAATGTGGGCATGAAGAAAATAGGCATGCTTGAAAAGACTAACTTGACTAATGTGAGCTTATCACCAGTGGAGAGAAGGGTATTATAGCCTGTGAGTCTGGTGGAAATTCTTTTCAGCATAGGGGAGAAATCCTCCACTTTAGGCTTAGAATAGCATAAAGGAAGACCCAGGTACTTGATGGGCCATTGCCCAATCTGACAGCCTAGCAAATTGGATAAGATGATCATGAGATCATGCAACTCACTGACACCGGAGGAGTACCTTGTGTGTACCAAACGTCGCAACCTAACTGGGTGACTATAAAGGTGCTCTACAGGTATCTCCGAGGGTGTCTGTTGAGTTGGCATGGATCAAAACTGGGATTTGTCACTCCGTATGACGGAGAGGTATCTCAGGGCCCACTCGATAATACAACATCACAAGAAGCTTGCAAGCAATGTGACTAATGGTTTAGCCATGGGATCTTGTATTACAGAACGAGTAAAGAGACTTGCCGGTAATGAGATTGAACTAGGTATGGAGATACCGACGATCGAATCTCGGGCAAGTAACATACCGATAGACAAAGGGAACTACATACGAGATTAGCTGAATCCTTGACATCGAGGTTCGACCGATAAGATCTTCATAGAATATGTAGGAACCATTATGGGCATCCAGGTCCCGCTATTGGTTATTGACTGTACAGGTGTCTCGGTCATGTCTGCATAGTTCTCGAACCCGCAGGGTCTACACACTTAACGTTTGGTGACGATATAAGTATAGTTGAGTCATTATGGTGGTTACCAAATGTTGTTCGGAGTCCCAGATGAGATCCCGGACGTGACGAGGAACTCCGGAATGGTCCGGAGGTGAAGATTGATATATTGGACGAAGGGTATTGGAGTCCGGAAGTGTTCCGGGGGTACCGGGTGATGAGCAGCATGACCGAAAGGGGTTTCGGGGGGCCCCGGCAAGTGTTGGGGGGCCTCATGGGCCAAGGGGAGGGGGCACACCAGCCCACTAAGCGGCTGTGCGCCCCCCAAGCCCCCTTCCCACGTTACCAGAGGAGGTGGGGCGCCTTCGTAGGGTTTCCCACCCCTTTGCCTTGGGGGCCAAGTCTCCTAAGGGGTGGGGGGGCCAAAACCCATCTAGGGTTTCCCCTTGTAGGCCGCCGCCCCCTAGATTGGATCTAGGGGCGCCTCCTCCCTCCACCCTTCCCCCTATATATATAGGAGGGGAGAGAGGGCAGCCGCACCCATACAGATCTATTCATGCCATGGCGCTGCCCTTCCTCTCCCTCATAGCCATCTTCTTCTCCGTAGTGCTTAGCGAAGCTCTGCTGAGATTTCTCCACCACCACCGCCACCACGCCGTCGTGCTGTCGGAGGACTCGAGCTAATACTTCACCATCGCTCGCTGGATCGAGGAGCTGAAGGCGTCATCAAGCCGTACGTGTGTTGAACGCGGAGGTGCCGTCCGTTCGGCACTAGATCGGAGTTCGCGGGACGGATCGTGATTGTATCACGAAGACGTTCGACTACATCAACCGCATTTCTTAACGCTTCCGCTTAGTGATCTACAAGGGTATGTAGATGCAATCTCTCCTCTCGTAGATGGTCATCTCCTAGATTGGATCTTGGTGAGCGTAGGAAATTTTTTGTTTCCCATACAACGTTCCCCTACAGTGGTATCAGAGCTAGGTCTATGCGTAGATGACATCATGAGTAGAACACAAAGGAGTTTGTGGGCGTTGATATTCAGATTGCTTCCTTCCTTGGTCTTTTCTTGATTCGGCGGTATTGTGGGATGAAGCGGCCCGGACCAACTTTACATGTCCACGTACATGAGACCGGTTTCATCGACAGACATGTGACTTTGTTGCATAAAGATGGCTGGCGGGTGTCTGTCTCTCCCACCTTAGTTGAATCAGATTCGACAAAGGCGGTCCTTGTAGAAGGTTAAATAGAAACTTGCATATCACCATTGTGGCTTTGCGTAGGTAAGAATCGTTCTTGCTAGATACCCATAGCAGCCACGTAAAACATGCAACAACAATTAGAGGACGTCTAACTTGTTTTTGCAGGGTATGTTGTGATATGATATGGCCAAAGACATGATGATATATATTTGATGTATGAGATGATCATGTTTGTAATAGTTTATATCGACTTGCATGTCGATGCATACGGCAACCGGCAGGAGCCATAGGGTTGTCTTTAATTATTGTATGACCTGCGTGTCAATCATTAAGCGCTATGTAATGCTTTACTTTATCACTAAGCGGTAGCAATAGTAGTAGAAGCATGGTTCGCGTGACAACCCCGATGGCGACACGATGATGGAGATCATGGTGTCATGCCGGTGACGATGGAGATCATGTCGGTGCTTTGGAGATGGAGATCAAAAGCATGAGTTGATGGCCATATCATGTCACTTATGATTTGCATGTGATGTTAATCCTTTTATGCATCTTATTTTGCTTAGGATGACGGTAGCATTATAAGGTGATCCCTCACTAAAATTTCAAGATAAAATTGTGTTCTCCCCAAGTGTGCACCGTTGCGAAAGTTCGTCGTTTCGAGGCACCACGTGATGATCGGGTGTGATAGACTCTATGTTCACATACAACGGGTGCAAGCCAGTTTTGCACATGCGGAACACTTGGGTTAAACTTGATGAGCCTAGCATGTACAGACATGGCCTCGGAACACAAGAGACTGAAAGGTCGAACACGAGTCATATAGTAGATATGATCAACATGGAGATGTTCACCATTGAAACCACCTCATCTCACGTGATGATCGGACTTGGGTTGGTGAATTTGGATCATGTTACACTCGGACAACCGGAGGGATGTTGATTTGAGTGGGAGTTCTTAGGTAATATGATTAATTGAACTCTTTTATCATGAACAATAGTCTAAGTTACCTTTGCAAATTTATGTTGTAGATCAATAGCTCGCGCTATAGCTCCCAGTTTTAATATGTTCCTAGAGAAAGACTAAGTTGAAAGATATTGTAAGCAATTATGCGGACTAGGTCCGTAGTCTGAGGATTGTCCTCACTGCTGCACAGAAGGCTTATGTCCTTGATGCACCGCTCGGTGTGCCAATCCCTTTAGCGTCGTCTGTGGATGTTGTGAACATCTGGCAGACACGTTCTGATTACTACTTGATAGTTTAGTGCGCCATGCTTTACAGCTTAGAATACGGGCTCCTAAGGAATTTTGAACACCATGGAACATATGAGATGTTCTAAGAGCTGAAATTGGTATTTCAGGCTCATGCCCGTGTTGAGAGGTATGAGACCTCTGACAAGTTCTTTGCCTACAAGATGGAGGAGAATAGCTCAGCCAGTGAGCATGTGCTTAGAATGTCTGGGTGCTACAATCGCTTGAATCAAGTGGGAGTTAATCTTCCAGATAAGAAAGTGATTGACAGAGTTCTCCAGACACTATCACCAAGCTACTAGAATTTCATGATGAACTATAACATGCAAGGGATGGAGATGATCCCGGAGCAGTTTGCGGTAGGCCGCAGAGGTAGAAATCAAGAAGGAGCGTCAAGTGTTGATGGTTAACAAGACTACTGGTTTCAAGAAGGGCAAGGGCAAGAAGGGAAACTTCATGAATGGCAAGCCAGTTGCCGCTCCAGTGAAGAAACCCAAGGTTGAACCCAAACCCGAGACTAAGTGCTTCTATTGTAAGGGGAATGGTCGCTGGTAGCGGAACTACCCCAAATACTTGATAGATAAGAAGGCTGGCAACTTCAACAAAAGTATATTTGATATACGTGTTATTGATGTGTACCTTACTAGTACTCCTAGTAGCACATGGGTATTAGATACCGGTTCAGTTGCTAACATTGGTAACTCGAAACAAAAGCTACGGAATAAATAGAGACTAGCTAAGAGCGAGGTGATGATGTGTGTTGGAAGTGTTTCCAAGGTTGATGTGATCACCATCGCACGCTCCCTCTACCTTCGAGATTAGTGTTGAACCTAGATAAATGTTATTTGGTGTCTGTGTTGAGCATGAACATGATTAGATCATGTTTATTGTAATACGGTTATTCATTTAAGTCAAAGAATAATGGTTATTCTGTTTACATGAATAATACCTTCTATGGTCATGCACCCAAGGTGAATGGTTTATTGAATCTCGATTGTAGTGATACACATGTTCATAAATTGAGGCCAAAAGATGTAGAGTTGATAATGATAATACCACTTTCTTGTGGCGCTGCCGCTTAGGTCATATTGGTGTAAAGCGCATGAAGAAACTCCATGCTGATGGTTTTTTGGAGTCACTTGGTTTTGAATCACTTGACACATGTGAACCATGCCTCATGGGCAAGATGACTAGAACCCCATTTTCCGGAACAATGGAACAGGCAATTGACTTGTTGGAAATCATACATGATGTGTGCGGTCCGATGAGTGTTAACGCGCACAGTGGATATCGTTACTTTCTCACTTTCACCGATGATTTGAGTAGATATGGGTATATTTACTTGATGAAGCATGAGTCTGAAACGTTTGAAAAGTTCAAGCAATTTCAGAGTGAAGTTGAGAATCATCGTAACAAGAAGATCAAATTCCTACGATATGATCGAAGGGGAGAGTATCTGAGTTATGAGTTTGGCAATCACTTAAGATAATGTGGAATTGTTTCACAACTGACGCCTCCTGGAACACCACAGCGTAATGGTGTGTTCGAACGTCGTAATCCTACCTTATTGGATATGGTGCGTTCTATGATGTCTCTTGCCGATATATCACTATCGTTTTGGGGTTACGCATTAGAGACAACTACATTCACTTTATATAGGGCACCATCTAAATCCGTTGAGACGACACCGTATGAATTATGGTTTGGCAAGAAACCTAAGTTGTCATTTCTTAAGGTTTGGGGCTGCGACGCTTATGTGAAAAGGCTTCAGTCTGATAAGCTCGAACCCAAAGTGGACAAATGGATCTTCATAGGATACCCAAAGGAGACGATTGGGCATACCTTCTATCTCAGATCCGAGGGCAAAGTGTTTGCCGCTAAGAACGGATCCTTTCTCGAGAAAGAGTTTCTCTCAAAAGAATTGAGTGGGAGGAAGATAGAACTTGATGAGGTTGTTGAACCTTTACTTCAACCAGTGAGTAGTGAAGTGCAAAAAGATGTTTCTGTGACACCTACATCAGTTGAAGAGGAAGCTAATGAGTGATCATGAAGTTTCGGATCAAGTTACTATCGAACCTCGTAGGTCGACAAGGATACGTACTACTCCTGAGTGGTATGGTAACCCTGTCTTAGAGGTCATGTTGTTGGACAACGATGAACCTACGAGCTATGGAGAAGCGATGGTGGGCCCGGATGCCAACAAATGGCTAGGAGCCATGAAATCCGAGATAGGATCCATGTATGAGAATAAAGTATGGACTTTGGTGGACTTGCCCGATGATCGGCAAGCCATTGAGAATAAATGGATCTTTAAGAACAAGATAGACGCTGATGGTAATGTCACCATTTGTAGAGCTCGACTTGTCGCAAAGGGTTTCCGACAAGTTCAAGGAGTTGACTATGATGAGACTTTCTCACTCATAGCGATGCTAAAGTCTGTTGGAATTATGTTAGCAGCTGCTGCATTTTGATTTACAAAATCTAGCAGATGGATGTCAAAACAAAGTTTCCTTGACGGTTTCCATGAGGAAAGGTTGTATGTGATACAACCAGAAGGTTTTGTCGATCCTAAGGATGCTAAAAGGTATGCAAGCTCCAATGATCCTTCTATGGACTGGAGCAAGCATCTCGGAGTTGGAATATACGCTTTGATGAGGTGATCGAAGCTTGTGGGTTTATACAAAGTTTACAAGAAACTTGTATTTACAAGAAAGTGAGTGGGAGCACTACAACATTTCTGATAAGTATATGTGGTTGACATATTGTTGATCAGAAATGATGTAGAATTTCTGGAAAGCATAAAGGGTTGTTTGAAAGGAGTTTTTCAAAGGAAGACCTGGGTAAAGCTGCTTACATGTTGGGCATCAAGATCTATAGAGATAGATCAAGACGCCTGATAAGATTTTCACAGAGCACATACCTTGACATGATTTTGAAGAAGTTCAAAATGAATCAGTCCAAGAAGGGGTTCTTGCCTGAGTTGTAAGGTGTGAAGTTGAGTGAGACTCAAAGCTCGACCATGGCAGAAGAAAGAGAAAGGACAAAGGTTATCCCCTATGCCTTAGCCATAGGCTCTATACGATATGCCATGCTGTGTACCGCACATGATGTGTGCCTTGCCACATGTCTGGCAAGGGGGTACAACAGTGATCCAGGAGTGGATCACTGTACAGCGGTCAAAATTATCCTTAGAAGAATAAGGAAATGTTTCTCGGTTATGGAGGTGATAAAGAGTTCGGCGTAAAGGGTTACGTCGATGCAAGCTTTAACACCTATTAGGATGACTCTGAGTAGCAAACCGGATACATATAGTGGAGCAACCATTTGGAATAGCTCCAAGTGGAGCGTGGTAGCAGCATCTACAATATGACATAGAGATTTGTGAAGTACATACGGATCTGAATGTTGCAGACCCGTTGACTAAAACCTCTCTCACAAGCATAACATGATCAAACCCCAGAACTCATTGAGTGTTAATCACATGGTGATGTGAACTAGATTATTGACTCTAGTAAACTCTTTGGGTGTTAGTCACATGGCGATGTGAACTATGAGTGTTAATCACATGGCGATGTGAACTAGATTATTGACTCTAATGCAAGTGGGAGACTATTGGAAATATGCCCTAGAGGCAATAATAAATTGGTTATTATCATATTTCCTTGTTCATGATAATCGTTTATTATCCATTCTAGAATTGTATTGATCGGAAACTCAGATACAGGTGTGGATACATAGACAACAACATGTCCCTAGTAAGCCTCTACCGGACTAGCTCGGTGATCAAAGATGGCTATGGTTTCCTAGCCATGGACATGAGTTGTCATTTGATAACGGGATCACATCATTAGGAGAATGATGTGATGGACAAGACCCAAACTATAAACGTAGCATATGATCGTGTCAAGTTTATTCCTATCGTTTTCTGCATGTCAAGTATATGTTCCTATGACCATGAGATCATGCAACTCACTGACACCGGAGGAGTACCTTGTGTGTACCAAACGTCGCAACGTAACTGGGTGACTATAAAGGTGCTCTACAGGTATCTCCGAGGGTGTCTGTTGAGTCGGCATGGATCAAAACTGGGATTTGTCACTCTGTATGATGGAGAGGTATCTCAGGGCCCACTCGGTAATACAACATCACAAGAAGCTTGCAAGCAATGTGACTAATGGTTTAGCCACAGGATCTTGTATTACGGAACGAGTAAAGAGACTTGCCGGTAACGAGATTGAACTAGGTATGGAGATACCGACGATCGAATCTCGGGCAAGTAACATACCGATAGACAATGGGAGCTACATACAGGATTAGCTGAATCCTTGACATCGAGGTTCGACCGGTAAGATCTTCGTAGAATATGTAGGAACCATTATGGGCATCCAGGTCCCACTATTGGTTATTGACCGTACAGGTGTCTTGATCATGTTTGCATAGTTCTCGAACCTGCAGGGTCTACACACTTAACGTTTGGTGACGATATAAGTATAGTTGAGTCATTATGGTGGTTACCGAAGGTTGTTCGGAGTCCCGGATGAGATCCCGGACATGATGAGGAACTCCTGAATGGTCCGGAGGTGAAGATTGATATATTGGACGAAGGGTATTGGAGTCCTGAAGTGTTTCGGGGGTACCGGGTGATGACCAGCATGACCTAAAGGGGTTTCGGGGGGCCCCGACAAGTGTTGGGGGGCCTCATGGGCCAAGGGGAGGGGGCACAACAGCCCACTAAGCGGCTGTGCGCCCCCCAAGCTCCATTCCCACGTTACCAGAGGAGGTGGGGTGCCTCCCTAGGGTTTCCCACCCCTTTGCCTTTGGGGCCAAGTCTCCTAAGGGATGGGGGGGCCAAAACCCATCTAGGGTTTCCCCTTGTAGGCCGCCGCCCCCTAGATTGGATCTAGGGGCGCCTCCTCCCTCCACCCTTCCCCCTATATATAGAGGAGGGGAGAGAGGGTAGCCGCACCTATACAGATCTATTCGTGCCACGGCGCTGCCCTTCCTCTCCCTCATAGCCATCTTCTTCTCCGTAGTGCTTAGCGAAGCTCTGCTGAGATTTCTCCACCACCACCGCCACCACGCTGTCGTGCTGTCGGAGGACTCGAGCTACTACTTCACCATCGCTTGCTGGATCGAGGAGGTGAAGGCGTCATCAAGCCGTACATGTGTTGAACACAGAGGTGTTGTCCGTTCGGCACTAGATTGGAGTTCGCGGGACGGATCGTGATTGGATCGCGAAGACGTTCAACTACATCAACCGCGTTTCTTAACGCTTCCGCTTAGCGATCTACAAGGGTATGTAGATGCAATCTCTCCTCTCATTAGATGGTCATCTCCTAGATTGGATCTTGGTGAGCGTAGGAAATTTTTTGTTTCCCATGCAACGTTCCCTTACATTCACCTATGGCCTCAGGATTCTGTAAAGCACAGAGTGGAGCATTTTGAGAGCACATTTTATCTGGTATAGAAAAAGGTTTAAAAACTTTTGCTTCAGAGCCTTGTGTAATGTATTCCCGTACTTTAGAAGTAACAAATTATTTGGCCCATTCAAATTCTCAGGTGATAGTAAAGCCATAGATAGAAAGTTAACCCATTCAATAGGAACATTGATTACCTCTTTGCTGTCAGCCTTGGGGGCAAAATGTTCCTTCCATATGTTGGGTACCTCCTCACCAAGTAATTGTTCATCTGTCATGTCCCCTTGTGCCTCTAACTTGTCCTTCCAAACAGGATCTATAACATTCTCATGCATTAGTGAAAACCCCACTTAAACCTCAGTGAAAGTTTGGTTATAAATTGGGTTTGGGAACCCAGGTGGAGCAGAAAATTCAGATTTTGTGTGCTCACCTTCCTGCAGATTCTCATGTACCATGTCTGCATCAGCTCCATCAGTGTGTGCTTGGAGTATGCACAGTTGCCGAGCTTGCTCTGCTTGCTGTGGAGTGACTATTGTGGGCTGCCTCAGATTCTGCTCAATGGTATAGATCTCAAGTAGCATGGGGTTCGCTGGGGGATCAGAGTTTTTCATCTGTACCTGAGATAGAATGGCCTCCAAATTGAGATCAATAGTTGTTGCCATTTGGATAGGTGGTACCAGAGGATTGTCAACATGGATCTGCATTGGTTGTAGTGGATTGACTATGGCACACCATTTAAGATGGGTTGTGGGGGCCCATTAGCAGATTTTGCTGAAGGAGCTGACTGATGAGATACTGCCAGTGATAGGGTGATATTACTGTGCTCCTCCATTGGGTTCACATTATCTTGGATCATCAAGGCTTCATGTTCTTGCAAAGGGGCCATAATATCATTAAGCTCCAGAAATTCTCCTAGGTGCAGCTCTTGATCCATTAAGTCAGCATGTTGTGACAATGCCCAATGTCCCCAATCAGGCATATCTTCCTCATTGTCATCCTCCTCTATCTGTTCTGCATTATGAGGCAGTGCTATCTGAAGCTGCAGTTCTGGTTGAACCATGTTGAGGTCAGGTAGCTATTGTTCCATGTGCTTATCATGATGTGGCAGAGGGCCTAAAAAATGATTGAGTTGGTTGGGATGGAAATTCTCCTACTATGGGATGGGGTGTGGGTTTCCATGGGGAGGGATGGAGTCCTCATCTGGGGCCTCCACACTGAGGATCTGTTGTAGCAGGATCACTACAGGTATAGTTTTAGAGTCTGTTTGAAAATTGTTGCCTTCTCCCACAACAATGCTGGACGGAATGTCTCTCAGTGCTTCTACTCTGACTTTTACCATCAAACTAGCTCTAGTACTTCTAACTCTGTCCCATTGTAAAAGAATACCAAAACTGCTAACTGCCTTACTGATCTCATGCATGCATCGTCTGTCAAATGGGAAACCACACAATAGCAGCCAAATCTACGCCAGTTCATGCCCTCGTTGTGTTTCGAGAAGATAAAGTGGACGTCTGTGTATGGGTGAGGCCCATTCTAGACTAGATCATCTCTATCAAAGGTACTATTGAGCTTTACATAAGCTTGTCCGAACGGACAAAGTGTGATTTCAAAAAAACCCATATGCTTAACCTCAGTCAGAAATTCAGATAGTACCACACGGATGTTGTTGAAGTGCACTGGCAGATCCGGCATTGGGACGATTGTAACGAACGGACATGGTTCTGAAGATATTGTTTCACATCCAAAATTATTTTAGGTTATTTCATGCTCTAAACAAAAGGACAAGAACTTGGATCATTGGAATTCAACGCAACAAGTATAAGAAAAATGTATCCTGGAGAAGAGGAATATGGACAGTCGGTGAACATGTGATATTGGCTTTGTTCTTGTAAAGTTTTCATCAACAGCCAAACCAGAGGAAGAAGCGATCAAGACTAATTTTAAAACGCCCCCGTGTAGTTGGTTTTTCGTCGGAAAGAACTCCAATTCAAGTTCCTACATGGCAACGTGAGAGTCAAAGTTTATAATTTATCTAGTAATACTAGTTACATGGACTTTTTTGAGTCCTAAGTCCTTAACGTGATCACTCTTGCCAATTTGTTAATTAGATAAGCTTTGTTTAGTTTAACTAGAAAATATAGATAGAGTCCATATCAAAGTTAGCTTGCATGTTGGGTCGGTTCCATCTTGTGTGTGGCGCCTATAAAAAGGGCTGGCTACGGCCATTGTACGGAGGTTAATATTTCTGGAGTTTAGACAGTATCATGTATGTGAACCAACTTGTGGTCAGATGGTTAGAGGGACAGTGCTATCCCAGCCTATCAGGATTCAAGTCCTTGTGCTTGCATTATTCCTAGATTTATTTCAGGAATTTCGGCAATGCGCTTTCAGTGGGAAGAGACGTTCCCGTCGACGATGAGGCGCCTACGGTGACTTCGTAAATCTCAAGATGATATGACAGCTCAGTCTCTCGAAGGTGCTCATAGGGGTAGGGTGTGCGTGTATGCATTCATAGGATGACTGTATGCGTGTATGCATCAGCGGTTGCTTATGCAGCAACCTCTCGCCCGCGCACGCGATGTACACGAAGTAGAAGGTTTGAACCTTGCGGTCCAGCACGAGAGAACCAATATCGACTATGGAACTCACACGCAAAACAATTCCCTCACAGAAATCGCAACACGCAGGTTTTCTAAAGTTTTCTCCAAAACTTAGGGATTTTTAGACAGCTTCCCCAAAACTCAATACGGGTATTTGATACGTCTCCAACGTATCTATAAATTTTTATTGTTCCATGCTATTATATTATCCATCTTGGATGTTTTATATGCATTTATATGCTATTTTATATTATTTTTGGGACTAACCAATTAACCTAGAGCCCAGTGCCAGTTTCTGTTTTTTCCTTGTTTTTGAGTTTCGCAGAAAAGGAATACCAAACGGAGTCCAAATGAGCTGAAAATTTACGGTGATTTTTTATGGACCAGAAGAAGCCCCCGAAGCAAAAGAGTTGGGCCAGAAGAGCCACGAGGCCTCCACAAGGGTGGAGGGCGCCCCCCTAGGGCGCGCCCTCCGGTCTTGTGGGCTCCTCGTGGACCCCCTGATTTGTTCTCGATGCCAAAAATTCCTATAAATATAGAAACCCCCAGAAATAAACCTAGATCGGGAGTTCCGCCGCCGCAAGCCTCTGTAGCCACGAAAAACCAATCGGGAGCCCGTTCCGGCACCCTGCCGGAGGGGGGAAGCATCACCGGTGGCCATCTTCATCATCCCGGGGCTCTCCATGATGAGGAGGGAGTAGTTCACCCTCGGGGCTAAGGGTATGTACCAGTAGCTATGTGTTTGATCTCTCTCTCTCACTCTCGTGTTCTTGATTTGGCACGATCTTGATGTACCGCGAGCTTTGCTATTATAGTTGGATCTTATGATGTTTCTCCCCCTCTACCTTCTTGTAATGAATTGAGTTTTCCCTTTGAAGTTATCTTATCGGATTGAGTCTTTAAGGATTTGAGAACACTTGATGTATGTCTTGCATGTGTTTATCTGTGGTGACAATGGGATATTCACGTGATCCACTTGATGTATGTTTTGGTGATCAACTTGCGGGTTCTGTGACCTTGTGAACTTATGCATAGGGGTTGGCACATGTTTTCGTCTTGACTCTCCGGTAGAAACTTTGGGGCACTCTTTGAAGTTCTTTGTGTTGGTTTAAATAGATGAATCTGAGATTCTGTGATGCATATCGTATAATCAAACTCGCGGATACTTGTGGTGACATTGGAGTATCTAGGTGACATTAGGGTTTTGGTTGATGTGTGTCTTAAGGTGTTATTTTAGTACGAACTCTAGGGCTGTTTGTGACACTTATAGGAATAGCCCAATAGATCGATCAAAAAGAATAATTTTGAGGTGGTTTCGTACCCTACAATAATCTCTTCGTTTATTCTCCGCTATTAGTGACTCTTTGTTGCACGTTGAGGGATTGTTATATGATCCATTTATGTTATCATTGTTGAGAGAACTTGCACTAGTGAAAGTATGAACCCTAGGCCTTATTTCTAAGCATTGCAATACCGTTTTCGCTCACTTTTGTTACTAGTTACCTTGCTGTTTTTATATTTTCAGATTACAAAACCCATATCTACCATCCATATTGCACTTGTATCACCATCTCTTCGCCGAACTAGTGCACCTATACAATTTACCATTGTATTGGGTGTGTTGGGGACACAAAAGACTCTTTGTTATTTGGTTGCAGGGTTGTTTGAGAGAGACCATCTTCATCCTATGCCTCCCGCGGATTGATAAACCTTAGGTCATCCACTTGAGGGAAATTTGCTATTGTCCTACAAAACTCTGCGCTTGGAGGCCCAACACGAGTCTACAAGAAGAAGGTTGCGTAGTAGACATCAAGCTCTTTTCTGGCGCCGTTGTCGGGGAGGTTAGTGCTTGAAGGTATATCTTTAGATCTTGAAATCGAATCTTTTAGTTTCTTGTTTTATCACTAGTTTAGTCTATAAAAGAAAACTACAAAAAAAATGGAATTGAGGTTGCCTCATATGCTTCATCTTTTTAATGTCTTTCGTGAAAATGATGGAAAGGAAAATTGTGATCAAGTGTTAGAAGAAGAAGTCTATAAATTGTTTAGCACTAAATCTTTGAATGATGAGCATGATTGCAATGTTGTTGGTATGAATTCTATGAATATCCATGATGCTAATGATATGCAAAGCCACAAGCTTGGGGATGCTATATTTGATGAAGATGATATTTTTTTGTCCCCCAAGTTTTGATGAGCAAATTTATTATGATGAAAGCATGCCTCCTATCTATGATGATTATTGTGATGACATGTATGCTATAAAGAATAATGATAACCATGAAACTTGTCATCATGATTTTAAGTTTGAATTGGATTATGCCTCACATGATAGTTATTTTGTTGAGTTTGCTCCCACTACTATTCATGAGAATAAATTTGCTTATGTGGAGAGTAATAAAATTTCTATGCTTGTGGATCATGAAAATAATGCTTTATGTGATAGTTTTATTGTTGAATTCATTCATGATGATACTGAAAATTATTATGAGGGAGGAATATATGCTTGTAGGAATTGCAATAATATCAAGTTTCCTCTCTATGTGTTGAAATTTTTGAAGTTGCACTTGTTTTGCATTCCTATGCAAGTTGATTCTTGTTCCCATAAGTTGTTTGCTCACAAAATCCCTATGCATAGGAAATGGGTTAGACTTAAATGTGCTAGTTATATGCTTCATGATGCTCCCGTTATGTTTCAATTCTTATCTTTTATGTGAGCATCATTGAAATCATCATGCCTGGCTAAAAAGGCATTAAAAAAAAGCGCTTGTTGGGAGACAACCCAATATTTACCCCTACTGTTTTTGTGTGTTCACATGATTAAGCTACTTTAGTAATCATGTTTTATAGCTTTTTTTTCAATAAAGTGCCAAGTAAAGCCTTTGGGATAGTGTGGATGATAGTTGACTTGATTCTGTGCAAAAACAGAAACTTTTACGCTCAGTCCAGGAATTTCTAAAATTAACTGGAACGTGATTTTGATCTGAATTTTTTTAAAAATATTTATATACAAATTGTCTACTTTTTCCTAATTTTTCAGAATTTTTGGAGTTACATAGGTATGGAAAGTTTCCACATTACTACAGACTGTTCTGTTTTAAACTGATTCTGTTCTTCATGTGTTGTTTGCTTATTTTGATGAATCTATGGGTAGTATCGGAGGGTATGAACCACGGAGAAGTTGGAATACAGTAGATATAACACCAATATGAATTTAAACACATATCATGTGGTGAATAAAAATATAGCCTCAAGTAAATTTACCGATAGACGAAGACGAAAGAGGGGATGCCATCCGGGGCATCCCCAAGCTTAGGCTCTTGGTTGTCCTTGAATATTACCTTGGGGTGCCTTGGGCATCCCCAAGCTTAGGCTCTTGACACTCCTTATTCCATAGTCCATCTAATCTTTACCCAAAACTTGAAAACTTCACAACACAAAACTTCACAACAGTACCTAAGTGGTGATTTGCTTTCTTATACTAACGGATCTCATAAGATTTTCTGTTGAGTTTTGTGTTGTGAAGTTTTCAAGTTTTGGGTAAAGATTAGATGGACTACGGAATAAGGAGTGTCAAGAGCCTAAGCTTGGGGATGCCCAAGGCACCCCAAGGTAATATTCAAGGACAACCAAGAGCCTAAGCTTGGGGATGCCCCGGATGGCATCCCCTCTTTCGTCTTCGTCTATCGGTAAATTTACTTGAGGCTATATTTTTATTCACCACATGATATGTGTTTTGCTTGGAGCATCATTTTCTTTTATTATTATTTGCTTGATGCTATTTATAGTAATGTTTTGCATCATTTATTTCAATAGAAGTGTCAAGCATGCCTTTACCATGCTTATTTTGCAAGTCTATATGTTGCTGTTTTGAAAACAGAAAGTTTTCTATCATTGTATGAATTCTTCTGAAAAGTCAGAACGTGGTAAAATCTTGAAAATTTTACACAATGAGTAACAACAAATTTTCTACAGTATGGTAATTTTTCAGAATTTTTGGAGTTAGGTAAGTATGAGTACAATTACACTCTTTACAGACTGTCCTGTTTAGACAGATTGCTGTTATGTTTGCATTGTTTGCATATGTTTGCTTGTTTAATGATTCTATTTGAGAATAGGAGTATTAAATATGCAGAGGCATTTAGTATGCAATGTTAAATAATAATTTTAGTGATTTTCTACAGTAGAGAATAATAAGGTTTTGCATGTGATTTATACTGACTTATCTCACGAGTTCATGTTGAGTTTTGTGTGCATGAAGTTTTTAAGATTTAGGGAAACTGTGATATAAAAGGAATTAAGGAGACACAAAAGCTCAAGCTTGGGGATGCCCAAGGCATCCCTAGTTAATATTTCAAGAAGTCTCAAGCATCTAAGCTTGGGGATGCCCCGGTTGGCATCCCACCTTTCTTCATCAAGAATTATCGGTTAGTATCGGTTGATCCTAAGTTTTTACTTCTTCACATGATGTGTGCTATTCTTAGAATGTCATTTTATTTTATTTTGTTTTGCTTGCTGTTTGGATAATATCCCAAGATCTGAAATTCTTAAATGTTAGAGAATCTTCACATAGCTAATTAATTATTTGGCTACTCATTGATCTTCACTTATATCTTTTTAGAGCACGACGGTGGTTTTATTTTGAAGAAATTGATGAACTCTCATGCTTCACTTATATTATTTTGAGAGTCTCTAAACATCATGGTAATTTGTTTAGGTTATGAATTTTGTCCTAATATGATGGGCATCCAAGAGGGATATAATAAAAACTTTCATATAAAAGTGCATTGAATACTATGAGAAGTTTGATTCCTTATGATTGTTTTGAGATATAGAGATGGTAATATTAGAGTCATGCTAGTGAGTAATTGTGAATTTGATAAATACTTGTGTTAAAGTTTGTGATTCCCGTAGCATGCACGTATGGTGAACCGTTATGTGATGAAGTCGGTGCATGATTTATTTATTGATTGCCTTCCTTATGAGTGGCGGTCGGGGACGAGCGATGGTCTTTTCCTACCAATCTACCCCCCTAGGAGCATGCGCGTAGTACTTTGTTTCGATAACTAATAGATTTTTGCAATAAGTATGTGAGTTCTTTATGACTAATGTTGAGTCCATGGATTATACGCACTCTCACCCTTCCACCATTGCTAGCCTCTCTAGTACCGCGCAACTTTCGCCGGTACCATACACCCACCATATACCTTCCTCAAAACAGCCACCATACCTACCTATTATGGCATTTCCATAGCCATTCCGAGATATATTGCCATGCAACTTCCACCGTTCCGTTTATTATGACACGCTTCATCATTGTCATATTGCTTTGCATGATCATGTAGTTGACATCGTATTTGTGGCAAAGCCACCATTCATATTTTCTATACATGTCACTCTTGATCATTGCACATCCCGGTACACCACCGGAGGCATTCACATAGAGTCATATCTTTTGTTCTAGTATCGAGTTGTAATATTGAGTTGTAAGTAAATAAAAGTGTGATGATCATCATTATTAGAGCATTGTCCCAGTGAGGAAAGGATGATGGAGACTATGATTCCCCCACAAGTCGGGATGAGACTCTGGACGGAAAATAAAATTAAAAAAAAGAGGCAAAAAAAAGAGAGAGCCCCAAAAAAATGAATGAGAGAAAAAGAGAGAAGGGGCAATGCTACTATCCTTTTACCACACTTGTGCTTCAAAGTAGCACCATGATCTTCATGATAGAGAGTCTCCTATGTTGTCACTTTCGTATACTAGTGGGAATTTTTCATTATAGAACTTGGCTTGTATATTCCAACTATGGGCTTCCTCAATTTTCCCTAGGTCTTCGTGAGCAAGCAAGTTGGATGCACACCCACTTAGTTTCTTTTTAAGCTTTCATAAACTTATAGCTCTAGTGCATCCGTTGCATGTCAATCCCTACTCACTCACATTGATATCTATTGAGTGGGCATCTCCATAGCCCGTTGATACGCCTAGTTGATGTGAGACTCTCTCCTTCTTTTTGTCTTCTCCACAACCACCATATTCTATTGCACCTATAGTGCTATGTCCATGGCTCACGCTCATGTATTGCGTGAATGTTGAAAAGGTTTGAGAACATCAAAAGTATGAAACAATTGCTTGGCTTGTCATCGGGGTTGTGCATGATTTAAATATTTTGTGTGATGAAGATGGAGCATAGCCAGACTATATGATTTTGTAGGGATAACTTTCTTTGGCCATGTTATTTTGAGAAGACATAATTGCCTTGTTAGTATGCTTGAAGTATTATTGTTTTTATGTCAATATTAAACTTTTGTTTTGAATCTTATGGATCTGAATATTCTTGCCACAATAAAGAAGATTACATGGATAAATATGTTAGGTAGCATTCCACATCAAAAATTCTATTTTTATCATTTACCTACTCGAGGACGAGCAGGAATTAAGCTCGGGAATGCTTGATACGTCTCCAACGTATCTATAATTTTTTATTGTTCCATGCTATTATATTATCCATCTTGCATGTTTTATATGCATTTATATGCTATTTTATATTATTTTTGGGACTAACCTATTAACCTAGAGCCCAGTGCCAATTTCTGTTTTTTCCTTGTTTTTGATTACGCAGAAAAGGAATACCAAACGGAGTCCAAATGAGCTGAAAATTTACGGTGATTTTTTATGGACCAGGAGAAGCCCCCGAAGCAAAAGAGTTGGGCCAGAAGAGCCACGAGGCCTCCACAAGGGTGGAGGGTGCGCCCCCCTAGGGCGCGCCCTCCGGTCTTGTGGGCTCCTCGTGGACCCCCCTGACTTGTTCTCGATGCCAAAAATTCCTATAAATATAGAAACCCCCAGAAATAAACCTAGATCGGGAGTTCTGCCGCCGCAAGCCTCTGTAGCCACGAAAAACCAATCGGGAGCCCGTTCCGGCACCCTGCCGGAGGGGGGAACCATCACCGGTGGCCATCTTCATCATCCCGGCGCTCTCCATGACAAGGAGGGAGTAGTTCACCCTCGGGGCTGAGGGTATGTACCAGTAGCTATGTGTTTGATCTCTCTCTCTTGTTATCTTGATTTGGCACGATCTTGATGTACCACGAACTTTGCTATTATAGTTGGATCTTATGATGTTTCACCCCCTCTACCTTCTTGTAATGAATTGACTTTTCCCTTTGAAGTTATCTTATCGGATTGAGTCTTTAAGGATTTGAGAACACTTGATGTATGTCTTGCATGTGTTTATCTGTGGTGACAATGGGATATTCACATGATCCACTTGATGTATGTTTTGGTGATCAACTTGCGGGTTCTGTGACCTTGTGAACTTATGCATAGGGGTTGGCACACGTTTTCGTCTTGACTCTCCGGTAGAAACTTTGGGGCACTCTTTGAAGTTCTTTGTGTTGGTTTGAATAGATGAATCTGAGATTGTGTGATGCATATCATATAATCAAACTCGCGGATACTTGTGGTGACATTGGAGTATCTAGGTGACATTAGGGTTTTGGTTGATGTGTGTCTTAAGGTGTTATTTTAGTACGAACTCTAGGGTTGTTTGTGACACTTATAGGAATAGCCCAATAGATCGATCAGAAAGAATAACTTTGAGGTGGTTTCGTAACCTACAATAATCTCTTTGTTTATTCTCCGCTATTAGTGACTTTGGAGTGACTCTTTGTTACATGTTGAGGGATTGTTATATGATCCAGTTATGTTATCACTGTTGAGAGAACTTGCACTAGTGAAAGTATGAACCCTAGGCCTTATTTCTAAGCATTGCAATACCGTTTTCGCTCACTTTTGTTACTAGTTACCTTGCTGTTTTTATATTTTCAGGTAACAAAAACCCATATCTACCATCCATATTGCACTTGTATCACCATCTCTTCGCCGAACTAGTGCACCTATACAATTTACCATTGTATTGGGTGTGTTGGGGACACAAGAGACTCTTTGTTATTTGGTTGCAGGGTTGTTTGAGAGAAACCATCTTCAACCTACGCCTCCCACGGATTGATAAACCTTAGGTCATCCACTTGAGGGAAATTTGCTACTGTCCTACAAAACTCTGCGCTTGGATGCCCAACACGAGTCTACAAGAAGAAGGTTGCATAGTAACATCAGTATTTATCCTAAAAACACATCGTGTCCCTTTCTTAAAAATAACATATTTATTACATGGCCGCACATGGCTTTATATAATAGCCAACTAGACCTAGACTTAGAAAGCAAGAAAACACATGTACGTAAGTAAACTGGACAACTCTATACACTATTGGAAACACCCTATACGCCGAGTGCCACGGACACTCGGCAAAGGGCCAATAATCGCCGGCAAAGCCTTTGCCGAGAGTTGCACCCGGCAAAGGCCACCCAGCGTACACCTCTCAGGCAAACAGGAATTTGCCGAGAGCCAGGGCACGGACACTTGGCAAAGAGTTTGCCGAGATCCAAACAGTACCTCTCGGCAAAATAAAGTAGCTAACGGACAGCAGACGAAGACGGCGGGTGCCACGTGGCATAACTTTGCCGAGAGTAGCCCTCGCCAAAGACGGCAAATAGGAAAGAGCCACGTGTCCACTTCCTGACATGTGGGTCCTAGAAGAATAGGTCGAGCGCCATCTTTGCCGAGAGCCGCCCTCGGCAAAGAGAGCCAGTAGGAAAGTGCCACATGTCCAGCTCCTGACATGTGGGTCCCTGAAGAATAGGCCGAGCGCCATCTTTGCCGAGAGCCACCCTTGGCAAAGAGAACCAATAGGAAAGGGCCACATGTCCAGCTCCTGACATGTGGGTCCCTGAAGAATAGGCCGAGCGCCATCTTTGCCGAGAGCTGCCCTCGGCAAAGAGAGCCAGTAGGAAAGTGTCACGTGTCCAGCTCCTGGCATGTGGGTCCCAAGGAATAGGCCGAGCGCCATTTTTGCCGAGAGACGCCCTCGGCAAAGAGAGCCAATAGGAAAGGGCCATGTCACTACGCCCTAAAAGCTGAGTCTGTAATATGCCGAGAGCCACTCTCGGCAAACCTTATATTTTGGCCGAGTGTTGATAAACCACAAGTATAGGGGATCGCAACAGTTTTCGAGGGTAGAGTATTCAACCCAAATTTATTGATTCGACACAAGGGAAGCTAAAGAATATTCGCAAGTATTAGTAGTTGAGTTGTCAATTCAACCACACCTCAAAGACTTAATATTTGCAGCAAGGTGGTCAGTAGCAAAGTAGTATGCAGTTTGATAGTAACGGTAACAGTAGTAGCAGAAACAGTAGCAATTTTGTAGTGATCGTAACAGTAGCAAGGGCGAAAGTAACTTAGCAAAGATGAATATATGAAAAGCGTGGCATTGGATCAGCGATGGATAATTGCGTTGGATAATATTCATCATGTAGCAGTTATAACCTAGAGCGACACAGAACTAGCTCCAATTCATCAATGTAATGTAGGCATGTATTCCGTATATAGTCATACGTGCTTATGGAAAAGAACTTGCATGACATCTTTTGTCCTACCCTCCCGTGGCAGCGGGGTCCATAAGGAAACTAAGGGATATTAAGGCCCCCTTTTAATAGAGAACCAGAACAAAGCATTAGCACTTAGTGAATACATGAAGTCCTCAAACTACGGCAATCACCGGAAAGAATTCCAATTATTGTCACCTTGGGGTATGCGGATCATAACTCGTAATAGGTGCGTATAACTTGCAAGATAGGATCAAGAACACACATATATTCATGAAAACATAATAGGTTCATATATGAAATCAATGCACTCGGGCCCTAGTGACAAGCATTAAGCATACATAGCAAAGTCATAGCAACATCAATCTCAGAACATAGTGGATACTAGGGATCAAGCCCTAACAAAACTAACTCGATTACATGATAAATCTCATCCAACCCATCACCGTCCAGCAAGCCTACGAAGGAATTACTCACCCCCGGCGATGAGCATCATGGAGTTGGCGGTGAAGGAAGGTTGATGATGATGACAACGATGAATTCCACCCTCTGAAGCCTCGAACGGACTACAGATCAGCCCTCCCGATGAAGAACAGGAAGTGGTGGCGGCTCCGTATTGTAAAACGCAATGAATCATTCTCCATGATTTTTTTCTTGGCGAATAGGTATATATGGAGTTGGAGTTAGGGTTGCCGGAGGTCCAGGGGGCCCACAAGCTCACCAGGCACGCCCTGGGGGGGTGGGCGCGCCCCTTGAGCTTGTGGCTCCTGGGTGGCCCCCTCTAGTTTATTCTTCCGCCAATATTTTTATATATTCCACAAATATTCTCCGTAAATTTTTAGGTCAATCCGAGAACTTTGATTTCTGCACAAAAACAACACCATGGCAATTTTGCTGAAAACAACGTCAGTCCGGGTTAGTTTCATTCAAGTTATGCAAATTAGAGTCCAAAACAAGAGCAAAAGTGTTTGGAAAAGTAGATACGATGGAGACATATCAACTCCCCCAAGCTTAACTCATTGCTTGTCCTCAAGCAATTTAGTTGACAAACTGAAAGTGACAAAAAAAACTTTTACAAACTCTGTTTGATCTTGTTGTTGCAAATATGTCTAACCAATGTTCAGGTTTTCAGCAAAGATTATGAACTAAACATATTCACAATTACACTTAGGTCTCACATTTACTCACATCAATAGCATAATCAACTAGCAAGCAATAATAAGATATCTCGGATGACAACACTTTTTTCAAAACAATCATGATATAATATGACATAATGGTATCTCGCTAGCCCTTTCTGAGACTGCAAAACATAAATGCAGAGCACCTCTGAAGTTCAAGCACTGACTAGACATTGTAATTCATGGTAGAAGAGATCCAGTCACACTCATACTCAACATCAACTAAAAACAAAGCATATAAATGACGATAGTGCTCTCCAGCTGGTGCTTTAATAAGAAGATGATGACTCAACAATAAAAGTAAATAGATAGACCCTTCGCAGAGGGAAGCAGGGATTTGCAGAGGTGCCAGAGCTCGAAGCTTTTAAAACGGAGATGAATATAATTTTGGGAGATATGCTTTCAGTGTCAACGGAACGACCGAGGGTTTTCACCATCTTCCATGCTAGACACATTAATTATAGGCGGTTCCCAAACTGAATAGTAAAGTTTTACTCCCCCTCCACCAACAAACACAAGCCATGGCTAGACGAATCCTCGGGTACCCTCCATACCAACAACAATCCAGGGGAGTTTTGTTTCATTATTATATTTTGATTTTGATCATAGGACTGAGCATCCCAATTACCAACCACTTTCTCGTGAATCACAATCGAATGAACACTCATCGTGAGAATAACCCACCTAGCATGGAAAATATTGATAGCCCCCTGACGCTTCATGAGCGATTCGGGCATACAAAACAAATTATTATTTGAAGATTTAGAGTTTGGCACATGCAAATTTACTTGGAACGGCAGGTAAATACTGCATATAGGTAGGTATGGTGGACTCATATGGAATAACTTTGGGTTTAAGGAAGTGGATGCACAAGCAGTATTCCCGCTTAGTACAAGTGAAGGCTAGCAAATAGATTGAGGAGCGACCAACTAGAGAGCGACAATGGTCATAAACATGCACTGAAATTAATCAACATTGGATACAAGCATGAGTAGGATATAAATCACCATGAACATAAATATCATGGAGGCTATGTTGGTTTTGATTCAACTACATGCGTGAACATGTGCCAAGTCAAGCCACTTGAATCATTTAGAGGAGGATACCATCATATCATACTACACCATAACCATTTTAAATGCATGTTAACATGCAAGATAAAGCATTATCCACTCCTACCTATTTAAGCATGGCATGAGTAACTATGATCTCTAATTGTCATTGCAAACATGTTTACTCATAATAGGCTGAATCAAGAACGATGAGCTAATCATATTTACAAAAACAAAATAGGTCGAGTTCATACCAGCTTTTCTTCATCTCAATCATTTCAACAAATTTCGTCATTATTGCCTTTCACTTGCATGACTGAACGATGTGAATAATAATAAGAGTGCACGTGTCGTGGACTAAGCTGGAATCTGCAAACATTTATTCAAAGGAGAAGACAAGGTAATATGGGCTCTTTGTTAGATCAACAATAATGCATATGAGAGCCACTCAACATTTTCATCGTGGTCTTCTCCTTACGACCCAAAGAAAAAGAAAAGAATTAAAAAAACACACTGAAATATTTTTGGAGTTTTTGTTTTTCTCTTGAAGAAAGTGAAACGAAGGAAAAATGAAAACGAGAAAAACTATATACACGGGAAAGTCCCAACAAGCAAAAGAAGAACGAGAAATCTTTTTGGGTTTTCTTTTAATACTACAACTAATTAAACTAGAAAGAAAAACTAAAAAGAAGCAAGAAATATTTTTGGATTTTTTCAAACGCACAAGAAGAAAGCGAGAAAAATAAACTAGCATGGATTATACAATGAAAACAGATGAACACCGACAACTAGAATGAATGTGTGATGCATGAATGTAATCTTGGTGAGAAATACGTACTCCCCCAAGCTTAGGCTTTTGGCCTAAGTTGATCTATGGCCACGGCTGGCCGGGATGATACCCAATGTCGTAGTTGGGGTTGAACTGGATTGCAGCTGCCATCGCTTGGCAGGCTGCCTCGTTGAGGCGAGCGGTCTCCCTTGCCCTCTCATACTCCTCTGCCTCCTCTCTAAGTATGAAATATCTTCATTTTACCTGAAAGTCAAAGAAGGCAGGAGCGGGAAGCATAATATGGAAGACGCGGTGCCTTTTAAAGATTAGTCTGTACTGGAATGGCAGATTGCCCCTTTCTAGAAACTGGAAACGCTCCATAGCAGCATAATCAAGGAAAGCAGGCGGCAACTGAGTATCATTTTCTTTTATCGAACCCCAAGATAATTAGCTAAACGATGGCATAAATTCCACCATAGAAATCTCCATCTAGGGCATTATTATGTAACCGACGTGCAACAATAGCCCCCAAGTTAAATTGTTTATCATTCATTACTGCACACTTAAGAACGCTCAAATCAGATGCGCAAAGGTGGCTATGGTCATGTTTACCGTTAATGCATCTACCTATGAAGAGAGAAAAATAATGTAAAGCAGGAAAGTGAATGCTCCCTATAGTAGCTTGTGTTATGCCTCTAGTCTCACCCCTAGTGATGTTAGCAAGAAACTCAATGCAATCAGATTTGCAAGGTTCAGTATAAATGCCCCATTGCGGAATTTTGCATGCTTCATTAAATTCTTCAAGGTCCATGCGAAATGATTTTTCATAGAGATTAAATAGAACAGAATGCGTGTTGTGCACGTACATATAAAATTCTTCCTTGAAACCGGCTTGATTCATGAAATAATCTGACGGCCATTCGCAAGGTTGCACTAGAGCTTCCCTTGGTGGGTCAAGGTCCGGCTCACGTAGAGCGAGCCTTGGGGATTTCTTGCTCGAGGACCCACCTTGGAACATCTTGCTAAACATTTTCTCCCTTTGAAAATTTCTGAAATTTTTAGTAACTCAAAATAAAAGTGAACCAAACTCAACAAAATTGATAGCAACCACTCCTACAAGTGTCTAGAAGCTATATCATGCACCCAAACTAGTTTGAACCATATAAATTTGACATGCAAGCTCAAGAACATGGTCACCAACAGTTGCTAAATGTGCAAATAATAAACCACTAGAACAAAAACTAATTGGACCATTGGAGGAGTCACATACTGATGAATAATCCCCCAAAACAGTTTCAAAAATGGAGTTCTGAGCAAGGAGATCGAAAATGGCAGCAAGATGAGCAAGAACACGGGTTTGAACAGGTTTGTGATTTTTTCTGGAGGAAGAATAAGAGCATGGGTGGCAACAATAAGTGAGGGGGCCTACATGGGCCCCGCAAGCTTGCTGGGCGAGCTTGTGGCTCACAGGTGCACCCCTTGGGGTGTGTTCAGTGCCACTATTTTTAAAATATTACAGAAAAAATCATATTAAATTTTTAGGGCATTTGGAGGAATTTTATTTTTGGTCATTTTTTATTGCACGAAAAATTCAGAAAACAACACAATCATAGCATTTCTACTTTATTAATTCTAAATAACAGAAAATAAAAAGTGGGTACAGAAAGTTGTGTTTACTAAATTCATCGACCACATGCCTGTCAAAAGGAATCCATTAATAAGGTTGATCAAGTCTTATTAACAAACTTCTTGCGAATGACATGAAACCGGAGAATCTTCGTTTAAACACTAGGTTACCTCAACGGGGATATGCATGTCCCCAACAATAAGAATTTCATATCTCTTTTTGACAATAGGAATAGGGAACTCAAAACCTCCAATAGTAATTGTTGAATTTTTTCCAATAGAATTGATACTATTCACTTGAGGTTGTTTCTTCGGAAAGTGTACCGTGTGTTCACTACCATTGACATGAAAAGCAACATTGCCTTTATTGCAATCAATAACATCCCCTACAATATTTAAAAAGGGTCTACCAAGGATGATCGACATACTGTCGTCTTCAGGTATATCAAGAATAACAAAGTCCGTTAAGATAGTAACATTTGCAACTACGACAGGCACATCCTCACAAATATCGATGGGTATAGCAGTTGATTTATCAGCCATTTGTAAAGAGATTTCAGTTGGTGTCAACTTATTCAAATCAAGTCTTTGATACAAAGAGAAAGGCATAACACTAGCCCCGGCTCCTAGATCACATAAAGTAGTTTTAACATAGTTTCTTTTAATGGAGCAAGGTATAGTTGGTATTCCTGGATCTCCTAGTTTCTTTGGTATACCACCCTTAAATGAATAATTTGCAAGCATGGTGGAAATTTCAGCTTCTGGTATCTTTCTTTTATTTGTGACAATATCTTTCATGTACTTAGCATAAAGAGACATTTTCAGAATATCAGTCAAACGAAGACACAAAAAGACAGGTCTAAGCATTTCAACAAAGCGCTCAAATTCTTCATCATCTTTATTTATTGAAGCTTTAGGAGGAAAAGGCATGGGTTTCTGAACCCATGGTTCTCTTTCTTTATTACCATGTTTCCTAGCAATGAAGTCTCTCTTATCATATCTTTTATTCTTGATTGTGGGTTATCAAGATCAACAGTAGGTTCTATTTCCACATCATTATCATTATTAGGTTGATCATCAACCTGAACATCAACATTATCATTGTTACTAGGTTCATGTTCATCACCAGATTGTGTTTCAGCATCAGAAATAGAAATATCATTTGGATTCTCAGGTGTGTCTATAGTAGAATCACTAGAGGCATGCAAAGTCCTATCATCTTTTCTTTTCTTCTTAGATGGACCAGTGCTACTTCTTGAGCATGCGTGGTTTTTCCCTTGAAGAGGAAAGGGTGATGCAGCAAAGTAGAGATAAGTATTTCCCTAAGTTTGAGAACCAAGGTATCAATCCAGTAGGAGGAACACACAAGACACCAATGGTTGCACCTACGCAAACAAACAAATACTTGCACCCAACACGATAAAGGGGTTGTCAATCCCTTCACGGTAACTTTCAAGGATGAGATCTGATAGAGATAAGTATAAAAGATAAATAAAAGTGCAAAACAAAGTAAAGGTAAATAAATTGCAGCAAGGTATTTTTGGGTTTTTGGTTTTATAGATCTGAAAATAATATGATAAAATAGACCAGGTGTCGATGTCAAAACCGGCAGACCTCGGGGTAGGGGGTCCCGAGCTATGGATCTAGGATCAATGGATAACAGGGGACGATGAACACAATGTTTACCCAGGTTCGGGCCCTCTCGAAGAGGTAAAACCCTACGTCCTGCTTGATTGTATTGAATATATGATGGAGTTTACAGAGTAGATCTACCTCGAGATCAGCATGAGCTAAACCCTAGGCTATGAGGTGATGAATATAGCTCTAACCCTAATGACTACAACCCTCGGTTTATATAGACACCCATAGGGTTAGGGTTACCGAAGATAGATTACAACAAGAGAGAAAAGGATCTCGTCCACCCTTAACTTGGAGGGTACACCACGGCTTCACTAGTCTCCGGTCACTACACGGCTCCACCAGTCCGGCCCACGTACAATGGGCCGTCGCCCCGAGGACCCCTTAGTCCATGACTCCCTCAGTAGCCCCTGAACTTGCCTCCAATGCCAAAGCTTGTATCCGGCATCTGCTAATCTGACCAGTATTTGGCTTGCGAGGTGAGTTCTTCAATGTTCGGGACCAGGTGATGTCCGAAATCTGAAGTGGCAATTTTACTTAACACCGAAGGAAAACAAAAACGTCGCTCAAGCGCGAATAGTGCCTTTTTCTGACAACTTCTTATCTCTCAACGAAGAGTCGCTTCCGGCCATAATGCCAAGCAGTTACTGTTTCTTGAAGCATGGTTCGAGACTGACGCCATGTTCGACACGTCCTCTCAAGGTGGAAACTGTGTCCCGCTTTTCAGGGGATATGGTTAATGATATCGATTCCCCTCCCCGCTCATAATGTTGCGGAGATATCGGGAAGTGGAGAGACCGGCGGCGCGGAAAAAGAAATCCCTGGCCTGTCAACAGCCTATAAAGGGGGAGGGCCGCTACAGTTCATACCTCACGCCCTCCTCCACCTCCCGCTCGCTCAGATCCTCAGAGCTCCAGCACCCTTTCTCTCTGCTCTTACAGCGAATCCAACTCCACCTCCCTCGGCCATGGCTGGATATGGTGCCAATGGGAAGTGGGAGGCCTCCTCCGTTACCAACGAGGATATTCTGAAGCTGAAGGAGGCCGGCTACTTGCCGGCCAATGTCGCTCATCGGGCCCCTGAAGAGGGCCAGGTCATCCCAACGCCCGGTCCTGGCGAAAGAGTAGTATTTCTCCCCCATTTTCTCAGGGGGCTCGGGTTTCCCCTGCATCCCTTTGTGCCGGGGCTGATGTTTTTCTACGAGCTGGATTTTCATGATCTAGCCCCCAATTCCCTTCTCCACATATCGTCCTTCATCATATTCTGTGAGGCCTTCCTCCGCGTCCAGCCACACTTCGGCCTCTGGCTGAAGGTGTTCAATGTCAAGCCCAAAGTGGTCGGCGGTGAACATGCGGACTGTGGCGGGGCTATGATCAGCAAGCTAACGCGGGTCCAGTGGTCGGGGGGCCAATTCTTCGACACCATCAGGATGTGGCAAAAGGAGTGGTTCTACACCACCGAACCAAAGGGAGCCGGCTAGGCAGCAATCCCCGCATTCCGATTCGGACCCCACACCAGGCTGATCTCGTGGGTCGAGAAGAGTTGTAGCGACCCGACCTCAGACGGTCAAGTCTCTGTGTATCTGTGCTATCCCTGGATCGGTATGCTAGCACACACAGTACATCAATGTATATATCAAAGTGCAATCACATGTATAAGTAACGAAAAACTGATATATACCTTAAGAATCTCAGCGGAAACAGGCAAACGGGTGTGGAGTCCCATCAACGCCAATGGCAAGTTGAGTGCGGACCGTAACCCTATCGTATCACTTACTCGTCGGATAATACCTGCAACATAATATGTTGCAGCCGTGTAGGTCAGTACGTTGAATGTACTGGCAAGTCACACCACAAGAGATGAATAAATGTCCTATTTATACATGCAATATGGCTGGTGGATGGTTCTAAATTTAATTTGCATAAAGCTGATTTTTCCCTATCATCAAAAGAATATCATATTGTTACTACATAATTCATCATAATATGATTGAGATGGTTGCTCCATTCAATCTATACCCAAATTCATTAAAACCCATTAAATTAATTAAGAGTGATGAGATCGCTCAATTCCCACTTTCCAGATGCTCAAATTGTCCATAACCGGGGACACGGCTAATCGATTAGTTTTACACTCTGCAGAGTTTTGCACACTTTTCCCCACAAGACTCGATCACCTCCTTTGTAGTCCTCGCACTGCCTGGTGTTTGAGAGCCGGAAGATCGAGACATAGTCTTTCTGAAGTGTTCCCTCTTAACCTTGGGTAGACCGGTACACCTACATATATAACTACATCTGCTAGTCTACCACTGTAAGAGGTCACACAACGTACTCAACTAAGCCAGAGCCCATAATAGCTTGTGGCTGTGCAGGTAAGCTTCTAGTCATGAAAAATTGATGAATCCCTTTGAGCCTGGGTGGCAGTCCATAGGGTGATCACACGGGTACTCCGGGATCCCCTGGGCAAGTCCACTGGTTTCTCCAGGGTGCCCGGGCAAGTCCACTGGTTTCTCCAGGGTGCCCCTTACCAATCCACCCAGATGTGTGTTAATGTTGCCACCTTAAGGTTACCCTTAATTATTATATGACTCGCAACTTTCATGATCTCATATACCAATCCCCGTCTACAATGGCATAGCAAAATCCCTACAATGTTGGGGACAAAGAAGTAAAGGCTCAGACCTACCTCGTTGCACTACTGGGTTTATAATATAGCCAACTAACATATTCATGCAAACCCTACATCAAAGGACTAAATGCATATATAAAACATAGGTATAAAAGGGCATGATCAAGATGTAATTTGCCTTGTACTGTTGATGAAGATGAAATATTCTATTGAGTCGTCTCTCCTTCTCATTACGATATATCTAACGATATAAGAAAGTACTTTAACACACAACAACATCCAAATAAAGATCCAAATAAAATATTCAAATTACAATACAAAATAAAAAAAATAACATTCCTACATAAGTTGTTAGGACTTGGTTACGGGTTGAGATAAGATCAATAATGAAAATATGATATAGGTTTTGTTCTAGGGTTGGGTCAAAGTGAAGATCACGGGTTGAAGAGTTGTGAGGCAAGGTTCTACAACAAAGTCTATAATGAAAATGGTAGATGGAGTTTGTGGCATAAAGGTTTATGTTACAAAATGTATGTAACATCTCGTGAAGTCTAAATTTGTATAATGATAGCATATGACCAGAGAGGTTCCTAATGATCTTCTCAAGAAAACTGAATCAAGAATCAAATTAAACTAATTATGAAATTGAATTACGATAAAAGAAAAACTATATGAAGTGTTAAGGTTGAAACAGTGGCTAGACATAGATGAACAATTAGGAAAAAAATTCTAACAGCAAGATATGGACCGAAGGATCAATTTTGCTGAAGGAAACATTTTCAAAAGAATTGCAGATTAATAGATATAGCAAAAATACACAAATACAAATTTTAAATTTGTGTCAAATTTAATTTACCAGAAGTGAAATATTTTTGTCTCATGATAAACTTCGTGTTTCAACGAATCCGTGGATATAAAATTTGTCGAATTCGGACTTACGGTCTAGGAGATATGAATTCCCGAAGTTTGAGTATTTTTCTGAAAAACAATTACGGGATTTACACAGTGCTCACCGAAGTTTGCCGGAGTTTCGTCGGAGTTGGAGAAGAAAAGGTCCCGACGTCAATGAATGGCCGAACGGCGGAGAGGAGGCCGAGGCGAACTTGAGAGATGCAGATGTGAGATCGTCCTCGTCCTCGGGCGCGGTGGAGAAGCCGCCGGAGCTGCGAAAACGGGTAAATCCCGGCGAGCAATTCCTCTCGGAATAGAGCGATATAAAGATGGGTTTTCTGGGAGAGGGATGAGGGATTCGAGGCGCACCTAGAGGTCCTATTTATAGTGGCCGAGGGAGCCGGTACAGGGAGATCAAACGAGCTCATTGTGGCCTCTAATGACGGATTGATTCCAGAACAATTAAGACATCAAAGTGGAATTTTAATCCTCTAAATGGGTTCTCCATGCAATACAAAAGATCTTTCGTGTTGATAAGAAGTGGAAAGAGCGAACGTTTCAAGTGCTAGAGGGAGAGGAAGATGTACAGGTGACATGGCTGTTTCTGTTCTCCTCACAGAGGAGGAAGAAGGGGTTCCTGGACTTGGGCTAAGGAAAAAAATAAGATGGGCCTTAGTGGGGAACCAGGCCCAAGGGGAAAATGGAAAGAGAGAAAGAAAAAAATAGAAGTGGGCATGGTCCAAATAGGCTTAGGACATAATTACAAAATAATATATTTTTTTGTGCAAAAGTTTTAAAACAGCAAATAAATAAATGTTCACATTTATTTTTAATTTAAGTGTGCAAAATGTTTGTATAAACAACAAATAAAATTTTATTAATAAATGTTCAAATGAACCTAAATAACATTCATATATTTCGAAAATAGTTTTAGCCAAAAATTAAATAGCTATCCTGCTCTTATTATACAATAAGTGTATTATAATTAACCCCAAAAATGTTCCTCTTTTATAATTCTCAATTAAAATTAATAATATATTAAACATTTCCAAATATAATTTTGGAGAAGTCATGTTATCTCCCCTCATAAATTTTATTTGATTAATTTAGAAATATTTAAACGACAGTAAAACTCCAAATAATATCATATTTCAATTGGAACTCCAAAATCCAAACAAACTCCATATGAAATATTCATCCACCACATTTGAGAAAGTCATCTTATTCTCACTCCAAAATTGTGATTATGGTTTCCAATATTTCAAAAAGAGTCAAACAGAAATTAAAGCCCTTTGATTTCTTGAATAAACTTCCCCAACCATAGTTTTCTTTATTGGACAAAATGTTATCCAACTTTTATAACATGATTAGAAAAAGTTTTAAACAAGAACTCAAAAGGTTTTAATTCTCGTGAAAATAAAATAATTTCACACAATCCATCACACAACAATCAATCAAACAATCCTATTTATTTATTTAATATAACATTCCAAAATATAGAATTTTGGGATGTTACAAACCTACCACACTTAAAATGAATCTCGTCCTCGAGATTCGGAAAGGCTAGAAAGAAAAGGTTAGGGTTGGGGTCTCCTTGCAATTCCATTGATCATCATGAAGGTCCCGGGTGCTACCACACTTAAAATAAACTCATGCACCACCTCTATAGTGTTGACAACACATTTCTCCTCAAATTTCTTGTAATAACTCCTTCATTGATGCTCTCCTGTTAGAGGCATAACATTTCCTTCAATATCCTGGGTCTTTGCATCAAAATGAAATTCTTCCGAGACTGGATATTCTCATCTGACAGGTCTAGTGCCAATGCTAAACAACTATCGGAAAATCTCATGGAGGTCTGCCATTACTGGTTCCCTGCAAGAAATGGGTCTTGGCTTCATTCTCACCGTGTAACCTACGATTGGCAACAGCTACCATGTACATGGGTTTATCATCATACCATTCTAAGGCTTAATCAAGGCTTCAATGGGCGTCGGCACTTTACTGTGGGTAAGTCACTTAGATTTACCATTCCAAATAACAAGAGCGAATGATAAGAGTAAGTCATCATGGTGGCCAAGCCATGTCGCACCCAAATCATTACCCTGTATAAGGTTTAGTGAATCTCGCATCCTAACACTCGGGCATCCTCACAGGCATTGCAGATTTCTCTTGTCCACGAACTGGGTTCGGATAAATCCATCGATTCTGCAAGCCAAACAAAAACAACTATCATTTCACCAAAACCCTCTAGTTTTACGTATCCTCCTATGGAATAGCTATAACTTGATCGGTAGACGTTTCATGGATCCTTCATAATTCTTCCTTCAACAAGACTGGCCTATGGGTTATGGCCCACTTCAACACTTTTATAGCTTTTACTCATCCTTGGAGTTACAACTGGTCCATATTCCAATGTTACACCTCATGTAATTCCCATATTACTTCATTCCTTCATATCCTTGTGGTAACCAACATAACAAAAACAAAACGCCAACCTTTTTTTTGTGTCCATCTCCTTTCTATTGATCGACATGAACAACACTTTTCTTCATTGACCATGTGGTTTTACGAAATACTACCACACTTAAAATGAATAGCACTTATTCCTCCATAGACCATATTTCTCATATCCTCGAAATGGTCAAAATCTTTGTTTAGAGAGTAGCAACTCATATAATTCAACATATCAACGTCATTTCAACTTTATTGATGCATGAAATATTGCATTCTCCAAGACTTCCATTACATGGCTCAACTCAAAGTACTCATGAAAATAAAATTTCTTCCTACTACACTCAAAAACTCAACTACTCAACTCCAGCTTTCTTTTGATCCGAACATTCTCTAGCATAATGTCCTGCTTCCTTGCAGCGAAAACAAATGGCTTCCGACTTGTCTCGAGGCTTCCTTGTGATTTTCTGGACTCCTTGGGTTCTTGGTTTCTTGTCCGGACATTCATGGTAGTAGTGCCCTGAGTTCTTGCACCTGAAACATGTGATATGACTCAGGCCCTTCTCTGCAGAAATTGGGTTTCTCTGGGGAGGTATTCGTTTTCTCTTCGGGGACTTGTTCGTTCCGATCAGAGCTTCTATTTCCTGTGGATCAAACTCCACTTATTCTATTGGGAAGTATCCCGGATTCTCTTTTCTTCCCTTGGTGCAATACTGTGAAAAATGTCCTTTTTCTCCACATGAAAAGCAGGCATTTGAATAAAATCTGGTTAGGCCTTCTCCATCAGGGTCTTCAACATTGTCCTTCCTCACAGGTTCTTCCATACCTTCTCAGAGGGCTTCCTTCATTCCTTCCTTCTGCTTCTGGATAGTTCGTCGTACCATGGGATAAATGTGACACTGAGCAGGGTAGTGTTTAGTTCCTTCACATAAGAAACATGTAACCTGCCAGGTTGGGCACTCTTCAGGTGGGTGATTTTCTTCACATTGTGGGCATCCATCCTTGTGTTCTTTATGGGTGTGTCCAACTTCTCCACAAATCTTACATGCACAAGGTTTCTTCATCATCTTACTATCGTAGGGCTTCCGGGTAAGACGAGACCTTAGCAGAGTCATCTTGAATTCTTCCCAAGTCTTTGCTCCATTCCATCCTTGTATGGCTTGATGCATTTTCCACCATGTTGCGGCACTTCCTTCAAAGTACTGAAGAGCGTATGGTACTTCATCCTTTCTTTCAACAAGGTTGATCCTCAGGTGATTCTCCATGTTACGAATCCATTGCTCGGTCTCCAACTGAGTCTTGGGTCCCAAGAATTTGAGTCCATCTTCATTCATCATCTATTGGGTCCAAGGGTTTTGGGATGAGATAGAGTTGGAGGAATAGAGAGAGATACACACCACAAACATGGTTCACACATTCATTCAATCAAACAATAATATAGTACTGCCACCCACATAAGTTGGTATGGTCTGATGCTCAAATCGTAAACGTTCAAACTTATTTTCTCATGGTGGACTACTACTAAACTAACTTCTCCAGGTCTTGATTCTAGTCTCCACGAGGCTTCTTCTGCTTGTGTTGGATATTCTCCAGTTCTTCAGCCAGATAATATCTGTCGAGACGGAGTTTCCTGTGGCGTCCCAGTATGTCTTGGAGTTGATTCTTGAGCTTCTAGATCTCAACATCTTTGGCATGAGCTATGGTCCTGCTGTTCTCCAGTTCCTGACGAAGTTTCCGAACTTCAAGGTCCTTCTCTGCATGCTTGGTTACCTCTAGCTTCTGGGTCTTGAGTTCTTCACGCAGTGCTTCCTTATCGAATAAGACTTCGAGAAGATCCATCTGAAGATTCTTGATGTAATGCTCCAGGTCTTGGTTATACACCGTCAGAGGTGAAGACTTCAGCTTCTGCTCCTTCGTCATAAGGATATGTGCTCCACCAGCTTTCTGCCATCCAAGCTTTCCAAAACTGTTCTTGCTTAGCTCATTACGATGACGATAGCACAGGCATGCAATTGCATCATGAATGGCAGTGATGATGCCCATATCCTTGTTGCGGGCTATCATCTCATATGTGATGTCTCCTTTCTTGGGGTCTCCTTGACATCCAAAAACTCCAGTCTTAATGCCCCATTTTCGGTTCTTCTCTTGTTCACCTTGATCTCCGGTATCGGCAACTTCAGCAGTCTGACCAGTACCATGAGGGTTGGACCACAAAGAACGTCCTTGTAGTGCTCTCTGGTGTTCAGGGTGAAATTCTCCATCTAAAATTTGGAAATAAGAAGAGTTTTGGTCAAGGGTTCAAAAGATGAGGGAAAATTCCAAGGCAAAAATTGTTCTCTCGGGGTCTTGCTGGTACTAAGCCATTTCCTAGGGTCATGTCCTACAGTCAACATGTGCTCTGATACCATTTCTGTAGCGACCCGATCTCAGACGGTCAAGTCTCTGTGTATCTGTGCTATCCCTGGATCGGTATGCTAGCACACACAGTACATCAATGTATATATCAAAGTGCAATCACATGTATAAGTAACGAAAAACTGATATATACCTTAAGAATCTCAGCGGAAACAGGCAAACGGGTGTGGAGTCCCATCAACGCCAATGGCAAGTTGAGTGCGGACCGTAACCCTATCGTATCACTTACTCGTCGCATAATACCTGCAACATAATATGTTGCAGCCGTGTAGGTCAGTACGTTGGATGTACCGGCAAGTCACACCACAAGATATGAATAAATGTCCTATTTATACATGCAATATGGCTGGTGGATGGTTCTAAATTTAATTTGCATAAAGCTGATTTTTCCCTATCATCAAAAGAATATCATATTGTTACTACATAATTCATCATAATATGATTGAGATGGTTGCTCCATTCAATCTATACCCAAATTCATTAAAACCCATTAAATTAATTAAGAGTGATGAGATCGCTCAATTCCCACTTTCCAGATGCTCAAATTGTCCATAACCGGGGACACGGCTAATCGATTAGTTTTACACTCTGCAGAGTTTTGCACACTTTTCCCCACAAGACTCGATCACCTCCTTTGTAGTCCTCGCACTGCCTGGTGTTTGAGAGCCGGAAGATCGAGACATAGTCTTTCTGAAGTGTTCCCTCTTAACCTTGGGTAGACCGGTACACCTACATATATAACTACATCTGCTAGTCTACCACTGTAAGAGGTCACACAACGTACTCAACTAAGCCAGAGCCCATAATAGCTTGTGGCTGTGCAGGTAAGCTTCTAGTCATGAAAAATTGATGAATCCCTTTGAGCCTGGGTGGCAGTCCATAGGGTGATCACACGGGTACTCCGGGATCCCCTGGGCAAGTCCACTGGTTTCTCCAGGGTGCCCGGGCAAGTCCACTGGTTTCTCCAGGGTGCCCCTTACCAATCCACCCAGATGTGTGTTAATGTTGCCACCTTAAGGTTACCCTTAATTATTATATGACTCGCAACTTTCATGATCTCATATACCAATCCCCGTCTACAATGGCATAGCAAAATCCCTACAATGTTGGGGACAAAGAAGTAAAGGCTCAGACCTACCTCGTTGCACTACTGGGTTTATAATATAGCCAACTAACATATTCATGCAAACCCTACATCAAAGGACTAAATGCATATATAAAACATAGGTATAAAAGGGCATGATCAAGATGTAACTTGCCTTGTACTGTTGATGAAGATGAAATATTCTATTGAGTCGTCTCTCCTTCTCATTACGATATATCTAACGATATAAGAAAGTACTTTAACACACAACAACATCCAAATAAAGATCCAAATAAAATATTCAAATTACAATACAAAATAAAAAAAATAACATTCCTACATAAGTTGTTAGGACTTGGTTACGGGTTGAGATAAGATCAATAATGAAAATATGATATAGGTTTTGTTCTAGGGTTGGATCAAAGTGAAGATCACGGGTTGAAGAGTTGTGAGGCAAGGTTCTACGACAAAGTCTATAATGAAAATGGTAGATGGAGTTTGTGGCATAAAGGTTTATGTTACAAAATGTATGTAACATCTCATGAAGTCAAAATTTGTATAATGATAGCATATGACCAGAGAGGTTCCTAATGATCTTCTCAAGAAAACTGAATCAAGAACCAAATTAAACTAATGATGAAATTGAATTACGATAAAAGAAAAACTATATGAAGTGTTAAGGTTGAAACAGTGGCTAGACATAGATGAACAATTAGGAAAAAAATTCTAACAGCAAGATATGGACCGAAGGATCAATTTTGCTCAAGGAAACATTTTCAAAAGAATTGCAGATTAATAGATATAGCAAAAATACACAAATACAAATTTTAAATTTGTGTCAAATTTAATTTACCAGAAGTGAAATATTTTTGTCTCATGATAAACTTCGTGTTTCAACGAATCCGTGGATATAAAATTTGTCGAATTCGGACTTACGGTCTAGGAGATATGAATTTCCGAAGTTTGAGTATTTTTCTGAAAAACAATTACGGGATTTACACAGTGCTCACCGGAGTTTCGCCGGAGTTTCGTCGGAGTTGGAGAAGAAAAGGTCCCGACGTCAACGAATGGCCGAACGGCGGAGAGGAGGCCGAGGCGAACTTGAGAGATGCAGAGGTGAGATCGCCTCGTCCTCGGGCGCGGTGGAGAAGCCGCCGGATTTGCGAAAACGGGTAAATCCCGGCGAGCAATTCCTCTCGGAATAGAGCGATATGAAGAGGGGTTTTCAGGGAGAGGGATGAGGGATTCGAGGCGCACCTAGAGGTCCTATTTATAGTGGCCGAGGGAGCCGGTACAGGGAGATCAAACGAGCTCATTGTGGCCTCTAATGACGGATTGATTCCGGAACAATTAAGACATCAAAGTGGAATTTTAATCCGCTAAATGGGTTCTCCATGCAATACAAAAGATCTTTCGTGTTGATAAGAAGTGGAAAGAGCGAACGTTTCAAGTGCTAGAGGGAGAGGAAGATGTACAGGTGCCATGGCTGTTTCTGTTCTCCTCCAGATTGAAACGTACAGAGGAAGATGTACAGGTGCCATGGCTGTTCCTGGACTTGGGCTAAGGAAAAAATAAGATGGGCCTTAGTGGGGAACCAGGCCCAAGGGGAAAATAGAAAGAGAGAAAGAAAAAAAAATAGAAGTGGGCATGGTCCAAATAGGCTTAGGACATAATTACAAAATAATATATTTTTTTGTACAAAAGTTTTAAAACAGCAAATAAAATAAATGTTCACATTTATTTTTAATTTAAGTGTGCAAAACGTTTGTATAAACAACAAATAAATTTTTATTAATAAATGTTCAAATGAACCTAAATAACATTCATATATTTCGAAAATAGTTTTAGCCAAAAATTAAATAGTTATCCTGCTCTTATTATACAATAAGTGTATTATAATTATCCCCAAAAATGTTCTCTTTTATAAATTCTCAATTGAAAATTAATAATTGAGCCATATTAAACATTTCCAAATATAATTTTGGAGAAGTCATGTTATCTCCCCTCATAAATTTTATTTGATTAATTTGGAAATATTTAAACGACAGTAAAACTCCAAATAATATCATATTTCAATTGGAACTCCAAAATCCAAACAAACTCCATATGAAATATTCATCCACCACATTTGAGAAAGTCATCTTATTCTCACTCCAAAATTGTGATTGTGGTTTCCAATATTTCAAAAAGAGTCAAACAGAAATTAAAGCCCTTTGATTTCTTGAATAAACTTCCCCAACCATAGTTTTCTTTATTGGACAAAATGTTATCCAACTTTTATAACATGATTAGAAAAAGTTTTAAACAAGAACTCAAAAGGTTTTAATTCTCATGAAAATAAAATAATTTCACACAATCCATCACACAACAATCAAACAAACAATCCTATTTATTTATTTAATATAACATTCCAAAATATAGAATTTTGGGATGTTACAAGAGCCCGGACTGGGGGTCACCTGATGATTTAAAGGTGCTACAGAAGCGCGTTGGTAGTGTGATGGAGACCGGCGCGAAGCTGGTCGATGTGATCCAAGTCATGCTCAATCGCCGGATCCTCCCCTGTCAGGAGAGGGCCAAGCCCATGTGGGCACACAGCCCCAAAGACCCGGCCACCGTGCGGCGCCTCTTCGGCACGACCCACAAGAAGGTGTGGGGGCGGCTATTCAAGCCGCAAAAGGAGTGGCCATCGGAGGAAGGGGACATTGGCCTTGACGCTGAGCACCCTCCGAAGAAGGTGAGCGATACTTTGTTAAAGCATAAGTCTAAACATTTATTTCGCATGACTTAATCCGAACCCTTTACATGGGTTTTTCAGGGCTGGCTCGCCAAGGCCGAGAAGATCAGCGGCCCGGCGCCGCTGCCAGAGGGGCCCCGATCCGAACAGCTAGAGCAGCTGCTGGTCGTGGCGCCATACAAGGCGCCCGACAAGAAGGGCAAGAAGAAGGAGATATCGGAGGCTAGGGAAGGCCTCCGCCGCAGGGCGGGCGACCACCCTGGAGATGCGGCGGCCTCATCCATTCCGGATGGGGATGATGACGAGGGCAAGGAGGAGAGTGCCTCCTTGCACTATAAGAAGAGAGCGACGTCTGAGGACGTCGAGGAGGTTCATCCTCCCCAAGCTCTCAAGAGACGGTGCCGGCCTAAGCTGGTACTGCCTGACAGCTCGGACGAAGAGTCTGAAGCGTCCGAGCCAATCCCTCCAAAGGGACCTAGGGTCAAGTCCCCGGTGACCAGGTACACGTTATGGCTTTTTTAGTTATCAAATTTTCAGTATTTTGCTTTGGTTTCAAAGCTAAACCCTTCTGAGCTGCAGCCCCCCGCGCGAATGCCCCACTGAGCAGACCTCAGAGGGGACGTCTCCGCCTGCTGAACTGGCGGACAGTGGGTCTATGGCGCATTCTGCGCCTCCTTCGATCCCCGAAGAGGTTCAGGAGGTGCGGTCCCAAAGGACTCCTCCCCCTCCGAACACAGAGGGGGAGGCGGAAGCCATAATGGCCGAGGTTAACACCTCGGCCGCCGAAGATCAGGAGAAGGAGTCCGGACCATCCGGACCCCCGCCGTCGACCGCTCCCGAGCCCCCTAGGCCTTTGACGGCACAGGCTCCTCACAGAGAGGAGGGGGCCGGGGAGCAAACGCTAGCGCCGAACACCTCCACACGAGCGGCAGCTGGCTGGCCGGAGGTTCTAGAGGAGCTGGTGAGCGGCTTCGTCATCGTTGACGGGCACCGCACTTTGATGAGTGAGGTTATGCAGGGTGTTCGGTCCGTCCAATCCGGGCTGAACGACGCTGTCCAAGGCCTTCTAACAGGCTTTGAGGTAAGTCAAGTAATGTTCTTTCCTCATAACGCAGTAATGATTATTAGTTTTAGGCATGCCGCACATATAGCAGCCCCCGAGACTCTGCCAGGACCTCAAAGAGGCCTGCAGAGGATCAAATTCGGTAACTGGATAACAATGTCGATATATTTTTGCTGACGCAGGCATCTTCCATTGCCGCAGCATTAGAGGAGATGGATCGGAAGCTCCAGCTTTCCGATAAAGAGTTTGACCTTGTCAACAAACGGCTTGACGAGGCGCAAGGTAAGCCCTGTAAGGAGATGTGCAATTCACTTGACGCTGGATATTGACTATCCGGACTATGTGTTAATCCGTCATCTTAATGATTCTGCAGCTGCTGCCGCCGAGGTCGAGGGCTTGAAGGAGGCCCTGAAGAAAGCCGAGGCCGAGGCGGCCGCGAAGAAGACCGCCGCTGAAGAGGCGGTGGCCGAGCTTGAGAAGGCCAAGCTTGCTGCCGAGCAACATGAGGCGTGGGTGACCGAAGTCCAAGTGGAGATCCAGGATGCCACCAAGAAGCTGGAGGCCCTTGAGAAGGGGCAGGAGGAGCAATCCTCCCGGCTATCCAAGGCGGAGAAGGAGCTTCATGAGGCGAGGAGTGATGCTCGAGGCGTCCGGGAGGAGCTCCGGCAACGAGCGTCACTCCGGCAAGCGGCGCAAATTGCCAATGGTAAGAAATATTTACTGCAGAGTGTGTTCGGAGGCAACAGATTCGCCCTGCTGACGAGGGTCTGGCGCTCCGCAGGCATCTTCGCCGAGCTCCCGAAGAATGTGGCGGCTGCGGCGAGGCACTATGCCACCATCGAGGAGGACTCCACGCAGCGGCTCTTCTGGTCATAGTTTCCGGACTCCGAGCGTCCGCCCCTCCTCAGCGATCAAATGAAGCAGCTGATGGAGATGCATCGGATGTCCGAGCTGGCCTTGAAGGACCTCTATGTCAGCCTGTGGCCGGCAGAGCCCCTTCCGGACACCTACTTTGGCCTTGTGTAGAGGCTGACGGAGGCGCCGCTCCAGATTGACGCTGTGAAGAGGTCGGCGTGCCTTGTGGGGGCGAGGCTCGCATTTGCGAAGACCATGGTTCATTGGCGAAGGATTAATCCAATGGAGATGGCCACTGGTCCTCCGCCCCAGGGGAAAGAGCACCACCGCCCCGAGCAGTACTTCACGCAGGTGATGGCCGGAGCACGGCTGATAGAGGGCCAGTGTTCAAAAAATGTAATGCTTGAGTAGCTGTAATCAAGTGTGTACCAAGTGAGACTTATGCTTTATTATGCGCCCAGCGAACTTGTTTGATATTGTAGTGATTAAATTTTGACTCCTGTGTGGCCGTATGTTAATTCTGAACACTACCAGTCGTCGGCTTCTGCCCCTAGTGAATATCACGAGGGGTGTTTTTTCTCCGCACTGTAACCCTTAGCCAACGTCTTGAAGCCCGGAGGCGGTAGTGTGGGAACGAAACCAGGCAATCAGACTATTTGGTTTTACTGCCTTCACTTAGTCGTAGGAGCTTGACAGTGGGGACTAGGGACTAGCCCCCGGTGTATGTGTGATGTACTTGGGGGTTGAAGCTTACCCTTTCCAATTACATGGTTTGTGTTAAGATGAACCCTTCGTGTGACACGGCTAAATCGCCAACGATTTTTAGAGTCCAACCTCGTCATCGGATCGCAGACCCGTTCGCGCTTACTATGACGATCAGTTTTTGGCTTTTTCCTCCTGAGGTACTTGACCGGGCAAGCCAGTAGTACAATCACAGGGGTTCTCCCTTTGCCCTCTTAGCCGAACTAGCGGAACATAAGGGGAAAACACAGGAGCCGGGCAACCCAACTATTAACCCAAGACATAGTTCGAAACAGATGCATATAGTGCAATATTCGAGACGCCGGACACCTAGCGGGAAGTGGTGCCGGACTTAAGGGTATTGAGCTGACACATAAATCGAACTCGTGACTGACTAATATATTTTTCATGCCGGGCTGTTCGAAGAATGATGAGAGAGTCGGAGAGGGACAGAAAAATTGCAAGAATGCGGATATACGAACACCATAAAAGGTATTTTATTATTTCTCGTAAGCTCAGGACGTCTAACCGTGCAATTCGAACTGCGAAGGCAGCAATTGTAAGAAGGAAAAAGGAGATTTTACAGAGGAAAGGTTGACGCAGGGCCTTGATGCGTGAGTTGAAGTCTTCACTGTGCCCTGCTGCATGTTTGCACCTTTGCTTCTGATAGGTGGGGGCTGAGACCTTCAATGAGACCTTGATGGGCGAGGGCTCTGCTTGTGGTGCTTTATGCTTGGGGGTATCCGGAATTAGTCCCTGGATCGTCCGAAGACCAGGTCGCCCCAGAGTTCGGTTGAGCCGAACATGTACTTCAGATTAAAGAATGCCTCATGGTTGCCCATGGAATTTTAAGCACAAAGTTGTGCTGGCGAGGCACATGGAGCATGGAGGAGATAGGCGTGCCATGGGGTGCGTATCCCTATTTGCGGCGAACGCATGCGGGCTCCCATGACAGAGAATGGGTTCGAACCCGTTTGCTGTTGTCGCCGTCCTTTATGGTGTGTCGGCATCCGGGCCTATATGGGCCGGTGTTATATTTGGCCGCTAGGGCCGCAGTGTGTTCTTCGGTTCGAAGTGAGCGTTTGGTGTTGCCGTTGATAGTTATGACCCCTGAAGGGCCCAGCATCTTCAGCTTGAGGTACGCGTAATGCGGGACGGCATTGAATTTGGCGAACACTGTTCGGCCGAGGAGGGCGTGATAGCGGCTGCGAAAAGGTGCGATGTCGAAGATCAAGTCTTTGCTCCGAAAGTTATCTGGGGATCCGAACACTACTTCGAGTGTTACGGTGCCCGTGCAACGGCCCTCCACTCCTGGAATGACTCCTTTGAAAGTGGTATTACTGGGTTTGATCCTTGGCGGGTCGATCACCATTTTCCGCACTGTATCTTCATATATCAGATTCAGGCTGCTGCCTCCGTCCATTAGGACTCTAGTGAGATGGAATCAATCGATGATGGGGTCTAGCACTAGGGCTGCGGACCCTCCGTGGGGTATGCTGGTGGGGTGGTCCGTGCGATCGAACGTGATCGGGTAGGCTGACCATGGATTGAACTTCGGTGCTACAGGCTCGACGGAGTATACGTCCCGTAGCGCACGCTTCCTCTCCTTCTTCGGTATGTGGGTTGCATAGATCATATTCACCGTCTTGACTTCGGAAGGGAAGGGCTTTTGGCCTCCATTATTTGGCCTACGGGGCTCGTCATCGTCCTCGCTGCATGGGCTCTTGCCCGAGTCTTCGGCGTTGAGCTTGCCGGCCTGCTTTATCACCCAACAGTTACGGTTGGAGTGGTTGGCAGGCTTTTCGGACCTGCCATGGATCTGGCAGGGCCTGTCCAGAATTGTATCTAGCCTGGACGGGCCGTCGCTGTTGCCTTTAGGGGCCTTTTTGCGCTGTCCGGACTTCGGGTTTTGGAATCCGGCGTTTACTGCCGTATCCTCTCCTTCGCCATCATTGTGGAGACGTTTGTTCTTGCTGCGTCGTGGCTTTCCGTTTCCGTCTCGGACTTCATAAGTACCAGGGGTATTGGGATTGGTGGTTTTACGAGCAAGCCAGCTGTCCTCGCCTGCGCAAAAGCGGGTCATGAGTGAAGTAAGGGCTGCCATGGTTCGTGGTTTATCCTGGCCGAGCTGCCTTATGAGCCATTCATCCCTGACACTATGCTTGAAGGCGGCCAAGGCTTCGGCGTCCGGACAGTCGACAATCTAGTTTTTCTTGGTGAGGAATCGGTTCCAGAACTATCGGGCAGATTCTCCGGGTTGTTGCATAATGCGAGTTAGGTCATCGGCGTCCGGAGGCCGGACATAGGTGCCCTGAAAGTTTGCTCGAAAACCGTCCTCCAGCTCTTCCCAACAACCTATAGAGTCTTCTGGGAGGCTGTTCAACCAGTGCCGAGCTGGGCCTTTGAGCTTTAGCAGCAAATATTTAATAGCGTGGAGGTCATCTCCTCGTGCCATGTGAATGTGGAGGAGGAAATCCTCTATCCATACGGCTGGATCTGTGGTTCCATCGTATGATTCAATGTTCACCGGTTTGAAGCCTTCCGGGAATTGATGTTGCATTACCCTCTCTGTAAAGCATAAGGGGTGTGCGGCGCCCCTGGCTCGGGCTATGTCGTGTCGGAGGTCTTCGGTCCTCCGAATCTGCTGCTGTTCTCGGATTCTATCATTTCGGTTTACCCGATCATAGTATGCTTCCCGGTACACGGGCGAGTCTTGCCTGGGTCCGTAAATGGACCTGGTGCAACCTCCCCTGGCATCTAGGTCATGGCGAAGATCGTACTCGTAAGTGGGCCGCGCTTGATCCTTGCCGTAACGGTGAGGTGGGGCGGCTGGGCATTTGGCCTTGTCAGCTTCTCTGTCCCGTCCTCTAGGGGGACTGTTCGGCTGTTCGGCTCGTGTGTATGTTGGACGTGTTGGCTCTAAGGCTTCATCGTCGAACTGAGGTAGCAATTTTCGCTTAGGATAGCTCTTGACTTGTTGTTCGTGGCCGTACCCCTCTTCGGCGGCTAGGACTTTGTTCCATCGATCATTGAGGGTGTCTTGTTCGGCCTTGATTTTGCGCTTTTGTTTCTTCAGGCTATGAGCAGTGGCTAAAAGCCTCAGTTTGAATAGTTCCTGCTCCAGCGGGTCTTCAGGGACGATGAAATCATCCTCCCCAAGACTGGCCTCCTCTTTAGAGAGTGGGAGGTAATTGCTGTCTTCGGAGTCATCACGGCCTTCTGGACTGAGTGGGTCCTCCTGCCCCGCAGGGTCATCCTGGTGATGCTCGTTGGCTGCGGCTCCGGCGGGGTCATCCGTATTATTCTCGGTGTCGTTCTCTGCAGAGTCTATGTTGCTCGTATGGCTTCGGCGTGGTTTTGACCGGCGGCGTTGTTTTCGTCGTTTGGGCGGCTCATCTCTGGGCTTGCCTCTGTCCTGATTGGGGGTGCCGTCACCGTGTTTGGGGGTGTCCACCATGTAAATATCGTAGGTGGACGTGGCCGTCCAGCGGCTGGTGATGGGGGGACCAACCTCAGCGTTAGCCGCGGTTACATCCTCCTCATCCATGTATTCGGCATTCTCCGAATTGTAGTCTAACATATCGGTTAAATCATTGATAGTCGCTACCAAATGGGTGGTGGGTGGGGCGCAAAATTCCCTATCGAACGCCTCGAAGGGTTGGCTATTGACGGCGGAGGGCGGGTTCTCCTCGATGGTCATTTTCTGAATCCGGTCCAGTGCCTCGTTCAACATATCAAGGGTTACCGGGCTTGAGGGCTCTGGGCCAGACCTTGTGGTGAAGAAGCGGAGGTCGGTTTGTGACTTAACCAATCCTTGGCTCCGAATGGCCCTATCTTCAGGATTCGGGACCGAAACCTCATGAGGCACCGGATTGTCCTCAGAAACTGAGGGTGTACTTTGACCCTCCCGTGCACCTTCCACGCCGATGTTTGAGGTTGGGCCGTTTTGGGCCGGGGGTGACCCCTGGCCGCTGTTCGCCGACTCAGGTGCGGGCTCGAAGCCAGTAGGGTATTGTGGGGGAGGATCTCGGCTGAGATCGAATCTTGGCCTCTAAACTCTGGTTCTGCCTCGAGGGCCAGGGATAAATCCTCCGCCGATGTAGATTCGGTTGATAGTGGGGTGAGGTCTCCTCTCTCGAGGAGTCCTTCCTGGCTCAAAGCCATTTGGTATACTGGGACCAATTTGCAGATCGGATCGGAGGTGTAAGCCGGAGTAGGCACAGCGAGGCCTGCGGGGGTAGTGAATCCAGTGAAAACCAGATCCCCCCGCGCGTCAATGATGTACTCCAGATTGCCGAATTGAATCCGGTGTTTGGGAGCGAAGTTGTCGAACTGACCAAGACGGTCGGTCGGATCGGCATGTAGCATGATGCTGCCAAAAGCGAAGAGTTGTCCAGGGACGAAGAGGTCCATGGAACTGATGTCCTCTCCAAGGACTAAACGAGCCATCGATCCTTCCGGCGATCCAATCAGCGGAACTCTCAATGAAAGCACCAATGTCGGTGTCAAAACCGGCAGACCTCGGGTTAGGGGGTCCCGAGCTAGGGATCTAGGATCAATGGATAACAGGGGACGATGAACACAGTGTTTACCTAGGTTCGGGCCCTCTCGAAGAGGTAAAACCCTACGTCCTGCTTGATTGTATTGAATATATGATGGAGTTTACAAAGTAGATCTACCTCGAGATAAGCATGAGCTAAACCCTAGGCTGTGAGGTGATGAATATAGCTCTAACCCTAATGACTACAACCCTCGGTTTATATAGACACCGACAGGGTTAGGGTTACCAAAGATAGATTACAACAAGAGAGAAAAGGATCTCGTCCACCCAACTTGGAGGACACACCACGGCTTCACAGGTCTCCGGTCACCACACGGCTCCACCAGTCCGGCCCATGTACAATGGGCCGTCTCCCCGAGGACCCCTTAGTCCATGACTCCCTCACCAGGGGGCCATAGTTTTCACTAGAGGCTTCTCTCTTAAAAGAACGCATACGATGGGTAAGCAAATTAGTGTTGAGCAATTGATAGAAAACCGCAAAGTTATGATGATATCTAAGGCAATGATCATGAATATAGGATCACGTCTATGACAAGTAGACCGACTCCTGCCCGCATCTACTACTATTACTCCACACATCGACCGCTATCCAGCATGCATCTAGTGTATTAAGTTAACAAGAACGGAGTAACGACTTAAGTAAGATGACATGATGTTGAGGGGTAGATCTAATCAATATGAAATAAACCCCACCCTTTTTTCCTTAATGGCAATAATAAAAATATGTGCCTCGCTACCCCTTCTGTCACTGGGTGAGGACACCGCAAGATTGAACCCAATACAAAGCACCTCTCCCATTGCAAGATAAATCAATCTAGTTGGCCAAACCAAATAAATAGATCGGAGAGAAATACAAAGCTATCTTAATCATGCATAAAAGATTTTGGAGAAGACTCAAATAATATTCATAGATAATCTGATCATAAATCCACAATTCATCGGATCTCAATAAACGCACAGCAAAAGAAGATTATATCGAATAGATCTCGAAGAACATCAAGGAGAACAATGTATTGAAGATCAAAGAGAGAGAAGAAGCCATCTAGCTACTAGCTATGGACCCGTAGGTCTATGGTAAACTACTCACACATCATCGGAAGGGCGGCAAGGTTGATGTAGAGGCCCTCCATGATCGAATCCCACTCCGGCAGAGTACCGGAACTGGTCTCCAGATGGAATCTCACGAGGACAGAAACTTGCAGCGGCGGAAAAGTATTTTTGGTGTGCCCTCTAGTATACGGGGAATATTTGGGTATTTATAGAGCTGAGATTAGGGTTAGAGGTGCCACAGGGGCCCCACAAGCTTGGGAGGCGCGCCCCCTAGGGCGCGGCCTCCAAGCTTGTGGCCCATCCATGGCTCTTCTGGCCTCCTCCCGAAGCTTCCTAGGTGTCTTATCGTCCATGAAAAATCGTCAAAAAGTTTCATTCCGTTTGGACTCCGTTTGGTATTGATTTTATATAAAAGACAAAAACATGAAAAAAAACAGCAACTGGCACTGGGCACTAGGTTAATAGGTTAGTCCCAAAAATGATATAAAATAGCATAATAATGCATATAAAACATCCAAGATGGATAATATAATAGCATGGAACAATAAAAAAAATATAGATACATTGGAGACGTATCAACTAGGTGCATCAGTATTAATTCTTTGAGAATCTTGCTCAATCCTCTTGGGGTGACCTTGAGGATGCAAAGGTTCCTGAGCCATTTTACCACCCCTAGTCATAACTCTAACATCATGATCATTAAGCAAATCATTTTGTGCCTTGAGGACTTGTTCTACTTGAGTTTTTATCATGGAAGCATGTTTACTCACACCCCTAACATCATTAATAGTTCTAAACATAAAGTAACTCAAGCGTTCAATCATATAAGCATTTCTTTTCAATTTTCTACAAACATATGCATTAAAGTTTTCTTATTTAACAATAAAGTTATCTAATTCATCTAAGCATTGCCTAGCAGATTTAGTATAAGGAATATCACCTTCATCAAATCTATAGATAGAATTTACCTCTACTACCTGTGTTGGAGTATTAAGACCATGTATTTCTTCAATAGGTGGTAAATTCTTGACATCTTCGGCATTAATACCTTTTTCTTTCATAGATTTCTTTGCCTCTTGCATATCTTCAGGACTGAGAAATAGAATACCTCTTTTCTTCGGAGTTGGCTTGGGCGGTGGTTCGGGAAGAGTCCAATCATTATCATTCCTCAATATATTATTCAATAGTTCTTCAGCTTGTTCAACAGTTCGTTCCCTGAAAACACAACCAGCACAACAATCTAGGTGGTCCCCAGAAGCATCGGTTAGTCCATTATAAAAGATATCAAGTATTTCATTTTTCTTGAGAGGATGATCAGGCAAAGCATTAAGTAATTGGAGAAGCCTCCCCCAAGCTTGAGGGAGACTCTCTTTTTCAATTTGCACAAAGTTAAATATTTCCTGTAAACCAGATGTTTCTTATAAGCAGGAAAATATTCTTCAGAGAAGTAATATATCATAACCTGGGGACTACGCACACAACCAGGAGCAAGAGAATTAAACCATATCTTATCATCACTTTTTAATGAGAAAGGAAACAACTTAAGAATATAGTAGTAGCGAACTTTTTCCTCATGAGCAAATAGGGTGGCTATATCATTCTGTTTAGTAAGATGTGCCACAACAGTTTCAGATTCATAACCATGGAAAGGATCAGATTAAACCAAAGTAATTAACTCAGGATTGACAGAGAATTCATAATCCTTATCAGTAACAAAGATAGGTGAAGTAGCAAACTTAGGATCACATTTCATTCTAGCATTCAAAGATTTTTCTTTTAACTTGACTAGTAATTTCTTAAGATCATCTCTATCCTTACAAGCAAGAAAGTCCCTAGCCACCTCTGCATCCATAACATAACCCTCAGGTATATCAGGCAATTCATATCTAGGAGAGCTAGGTCTAATAGGTGTTTCAAGGTTTTCAGTTTCAATAATTTCATCAGTTTCAGTAATCTCATCAGTTTCAGCATTCTCAATTTCTTTAGCTCTAGCAAGTTGTTCATCAAGAAATTCACCTAGCGGCACATTATCATCAAGCAAAGTACTAGCATCATCATAAGCATCATTCATAGCAGAAGTAGCATCATCAATTACTTGCGACATATCAGGATTAATAGCAGGTGGTGGTGTCGCAAGCTTACTTAAAACAGAAGGTGAATCAAGTGCAGAGCTAGATGGCAATTCCATACCTCCCCTCGTCTTAGAGGGAACACTCTTGGTTCTGATATCTTTCAAATTCTTCATAGTGATCAACAGATATAAATCCCAAGTGACTCAGCGAATAGAGCTATGCTCCCCGGCAACGGCGCCACAAAAAGGTCTTGATAACCCACAAGTATAGGGGATTGCAACCGTTTTCGAGGGTAGAGTATTCAACCAAAATTTATTGATTCGACACAAGGGGAGCCAAAGAATATTCGCAAGTATTAGCAGTTGAGTTGTCAATTCAACCACACCTTAAAGACTTAATATCTGCAGCAAGGTGATCAGTAGCAAAGTAGTATGGCAGTTTGATAGTAACGGTAACAGTAGTAGCAGAAATAGTAGCAATTTTGTAGTGATCGTAATAGTAGCAATGGCGAAAGTAACTTAGCAAAGATCAATATATGAAAAGCGTAGGCATTGGATCAGCGATGGATAATTGTGTTGGATAATATTCATCATGTAGCAGTTATAACCTAGAGCGACACAGAACTAGCTCTAATTCATCAATGTAATGTAGGCATGTATTCTGTATATAGTCATACGTGCTTATGGAAAAGAACTTGCATGACATCTATTATCCTACCCTCCCGTGGCAGCGGGGTCCATAAGGAAACTAAGGGATATTAAGGCATCCTTTTAATAGAGAACCGAACAAAGCATTAGCACTTAGTGAATACATGAACTCCTCAAACTACGGTAATCACCGGAAAGAATCCCAATTATTGTCACCTTGGGGCATGCGGATCATAACTCATAATAGGTGCGTATAACTTGCAAGATAGGATCAAGAATACACATATATTCATGAAAACATAATAGGTTCAGATCTAAAATCATGGAACTTGGGCCCTAGTGACAAGCATTAAGCATAGCAAAGTCATAGCAACATAAATCTCAGAACACAGTGGATACTAGGGATCAAGCCCTAACAAAACTAACTCGATTACATGATAAATCTCATCCAACCCATCACCGTCCAGCAAGCCTACGAAGGAATTACTCACTCCCTGCAGTGAGCATCATGGAATTGGCGGTGAAGGAAGGTTGATGATGATGACGACGACGGATTCCACTCTCCGGAGCCCCGAACAGACTCCAGATCAGCTCTCCAGATGAAGAACAGGAGGTGGCGGCGGCTCCGTATCGTAAAAGCGATGAATCCTTCTCTCTAATTTTTTTCTTGGCGAATAGGTATATATGGAGTTGGAGTTAGGGTTGCCGGAGGTCCAGGGGGCCCACAAGCTCACCAGGCGTGCCCTGGGGGGTGGGCGCGCCCCCTGAGCTTGTGGCTCCTGGGTGGCCCCCCTCTGGTTTATTCTTCTACCAATATTTTTTATATATTCCACAAATATTATCCGTAAATTTTAAAGCCAATCCGAGAACTTTGATTTCAATGCAAAAACAGCACCTTGGCAATTCTGCTGAAAACAACGTCAGTCCGGGTTAGTTTCATTCAAATCATGCAAATTAGAGTCCAAAACAAGAGCAACGGTGTTTTGGAAAAGTAGATACGATGGAGACATATCAAGTGTCCACTCTCAGTAAAGATGTCAGGCGGCGCTATAGGTTGTTATCATTTTTCGAGAGGCCTCTCGGTAAAGTTGTCAGGTTCTACAGGTTGGTACACTTTGCCGAGAGGCCTCTCGGTAAAGGTTGTATCTTGGTCCAGTTTCACAGTCTTTGCCGAGAGGCCCTCTCGGTAATGTATTGCCCAGCAGCCTTTTTGCATTTTTGTTTCTTTCCTGCAGCAAAACATATACAGCAGCAGCATATATTGCATCACACATAGAACATCTCACATATGGGCATAACTGAACAAAAAAAGCAATGGTTCTCAAGAACATCCCACATAAAAGCAATAGTGCATAAAAGGTGCAATAGTTGTCAAGCACACTCGACTACCACAAGTTTACAAGTCTCAAGATCACACAAGATGCAATAGTTCTCAAGCACATACATGGAACAGTTTCAAACACAACATAACATGAAGTTCACACGGTTTTGGAGATCGGAGTTGTAACATCAACATCAGAAGGCGTCATTCCGTTTGCTTCCCCAAATCCACCAACTTGAGGTGGAACTACTGAAACATTATTCGACCCTTGTGATGGATTGACCCAATAAGATGAATGCATATGGTAATGCCCAAAATGGTGATAGAAATAGTTCGAACGAAACTCACAATGTTCCATTCTGGCGTCGGTGGCATCTCTGGCACTGGTTTGCCTTGCATAGAATACAGATTGGCCACCATATGTTGTAAAGACTTCACTAGATCATCTTGTGCCCTCAGCTTAGCCCGGTCTTCATCTCTTTCTTTCTGGGTGTCATTCAGCCGAGTCTACAATATGGCAATGCAAATGTCATTCGTGTTGAAATGCAAACATGAAGGACCATGAAGGATCAATGAAGAAGCACTGACCTGAATATCCTCAATAATGGCCACGGTATGTGGTACGTGACGCTCTATGGTAGGAGTAGAGCCAGTACTCATAACACGGAGCGTGTTGACTCTCAAAAGGGAGGAGGTTATGATAGAATTGAGGTGAACCACCATCCGGCCATTCGGTCTACCGCCTGCCACGACAATGGCCACAAGAGGTTCAAACGGCTGCACGTGAGGATCAGCCTCTTGCCCGTACGTCTCCTTCAATTTTTTGGTGTAGTTCTCCCCATCTGACCGGGCTTTAGAGCTGATCCAGTCCCTCTCCGGGTGGAGAGGGTCCTTGTCCTTGTCGTCTTTGGTACGTTTGATGGTCCTTGCCTCGAAGCAAGAGATATCCTTGCTAGTGTCTTCTTTCGGCAAATGAAAGCGATCCAAACAATCAAGGGAATGCTCACAAATGAAAGAGAACATGGTGAAAAGAAAAGGATGTTGTTGCCTACATGTTTGGAGACAACACCTGGGATGGTGAGGTTGTCGTGACGGTGTCCTGGACAACCCATCAACTTACGCCGTTCAGCTATTACCTTGTGTTCATCCTGCCACCCTGGATCTGTCCACCGTTCGATGATCTTCTCCTAGCACGGACGTTTGTCAGCGCACCACCGAGGAATCACCTGTAATAATTAAACAAATACATCTTAGTAAGGAATCTAATTTGCGGGAATGTAGGGAATAGAAAGCAACCATCGTCACTTGCCTTGAAGTAATTGTCCCGTGAAAGATGCTTCCCTCGAGCCTCCTTTTTGGAAATCTTCTGGTTGAGATAGTCCGCGTGATACTTGACCACTAACCGGATGCGCTCCTCATAGTGTATGTCGTGGACTAGTTTCTTGGCAATATTCTCAACCACCACATTTGCTTGATCCTTCCCACCATCTACGCAAGTAAAGAAGTCCTACAAACATGCATACATGTGAGAAGGGTAAAATCATGACTACGGCAAATTTAAACCTTTTGGTATTGACATTGCGGTGTTTGAAAGGACTTACCTAGAAATCGTTGACCACTCGCAAGGCTCTGGTATCATAAACCCTCTGATGCATATCCAGGAAATCTGGAGCGAGTTTGTAGTGATCCCATGACCAAGCTGGCTCAATGATACCGTTCGGCAAAGTGACCAGTCCAGGATAATTTAACCTACAAAGACCCCCAATGATGCCACTCGGCGAACATGGCGGACGCCACTCACCAGCTTTTATTAAGCTCCTGCATTAGGAAGAGTGAAGTCATATTATATGTGATGAAATGACAAAGGTACAATTTATATGGGATGAGTCGATATAACCACTTCTCTCCCACTGGTTTAATCAACACGTTTCTATGCACATATGGATGTTTTGGAAGCTTTGAAGGATCACGCAGCCACACTTTCCCTGTGGAAGTAGTGCTGATAGTCGAACCACCCAGCTGTGAGCCACTCACCTCGTGGTCTCCGTCACTCATGAGGATCCATCCCCACCCTCAGAAACATGACGAACAACCAGCCTCCTCTCGGTGGTGTTGTCCACCACCACCTCCTCCTCATCCTCCTCCTCCTCACTCACCTCCTCCCCATCCTCTGTTTCCTCCTCCAGTCGTCGTGCATCCTCCTCCTGAGGTCGGCAAAGCACTGCATAAGAGGGTCCAGGAGAAGAAAGAGGTTCTCTACTCCGGGCTGCTCTACGTCCTCCTCGCCCCCTCCTTATCTGCCTCATCCTCCTGCCTCATCTACTCCCCCTCCTCATCCGCCTCCTCCTCTTTCCTCATCTACTCCTCCTCCTCGTCCAACTCCTCGAGCCGCCTCCTCTCCGCAACCTTGTCCGCCTCCTCGAGCCGCCTCCTCTCCGCCTCCTCCTACACCGCCTCCTCCGCCTCCACCTTGTCCACCTCCTACTCCTCCTCCCCCGCGTCCTACTCGACCTTGTTTCGCCCGATTTTTCATATGGGTGTCTAGACCCACCGGTCGTTTGGCCTTCTTGGCGGCTGTGGCAACTGGCGCAGGAGCGGCCACCTCTTTCACCAGTCGAGCAAGTTGATCATTGTACGGAGCTGCCACATCTTTCAACCTTTCCTTTGGATTCTTGTTGCCACCTGTCATGTTTCAATCACCCGATATGAAGAAGAACAAACCAGTTAGTACAGATGATACAACTTGATGTGAATACATTAAATATATCACATATGAAGAATAAATGGAGTTGTCACAATAATACATATAGTTGATACACGCACGAATACATAGAGTTGTTGCACACACGAATACATAGAGTTGTTACACACATGAATACATAGAGTTGTGATACGTCTCCAACGTATCTATAATTTTTTATTGTTCCATGCTATTATATTATCCATCTTGGATGTTTTATATGCATTATTATGCTATATTATATCATTTTTTGGGACTAACCTATTAAGCTAGTGCCCAGTGCCAGCTGCTGTTTTTTCCTTGTTTTTGTCTTCTACAGAAAATCAATACCAAACGGAGTCCAAACAGAATGAAACTTTTTGATGATTTTTCTTCGACCAGAAGACACCTAGGAAGCTTCGGGAGGAGGCCAGAAGGGCCACGAGAGAGCCACAAGCTCGGGAGGCGCGCCCTAGGGGGGGCACCCCCAAGCTTGTGGGCCCCTCGTGGCACTCCTAACCCTAATTCCACCTCCATAAATACCAAAATATTTATTGTATACCAGAGGGCACACCAAAAATACTTTTCCGCCACCGCAAGTTTCTCTCCTCGTGAGATCCCATCTAGAGACCGTTCCTGTACTCTGCCGGAGGGGGATTCGATCACGGAGGGCCTCTACATCAACCTTGCTGCCCTTCTGATGATGTGTCAGTAGTTTACCACAGACCTATGGGTCCATAGCTAGTAGCTAGATGGCTTCTTCTCTCTCTTTGATCTACAATACAATGTTTTCCTCGATGTTCTTGGAGTTCTATTCGATGTAATCTTCTTTTGCGGTGCATTTGTTGAGATCCAATGAATTGTGGATTTATGATCAGATTATCTATGAATATTATTTGAGTCTTCTCTGAACTCTTTTATGCATGATTAGATAGCTTTTTATTTCTCTCCGGTCTATTGATTTGGTTTGGCCAACTAGATTGATTTATCTTACAATGGGAGAGGTGCTTTGTTTTGAGTTCAATCTTGCGGTGTCCTCACCCAGTGACAGAAGAGGTAGCGAGGCACGTATTTGTATTGTTGCCATTAAGGATAAAAAGATGGGGTTTATACCATACTGATTGGATCTATCCCTCTACATCATGTCATCTTGCTTAAGGCGTTGCTCCGTTCTTGTTAACTTAATACACTAGATGCATGCTGGATAGCGGTCGATGTGTCGAGTAATCGTAGTAGATGCAGGCAGGAGTCGGTCTACTTATCACGGACGTGATTCCTATATTCATGATCATTGCCTTAGATATCGTCATACTATGCGCTTTTCTATCAATTGCTCAAAAGTAACTTGTTTACCCATCGTATGTGTTCTTTCAAGAGAGAAGCCTCTAGTGAAAACTATGGGCCCCGGGTTTATTTTTATCATATTATTTTTAGATCTACAAAACCAAAAACCAAATAATACCTTGCTGCAATTTATTCACTTTTATTTAGCTGTGCACTTTTATTTATCTTTTATACCTATCTCTATCAGATCTCATCCTTGCAAGTAACCGTGAAGAGATTGACAACCCCTTTATCGCGTTGGGTGCAAGTATTTGTTTGTTTGTGTAGGTGCAACCATTGGTGACTTGTGTGTTCCTCCTAATGGATTGATACCTTGGTTCTCAAACTGAGGGAAATGATTATCTCTACTTTGCTGCATCACCCTTTCCTCTTTAAGGGAAAAACCAACACAAGCTCAAGAAGTAGCAGGAAGAATTTCTGGCGCCGTTGCCGGTGAGGATCTACATCAAGCCCACCAAGTACCCACCATAAAGTCTCATTTATTGCATTTCCATTATTCGCCATTTGCCTCTCATTTTCCTCTCCCCCACTTCTAAAACGTTTTCAGAAAAACACAAAAAAATTGCCTTTTTATTCGCCTTCTTTTTTTTTGTTTGCCTTTTCGTTTGCCTTTATGTCTTACTTGGTTTGTTTGCTTGGTATAATTGTATGTTTACTGCAAATCAGAAAGCAAAAGGTTTATGGATCCACTTAAAGTTTTCTACTTGGATCATCTTTGATCCATATATGCTCGTGCTGAAACCCCAACTAGTTTAGTTGAGGGAAAATCATTAGATGAGCATGCTCATTTTGTGCGTCACCGTTTGTCTCAAAAAGGGGGCCTCTTATGGAATCAAATAAATTGTTTGCTATGCTATGCTTGGAATCTATGTGAAAATTATGATTTTACTTGTTGCTCGGAGAACCCTAAAAAACACGTGCCCTACCTATGTGAGTTTAATGATAATGAAATCCTATCTTCTTATGCCAAGGGTGTTTATAGTTACTATGATATCGAACAAATTGAATAATTTGTTGCTTTTAAGGGTGCTTATGAAGTTGCTTCTTTGATTGAAAAGTATGATATTACTCTATACAAATCTGAAAATTTTGACATACTTAAATATTGCTATGAAAACTATGCTCATAATGCCTATGTTAAAGAATTTATTGAGAGAATGCCCGCTACTTTGGAAGAAAATAATGATATGCATGAATCAATAGATAATTATGATTCCGATGATTTGATTGAAATATCCCCTCTTAATGAATGTGATGCTTGCTATTCTTATGGCCATGATGCCAATATTAATAATGCTTATGGTGATGAACTTGCTATAGTTCCTTATGTTAAAAATGAAATTATTGCTATTGCACCCACACTTGATAGCTCCTTGAATGAAAAGCATGATTGCAGTGATGTTATTATAAATTCTATTAATGCCAATTGTGCTAATAATATGCAAAACCCCAAGCTTGTGGATGCTAATTTTGCTATGTCTGCTACTTATTGCAATGATCATGATTGGGGTGATAATGCTTCTTATGATCTTGAAAATTTATTTAAGCCTCATGATGAATATGTTTGCCATAATATTGAAAGTGGGTCTAGAAGAGTGTCAACTTTACCTAAAAATAAACCCACATATTTGGAGAATGATCAATCTTATGAAATTTTTGATAAATGTGGGCTTGGAGAGGTCTTGACTTTATTTGATGATAATCCCACTATTTTGGAAGAGTGTCAACTTTGCATGCATGTGGATCATGTAGAGAATATGTTATGTGATAGCTATATTGTTGAATTTTGAATTTTTCATATGATCCCACATTTAATTATTATGGGAGAGGGAAATATGGTTGTAGAAATTTTCATGTTACTAAATAACCTCTTGTTATGTTGAGATTGCTATTGTTTCTTTCTTCTTCCTTGCATATGCTAGTTTTTGCTTGTCTTGATAATTTATTTGCTTATAAAATGCCAATGCATAGGAAGTATGTTAGATTTAAACTTGTTTTTCACTTGCTACAAGATGCTCTCTTCGTGTTTCAATTGCTATCTTTCATGTGAGCATCATTAAAATTATCAATGCTGAGCTAAAAGGCTTTAAAGAAAAGCGCTTGTTAGGAGACAACCCAATATTTCTTTTCTGTTTTTATGAGTATACACAATTATACCTCAGTTATGATTGTTTTTTAACATTTTAATTAGTGTTTGAGCCAAGTAAGACCTTTGGGATGCTTTGGAAGATCGTTGATTTGATTTTGCTAAAAAACTGAAACTTTTGCGTCCAGTAGTAGAATTGTTACAATTCGCTGGAATGTGGAAAAACTATGAAGTTTTTACACAAGATTGATAAACGAATTTACTCTGTTGTACTAAATTTTCAGAATTTTAGGAGTTACATAAGTATTACTATAATTCGGGTCTTTATAGACTATTCTATTTTTGACAGATGTGTTGTTTGCTTATTTTGATGGATCTATGGGTAGTATCGGTTGGTATGAGCCATGGAGAAGTTAGAATACAGTAGATATAATGCAAATATAAAATTGGAATGAGTTTAAAATAGTACCTAAAAGTGGAGATTTGTTTTATCATACTAACGGATCTCACGAGTTTTTTGTTGAGTTTTGTGTTGTGAAGTTTTCAAGTTTTGGGTGAAGTTTCGATGGACTAAGGAATAAGGAGTGGCAAGAGCCTAAGCTTGGGAAATCCCAAGGCACCCCAAGGTAATATTCAAGGACAATCATGCATCTAAGCTTGGGGATGCCCCGGATGGCATCCCCTCTTTTGTCTTCAATCCATCGGTAAATTACTTGAGGCTATATTTTTATTCACCACATGATATGTGTTTTGCTTGGAGCGTCTTGTATTATATGAGTATTTTATTTTTACACCTTTTGAGAGGGACACACATTAATCGTGAATTTATTAGAATACTCTATGTGCTTCACTTATATCTTTTGAGCTAGGTAGTTGCTCTAGTGCTTCACTTATGTCTTTATAGAGCACGGTGGTGGTTTTATTTTGAAGAAATTGATGAACTCTCATGCTTCACTTATATTATTTGAGAGTCTTAAAAATAGTATGGAAATTTGCTTAGGTTATGAATTTAGTCCTAATATGATGGTATTCAAGAGGGATATAATAAAAACTTTCATGAAGATCATTGAATATATGAGAAGTTTGATTCCTTGCATTTGTTTTGAGATATAAAGATGGTGATATTAGAGTCATGATAGTGAGTAATTGTGGATTAGTAACAATATTTGTGTTAAGATTTGTGATTCCCAAAGCATGCACATATGGTCTCTCGTTATGCGATGAAGTTGGAGCATGATTTATTTTTTATTGTCTTCCTTATGAGTGGCGGTCGGGGACGAGCGAAGGTCTTTTCCTACCAATCTATCCCCCTAGGAGCATGCGGATTAGTACTTTGCTTCGATAGCTAATAAACTTTTGCAATAAGTATGTGAGTTCTTTATCACTAATGTTGAGTCCATAGATTATACACACTCTCAACCTTCCACCATTGCTAGCCTCTTCGGCACCGTGCATTGCCCTTTCTCACCTTGAGAGTTGGTGCAAACTTCGCCGGTGCATCCAAATTCCGTGATATGATACGCTCTTTCACACATAAGCCACCTTATATCTTCCCCAAAACAGCCACCATACCTACCTATTATGGCATTTCCATAGCCATTCCGAGATATATTGCCATGCAACTTCCACAGTTCCGTTTTATTATGACACATACCATCATTGTGATATTGCTTTGCATGATCATATAGTTGGCATAGTATTTGTGGCTTGGCCACCGTTCATATTTTTTATACATGTCACGCTAGATCATTGCACATCCCGGTACACCACCGGAGGCATTCATATAGAGTCATATTTTTGTTCTAGTATCGAGTTATAATTCTTGAGTTGTAAGTAAATAAAAGTGTGATGATCATCATTATTAGAGCCTTGTCCCATGTGAGGAAAGGATGATGGAGACTATGATTCCCCCACAAGTCGGGATGAGACTCCGGACTTAAAATAAAAAATAGGCCAAAGAGCCCAAAATTTATAAAAAAAAGAGGACAAAGAGCCCAAAATAAAAAAAGAAAAAAAGAAGATAATAAAAAAGAGAGAAGAAGGGAGAAGGGACAATGTTACTATCCTTTTCCACACTTGTGCTTCAAAGTAGCACAATGTTCTTCATGATAGAGAGTCTCCTATTTTGTCACTTTCATATATTACTATTGGGAATTTTTCATTATAGAACTTGGCTTGTATATTCCAATGATGGCCTTCCTCAAATTGCCCTAAGTCTTCATGAGCAAGTGAGCTGGATGCACACCCACTTAGTTTTCTTTTTGAGCTTTCATACACTTATAGCTCTAGTGCATCCGTTGCATGTCAATCCTACTCCTTGCATTGACATAAATTGATGGGCATCTCCATAGCCTATTTATTAGCCTCGTCAATGTGAGATTTTCTCCTTTTTATCTTCTCCACACAACCTCCACCATCATATTCTATTCCATCCATAGTGCTATATCCATGGCTCACGCTCATATATTGCGTGAGAGTTGAAAAAGCTCGAGAACATTAAAAGTATGAACCAATTGCTTGGCTTGTCATCGGGGTTGTGCATGATAAATACTTTGTGTTATGAAGATAGAGCATGACAAGATTATATGATTTTGTAGAGATAACTTTCTTTAGCCATAATATTTTGAGAAGACATGATTGCTTTAGTAGTATGCTTGAAGTATTATTGTTTTTATGTCAATATTAAACTTTTGGTTTGAATCTTATGGATCTGAATATTCATGCCAGAAAGATTACATGATAAACATGTTAGGTAGCATTCCACATCAAAAATTCTTTTTTTATCATTTACCTACTTGAGGACGAGCAAGAATTAAGCTTGGGGATGCTTGATATGTCTCCAATGTATCTATAATTGTTTATTGTTCCATGCTATTATATTATCCATCTTGGATGTTTTATATGCATCACTATGTTATTTTATATCATTTTTTGGGACTAACCTATTAACCTAGTGCCCAGTGCCAGTTGCTGTTTTTTCCTTGTTTTTGTCTTTTACAGAAAATCAATACCAAACTGAGTCCAAACGGAACGAAACTTTTTGACGATTTTTCTTGGACCAGAAGACAACTGGGAAGCTTCGGGAGGAGGCTAGAAGGGCCACGAGAGAGCGACAAGTTTGGGAGGCGCGCGTTTACAACAGACCTACGGGTCCATAGCTAGTAGCTAGATGGCTTCTTATCTCTCTTTGATCTTCAATACAATGTTCTCCTTGATGTTCTTGGAGATCTATTCGATGTAATCTTCTTTTGTGGTGCGTTTGTTGAGATCCGATGAATTGTGGATTTATGATCAGATTATCTATGAATATTAATTGAGTCTTCTCTGAACTATTTTATGCACGATTAAGATAGCTTTGTATTTCTCTCCGATCTATTGATTTGGTTTGGCCAATTAGATTGATTTATCTTGCAATAGAAGAGGTGCTTTGTATTGGGTTCAATGTTGCGGTGTCATCACCCAATGACAGTAGGGCTAGTGAGGCACGTATTTGTATTGTTGCCATTAAGGATAAAAAGGTGGGGTTTATTTCATATTGATTGGATCTACCCCTCTACATCATGCCATCTTGCTTAAGGCGTTACTCCGTTCTTGTTAACTTAATACACTAGATGCATGCTAGATAGCGGTTGATGTGTGGAGTAATAGTAGGTAGATGCAGGCAAGAGTCGGTCTACTTGTCACGGACGTGATGCCTATATTCATGATCTTTGCCTTAGATATCGTCATAACTTTGCGCTTTTCTATCAATTGCTCAACAGTAATTTGTTTACCCACCGTATGCGTTCTTTCAAGAGAGAAACCTCTAGTGAAAACTATGGCCCCCAGGTCTATTTTTATCATATTATTTTCAGATCTATAAAACCAAAAACCCAAAAATACCTTGCTGCAATTTATTTATCTTTACTTTATTTTGCACTTTTATTTATCTTTTATACCTATCTCTATTAGATCTCATCCTTGCAAGTAACCGTGAAGGGATTGACAACCCCTTTATCGTGTTGGGTGCAAGTATTTGTTTGTTTGTGTAGGTGCAACCATTGGTGACTTGTGTGTTCCTCCCACTGGATTGATACCTTGGTTTTCAAACTGAGGGAAATACTTATCTCTACTTTGCTGCATCACCCTTTCCTCTTCAAGGAAAAAACTAACGCAAGCTCAAGAAGTAGCAGTGATGCACGCCATCATCTTCCTCTGCATCATCTTTGTCTTCATGATTGTCTGCTTCTTGATAGAACTCTCCCTCATATGTGTTAGGGTTTATGTGGCAATCGTCCTTGTTTAAGGTAGGTAGATATGCGGGGGTACCTTGTACACGATATCCCATTTCAAGAGATCGATATGTTCCATAGATGTGCACGCGTACGGGAGATAAAACACTTGTGTAGCCTGTTGAGCCATAATATAGACATCATTTCCTGCATATTTTGATGCTCGTTGAACTTCGAACCAGCCAATACTATGGGTCCGTCTCACTTTCTCAGGATTGAGCCAACTGCATCTAAATACGACGGGCTTCACACCTTGTAAACCACAGTATTGCAGCTCATAAATTTCTTCGATAGTTCCATAGTAGTGACGTCCATCTGTCCCTAGACAATAGACCCCACTATTTATGGACCTTCGATTGGGCCTCTCATGCGTGTGTTTATCAGTGTGGAAGCGATACCCATTCATGTCGTAAGCCTTAAATGACTTGGCCTCGTATTCAAAACCTTTGGCTACTTCTCTCACTTTGGCGTCCATATCAACCTCCTTGTATGCCTACAGATTAATATGAGATTGTTTGGTTCATTAGTGGAAGCATTACCGGCAAGTAATAACAACTTGAAGTGTACATAAAGTTAGGAAAGTTACTTTTCTTGAGAACCAAGAAATGAAACCGCCATTAGCATTGGTATCTTCAAGAAGGTTTGTTGATTCTTCATCGCTAGGGGGCCGTGGTAGCTTCTAGAATTAGTTCTGGAATTCCCTATCAAGGAGAAGAATTTGAGTTAGGACTCAAGACTAGTGAGTAGTTGTCAATGAAGGTGTTCTACACTTACTTTATGTACGGCTGCACTTCTTCCATGTTGACCGGCACCGACAGAGGGGGTAGGCCACGGTCAATACCTGCTTCTTCGTGTTACGGCAGGTCACCGTTCTCATGTTTTTTACTTTACAGTGTGTAAAGTTGAGATTTGAACAAATCTAGCCCAAAACATATATAAGTCATCAAAAGTCATCAAAAGTCATGGCATTTTCAAACTTTAGTCATAAAAACATATGAAATGTCAGATACAAAAAGAGAGTGCCAAACAAAAACACTAATGGAAGGAAACTAAAGAAGTAGAGAAGTGCTTACCGAGCGTCGATTTACGGGTCTCGGTAATGCCTACCTTTCCCGAGAGGTACTCTCGGTAAAGTACCTGAACCTAGATCTTGTTTCTTCTCCATTTGTATGCGTTCTCGGTAATATGTCTTATACTTTTTTTGTTGTTTTCTTCCATGCTTGGCAAACCTCCTTACCACATTATAGTTACACTTTTGTTTTCTCCTTTTCAAATGGCCCTCGCCCAGTTCTCCTGATCGAGCACCCATCCGATGGCCCCGGCAACCTAGGGCATTGACCGGCACCGAGAGGGGGTAGGCCACGGTGAATACCTGCTTCTTCGTGTTACGGCGGGTCATCGTGAGATGACAGACCAAGTCTAAGCCAGTTCTGTCACAGGATCGCCCACCGTCAGCTCGTTCTCACGGACAAGCGCAGCCAGTCCTCGACATTCCCGCCCGTCTGTATGGTTTGTCAGGCACATGCCACATGAAGGATGTGTGTTGCTTATTCAAACAACACACCACCCTGCATGCATATGCATGGGCCAACGCCCATCCTTCACGTGGTGCTCGATCTGGAATCCCTATACATGCGTTCCATTCCAGATCAGGCACATGCTCGGGCGGTTTCCAGATCAAGCACCCATTCGGTGGCCCTGACGATCTAGGGCGTTAACCGGCACCGAGAGGGGCTAGGCCACGATGAATACCTGCTTCTTCGTGTTACGGCAGGTCATCGTGAGATGACAGACCAAGTCTAACCCCGTTCTATCACAGGATCGCCCACTGTCGGCTCGGTCTCGCGACGATGTTCGCGCCCATCTGTGTGGTTTGTCACGCACGTGCCACATGAAGGATGTGTGTTGCTTATTCAAATAGCACACCACCGTTGTATGCATATACATGGGCCACACGCATGTAGGGGTGGTTCCCCCCCCCCTCGGGCGGTTTCCAGATCGAGCACCCATCTGGTGGCCCCAGCGGTCTAGGAAGTTGACCGGCACCGAGAGGGGGGGTAGGCCACGGTCAATACCTGCTTCTTTGTGCTACGACAGGTCACCGTTCTCATGTTTTTACTTTACAGTGTTTAAAGTTGAGATTGAACAAAACTAGCCCAAAACATATATAAGTCATTGATACGTCCATTTTGTATCATGTTTTTATGTTGATATTTATTGCATTATGGACTGTTATTTCACTTTATGATACAATTCTTATGCCTTTTGTCTCTTATTTTACAAGGTTTACATGAAGAGGGAGAATGCCGGCAGCTGGAATTCTGGACCGGAAAGGAGCAAATCTGAGATACCTATTCTGCACAACTCCAAATGTCCTGAAACTTTACGGAGAATTGTTTGGGAATATATAAAAAATATTGGGCGAAGAAACAACAGAAGGGGACCCACCAGGTGGCCATAAGCCTGGGGAGACGCCCTACCCCCCAGGGCGCGCCTCCCGAGCTTGTGGGGCCCCTAGCCAGCCCCCGGTGTCCATCTTCTACTAAATGGAGGGTTTTGACCTAGAAAAAATCATAAGGAAGCTTTCAGGACGAAGCGCCGCCGTCTCGAGGCGGAACCTAGGCAGAAGCAATCTAGGGCTCCGGTAGAGCAATTCTGTCGGGGAAACTTCCCTCCAGGAGGGGGAAATCGAAGCCATCGCCATCTCCATCGTTCCTCTTATCGTGGGAGGGTCAATCTTCATCAACATCTTCACCAGCACCATCTCCTCTCAAACTCTAGTTCATCTCTTGTATTCAATCTTTGCCTCAAAACCTTAGATTGGTACCTGTGGGTTACTAGTAGTGTTGATTACTCTTTGTAGTTGATGCTAGTTAGTTTATTTGGTGGAAGATCATATGTTCAGATCCTTAATGATATTCACTACCCCTCTAATATTGAACATGAGCATGCTTTGTGAGTAGTTACGTTTGTTCCTGAGGACACGGGAGAAGTCTTGTTATAAGTAATCATGTGAATTTATTATTCATTTGATATTTTGATGAGATGTATGTTGTCTTTCCTCTAGTGGTGTCATGTGAGCGTCGACTACATGACACTTCAGCATGATTTGGGCCTAGGAGAAGGCATTGGGAAGTAATAAGTAGATGATGGGTTGCTAGAGTGACAGAAGCTTAAACCCTAGTTTATGCGTTGCTTCGTAAGGGGCTGATTTGGATCCACATGTTTCATCCTATGGTTAGATTTATCTTGATTCTTCTTTCGTAGTTGCATATGCTTGCAAGAGGGGTTAATTATAAGTGGGAGGCTTTTCCAAGTAAGGACAGCACCCAAGCACCGGACCACCCACATATTAAATTATCAAAGTAACAAACGTGAATCGTATGAGCATGATGAAAACTAGCTTGACAATAATTCCCATGTGTCCTCGGGAGTGCTTTTCTTTATCTAAGTGTTCGTCCAGGCTTAACCTTTGCTATAAAAAGGATTGGGCCACCTTGCCGCACCTTTGTTACACTTGTTACTTGCTACCCATTACGAATTATCTTACTACCAAACTATCTGTTACCCACAATTTCAGTGCTTGCAGAAAATACCTTGATGAAAACCGCTTGTCATTTCCTTCTGCTCCTCGTTGGGTTTGACACTCTTACTTATTGAAAGGGCTAAGATTGATCCCCTATAATTTTGGGTCATCAAGACTCTTTTTTGATGCCGTTGCCGGGGAGTGAAGCGCCTTTGGTGAGTGGAATTTGGTAAGGAAACATTTATATTATGTGCTGAAATTTATTGTCACTTGTCACTATGGAAAATAATCCTTTGAGGGGCTTGTTCGGGGTATCTTCACCCCAACCGGAAGAACAAAGAGTTGATCCTCAACCTACTGCACCCACTAAAAATATTTATTATGAAATTCCTTTGGGTATGATAGAGAAACTGCTAGCTAATCCTTATGCAGGAGATGGAACACTACATCCTGATATGCATCTAATCTATGTGGATGAAGTTTGTGGATTATTTAAGCTTGCAGGTTTGCCCGGAGATGAAGTCAAGAAGAAGGTATTCCTTTAATCTTTGAAGGGAATGGCATTGACATGGTATAGACTATGTGATGATATTGGAGCTTGGAATTACAACCGATTGAAATTGGAATTTCATCAGAAGTTTTATCCTATGCATCTGGTTCATCGTGATCGGAATTATATATAGAATTTTTGGCCTCGTGAAGGAGAAAGTATCGCTCAAGCTTGGGGGAGGCTTAAGTCAATGTTATATTCATGCCCCAATCATGAGCTCTCAAGAGAAATTATTATTCAGAATTTTATGCTCGGCTTTCTCATAATGATCAATCCATGCTCGATACTTCATGTACTGGTTCTATTATGAAGAAGACTATTGAATTCAGATGGGATCTTTTGGAAAGAATTAAATGCAACTCTAAAGACTGGGAGCTCAACGAAGGTAAGGAGTCAGGTATAAAGCTTGAATTTGATTGTGTTAAAACTTTTATGGATACCGATGCTTTTCATAATTTTAGCACCAAATATGGACTTGACTCTGAGATAGTAGCTTCTTTCTGTGAATCATTTGCTACTCATGTTGATCTTCCTAAGGAGAATTGGTTTAAATATCATCCTCCCATTGAAGTAAAAATAGTAGAACCCATTGAAGCTAGAGAAGAAACTACTACTTATAATGTTGATCCAGTTATTCCTACTGCTTACATTGAGAAACCACCTTTTCCTGTTAGGATAAAATAACATGCTAAAGCTTCAGTTGTGGTTCCCAAGAGTTATACAAGAACACCTACACCCTCTAAAAACTTAAAGTTGAACCTAACGTTGCTATGGTTATAGATCTCTTGGCTGAAAATATTGATACGCATGCTATTAATTTCTATGATGAAGCCACTAGAATTGCTAAACCCGATGAAAAAGATAAACATAGACCTATTGTTGGCATGCCTGTTGTCTCTGTTAAAATAGGAGATCATTGTTATCATGGCTTATGTGATTTGTGTGCTAGTGTGAGTGCAATCCCGTTTACTTTATATCAAGAAATTATAAATGTTATTGCACGTGATGAGATGGAAGATATTGATGTTACTATTAAGCTTGCTAATAGAGATACAATTACACCACTTGGGATTGTTAGAGATGTTGAAGTCTTGTGTGGGAAAATAAAATACCCTGCTGATTTTCTTATTCTTGGGTCCCCACAAGACGATTTTTGTCCCATTATATTTGGTAGACCTTTCCTGAACACGATTAATGCTAAGATGGATTGTGAGAAAGAAATTGTTAGTGTAAGTTTTGGTGATGTGTCTCATGAGTTTAATTTCTCCAAATTTCGCAGACAACCTCGTGATAAAGAATTACCTAGTAAATATGAAATTATTGGTCTTGCTTCTATTGTCGTGCCTCCTACTGATCCTTTAGAACAATATTTGCTAGACCATGAAAATGATATGCACTTGCATGAAAGAAATGAAATAGATAAGATGTTCTTTGATCAACAACCTATTCTTAAACACAATTTTCCTGTTGAAACTCTAGGAGGCCCTGCTCCACCTAAGGGTGATCCTGTGTTTGAATTGAAACAATGACCTCATACTTTGAAATATGCTTATCTTAATGAAAAGAAGATATATCATGTTATTATTAGTGCTAACCTTTTAGAGCATGAAGAAAAGAGATTATAGAAAACTCTGAGGAAGCACCGTGCCGCTATTCGATATACTCTTGATGATCTTAAGGGCATTAGTCCCACTCTATGTCAACATAAAAATAATATGGAACCTGATGCTAAACCAGTTGTTGATCACCAGCGACTGTTAAATCCGAAGATGAAAGAAGTGGTAAGAAATGAAATATTAAAGCTTCTGGAAGCAGGTATAATTTATCCTATAGCTGATAGTAGATGGTTAAGTCATGTTCATTGTGTCCCTAAGAAGGGAGGTATTATTGTTGTTCCTAATGATAAAAATGAACTTATTCCACAAAGAATTATCACAGGTTATAGAATGGTAATTGATTGTAGAAAATTAAACAAAGCTACTAGGAAAGATCATTATCCTCTACCTTTCATTGATCAAATGCTAGAAAGACTATCAAAACATACACATTTCTATTTTCTAGATGGATATTCTAGTTTTTTCCAAACACCTGTGTCACAAGAGGATCAAGAAAAAACTACGTTTACATGCCCTTTTGGTACCTTTGCTTATAGACGTATGCCTTTTGGTTTATGCAATGCACCCGCTACCTTTCAAAGATGTATGACTGCTATATTCTCTGACTTTTGTGAAAAGATTGTTGACGTTTTCATGGATGATTTTTCTGTATACGGAACTTCTTTTGATGATTGCTTAAGCAACCTTGATCGAGTTTTGCAGAGATGTGAAGAAACTAATCTTGTCTTGAATTGGGAGAAGTGCCACTTTATGGTTAATGAAGGTATTGTCTTGGGGCACGAAATCTTCGAAAGAGGTATTGAAGTTGATAAAGCTAAAGTTGATGCTATTGAAAAAATGTCGTGTCCTAAAGATATCAAAGGTATAAGAAGTTTCCTTGGTCATGCTGGTTTCTATAGGAGATTTATTAAAAACTTCTCTAAAATTTCTAGGTCTCTCACTAATCTTTTGCAAAAAGATGTTCCATTTGTTTTTGATGATGATTGTGTAGAAGCATTTGAAATACTTAAGAAAGCCTTAATCTGTGCACCTATTGTTCAACCACCTGATTGGAACCTACCCTTTGAAATTATGTGTGATGCTAGTGATTATGTTGTTGGTGCTGTTCTAGGACAAAGAGTTGATAAGAAATTAAATGTTATCCATTATGCTAGCAAAACCCTAGATAGTGCTCAAAGAAATTATGCTACCACTGAAAAAGAATTTTTAGCAGTTGTGTTCGCTTGTGATAAATTCAGATCTTACATAGTTGATTCTGAAGTAATTGTTCACACTGATCATGCTGCTATTAAATATCTTATGGAAAATAAAGATGCTAAACCTAGACTCATTAGGTGGGTTCTCTTGCTACAAGAATTTTATTTACATATTACTGATAGGAAAGGAGCTGGGAACGCCATAGCAGATAACTTGTCTAGGTTAGAAAATATTCTTGATGACCCACTACCTATTGATGATAGCTTTCCTGATGAACAATTAGCTATCATAAATGCTTCTCATAGTACCCCATGGTATGCACACTATGCTAATTATATTGTTGCTAAATTTATACCACCTAGTTCTACATACCAACAAAAGAAAAAGTTTTTCTATGATTTAAGACATTACTTCTGGGATGACCCACACCTTTATAAAGGAGTAGATGGTGTTATCAGACATTGTGTACCTGAGCATGAACAGGAACAAATCCTACGCAAGTGTCACTCCGAGGCTTACGGAGGACACCATGCTGGAAACAGAACTGCACACAAGGTATTACAATCTGATTTTTATTGCCCTACTCTTTTCAAAGATGCTCGAAAGTTTGTCTTGTCTTGTGATGAATGTCAAAGAATTGGTAACATTAGTAGACGTTAGGAAATGCCTATGAATTATTCACTTGTTATTGAACCATTTGATGTTCGGGGATTTGATTATATGGGACCTCATCCTTCCTCTAACGGGTATACTCATATTTTAGTTGTTGTTGATTATGTTACTAAGTGGGTAGAAGCTATTCCAACTAGTAGTGTTGATCACAACACTTCTATTAAAATGCTTAAAGAAGTTATTTTCCTGAGGTTTGGAGTCCCTAGATATTTAATGACTGATGGTGGTTCACATTTTATTCATGGTGCTTTCCGTAAATTGCTTGCTAAGTATGATGTTAACCATAGAATTGCATCTTCATATCATCCTCAGTCTAGTAGTCAAGTAGAATAAGTAATAGAGAAATAAAATTGATCTTGCAAAAGACTATTAATAGATCTAGGAAGAATTGGTCTAAGAAACTTGATGATGCATTATGGGCTTATAGAACTGCTTATAAAAAATCCTATGGGTATGTCTCCCTATAAAATGGTGTGTGGAAAAGCATGCCACCTACCTCTTGAATTAGAACATAAAGCTTATTGGGCAATTAAAGAGCTCAACTATGATTTCAAACTTGCCGGTGAAAAGAGGTTATTTGACAATAGCTCACTTGATGAATGGAGAACCCAAGCCTATGAAAATGCCAAGTTGTTTAAAGAAAAGGTTAAAAGATGGCATGACAAAAGAATACAAAAGCGTGAGTTTAATATAGGTGACCATGTCTTGCTATAAAATTCTCGTTTAAGATTTTTCGCAGGAAAACTTCTCTCCAAATGGGAAGGTCCTTACATTATCGGAGAAATTTATCGTTCCGGTGCCATCAAGATCAACAATGCCAAAGGCAATAACCCGAAGGTGGTGAATGGGCAAAGAATCAAACATTATATCTTAGGTATGCCAACAAATGTCGAAACTAATATTATTCATTCCATAACACCGGAGGAGTACATAAAGGGAACCTTCCAGAATGCTCCAGAACCCTGAAAAGGAATAGGTATGTGATATGGTAAGTAAACCAACTCCAAAAGTTTTCCAAAATCAATTTTACTCCGTTTTGCAATATTTAACAAATTAGGAAAATAAAAAAGTAGTCTGAAAAGTCCACGAGCAGGTGACAAGCCTGGGGGCGCACCCTACCCCCCAGGGCGCGCCTCCCAAGCTTGTGGCCACCTCGTGTATCTCCCAGACTCCGTTTTCTCCCAGAATACTTGTTTTGCATGGTAAAAATTCATTATATAATCTCCCGAAGGTTTTGACCACCGTATCACGACAATATCCTCTGTTCTTGTTTCGAGCTATTTTTCTGACAGATCTGAAAGCATGTCGTCGCAAGATTCAGATGGAGAGAGCTATGTTTCCCATTATACTGCGGATCCAAAGATCTTTGGGGAGATTTATCCCTACCTATGGTCCACGGATAAGGAGCAACATTCTGACCCGGAGGAGGCAAAAGATGCGAGCTCAGAGGAAGAAGATGTCCCCCTATCTCAACAAGGGGATATGCACGTGGAATTCAAGAAGTCAAGCCTGCCGAACAGATCAAGCAAATCTAAGGTTCAATTTATCCCGTCCCGTTTTCTGCAGGAAAGTAAGGCGGCATTATGCAAAAAGATATTGAAGCTTGAGCAAGAAAATGATGACTTGAGGAAGGAAAGGTTCATCCTCAAACGTAAGCTGGAGAAGCTCGCCGCCGCATAATCAACTTCATCACCACCACCTCCAAAGGAGGAGACTTGAGTACATGGGTATGGGCACTCCCCTTGGCTTATGACAAGCTTTGGGGAGGTGCCCCGGTATCATATCACCATCACATCTTTATCTTAGTTCGATCCTTTTGGTTAAATCTTGATCTAGTAGAATAAAAGTTCTAGTATGATCTAGTCTTTGAATTTTGCTTTGTGTTCTATCTATGTAATCGAGTGCGAGAGTTATATAATAAAGATTAGTTTTGAGTTAAGGGATTTGCTTTCTTGCTTTGATCTTGGAAAAGAAAAAGAACAAAAGAAATGAAGATTATATAATAATCTTATGGAAGGTGATGACTTCACATATAAGAAGTATGATGCATGAAATTTGTTGAGGGTTGACAAATATAGTATTGGTCATTGTTGCAATTAATAGGAAGTAATAAAGAAAGAGAGGTTTCACATATAAATACACTATCTTGGACATCTTTTGTGATTGTGAGCACTCATTAAAATAGTATATGCTAATAAGTTGATGTTAGACAAGGAAGACAACATAATGTGTTATGTTCCCTTATATCCGATTAGAAGTTATATTGTCATGGATCCTCCAACATGTTGAGCTTGCTTCTCATCGTATGCTAGCCAAAAATTCCGCACTAAGTAGCGATACTACTTGTGCATCCAAAAACCTTTAACCCAGTTTTGCCATGAGAGTCCACTATATCTACCTATGGATTGAGTAAGATCCTTCAAGTAAGTTGTCATCGGTGCAAGCAATAAAAATTGCTCTCTAAATATGTATGATCTTTTAGTGTGAGGAAAATAAGCTTTATACGAACTTGTGATGGGGAAGAAATAAAAGCAACAGACTACATAATAAAGTTCTCTATCACAAGCGGCAATATAAAGTGACGTTCTTTTGCATTAAGATTTCATGCATCCACATAAAAAGCGCATGAAAACCTTTGCTTCCCTCTACGAAGGGCCTATCTTTTATTTAATTTTTTACTTCCTAACATTATGCAAGAGTCATGGTGATCTTCACCTTTCCTTTTGTATTTTCTCTTTCTGGCAAGCACTATGTGTTGGGGAAAGATCCAGACATACATATCCACTCAGATGTAGTCATCATTATCTCTAAACATGTGGTCATCATTATCGATTTCGGCTATCGCTTGAGGACAAGCGAGGTCTAAGCTTGGGGGAGTTGATACGTCCATTTTGCATCATGTGTTTATGTTGATATTTATTGCATTATGGACTGTTATTTCACTTTATGATACAATTCTTATGCCTTTTCTCCCTTATTTTACAAGGTTAACATGAATAGGGAGAATGCCAACAGCTAGAATTCTGGACCGGAAAGGAGCAAATCTGAGATACCTATTCTACACAACTCCAAATGTCCTGAAACTTTACTAAGAATTGTTTTGGAATATATAAAAAATATTGGGCGAAGAAACAACAGAAGCGGACCAACTAGGTGGCCACAAGCCTGGGGGCGCGCCCTACCCCCCAGGGCACGCCTCCCGAGCTTGTGGGCCCCCTGGCCAGCCACCGGTGTCCATCTTCTACTAAATGGAGGGTCTTGACCTAGAAAAAATCATAAGGAAGCTTTCAGGATGAAGCGCCGCCGTCTCGAGGCGGAACCTCGGCAGAAGCAATCTAGGGCTCCGGTAGAGCGATTCTGCCAGGGAAACTTCCCTCCGGGAGGGGGAAATCGAAGCCATCGTCATCACCATCGATCCTCTCATCGTGGGAGGGTCAATCTTCATCAACAGCTTCACCAGCATCATCTCCTCTCAAAGCCTAGTTCATCTCTTATATTCAATCTTTGCCTCAAAACCTCAGATTGGTACCTGTGGGTTGCTAGTAGTGTTGATTACTCTTTGTAGTTGATGCTAGTTGGTTTATTTCATGGAAGATCATATGTTCAGATCCTTAATGATATTCAATACCCCTCTGATGTTGAACATGAGCATGCTTTGTGGGTAGTTACGTTTGTTCCTGAGGACATGGGAAAAGTCTTGTTATAAGTAATCATGTGAATTTGGTATTCGTTCGATATTTTGATGTGATGTATGTTGTCTTTCCTCTAGTGGTGTTATGTGAAAGTTGACTACATGACACTTCACCATGATTTGGGCCTAGGGGAAGGTATTGGGAAGTAATAAGTAGATGTTGGGTTGCTAGAGTGACAGAATCTTAAACCCTAGTTTGTGCGTTGCTTCGTAAGGGGCTGATTTGGATCCACATGTTTCATGCTATGGTTAGATTTATCTTAATTCTTCTTTCATAGTTGCAGATGCTTGCGAGAGGGGTTAATCATAAGTGGGAGGCTTGTCCAAGTAAGGATAGAACCCAAGCACCGGTCCACCCACATATAAAATTATCAAACTAACGAACGCGAATCATATGAGCATAATGAAAACTAGCTTGATAATAATTCCCATGTGTCCTTGGGAGCACTTTGCTTTATATAAGAGTTCGTCCAGGCTTATCCTTTGCTATAAAAAGGATTGGGCCACCTTGCTGCACCTGTGTTACACTTCTTACTTGCTACCCGTTACGAATTATCTTACTACCAAACTATGTGTTGCCGACAATTTCAGTGCTTGCAGAAAACACCTTGCTGAAAACTGCTTGTCATTTCCTTCTACTCCTCATTGGGTTCGACACTCTTACTTATCAGAAGGACTACGATTGATCCCCTATACTTGTGGGCCATCAGTCATCAAAAATCCTTTACCGAATAAAGTCATCAAAAGTCATGGCATTTTCAAACTTTAGTCATAAAAACATATGAAATATCAGTTACAAAAAGAGAGTGCCAAACAAAAACACTAATAGAAGGAAAATAAAGAAGTAGAGTAGTGGTTACCGAGCGTCGATTCACGACTCTCGGTAATGTCTACCTTTCCCGAGAGGTACTCTCGGTGAAGTACCTAAACCTAGATCTCGTTTCTTCTCCGTTTGTATGCGTTCTCGGTAATATGTCTTATACTTTTTTTGTTGTTTTCTTCCATGCTTGGCAAACCACCTTACCAAATTATAGTTACACTTTTGTTTTCTCCTTTTCAGATGGTCCTCGCCCGGTTCTCCAGATCGAGCACCCATCTGGTGGCCCCGGCAGTCTAGGGCGTTGACCAGCACTGAGAGGGGGTAGGCCACGGTGAATACCTGCTTCTTTGTGTTACGGCAGGTCATCGTGAGATGACAGACCAAGTCTAAGCCTGTTCTGTCACAGGATCGCCCACCATCGGCTCGGTCTCGCGGACGAACGCAGCCGGTCCTCGACGTTCCCGCCCGTCTGTGTGGTTTGTCAGGCACGTGCCACGTGAAGGATGTGCGTTGCTTATTCAAATAGCACACCACCCCTGCATGTATATGCATGGGCCACATGTATGTAGGGGTCGCCCCCCCCCCCCAGGCGGTTTTCAGATCGAGCACCCATTCGGTGGCCCCGACGGTCTAGGGCGTTGACCGACACCGAGAGGGGGTAGGCGACGGTGAATACCTGCTTCTTCATGTTATGGCAGGTCATCGTGAGATGACAGACCAAGTCTAAGCCTGTTCTGTCATAGGATCGCCCACCGTCGGCTCGGTCTCGCGGACGAACGCAGTCGGTCCTGGACGTTCCCGCCCGTCTACGTGGTTTGTCACGCACGTGCCACGTGAAGGATGTGCGTTGCTTATTCAAATAGAAAACGCAAATGTCTAGGAAGGAGAGGGTGAGGGGTTTCAACCAATGCACACTTATGACTTATATATACACAAACTGAGGAATTGAACCATAAAATGGACCAGAGATGGGATGATTGGTTAGAGCTGTTATGAAAGCAACTTGATTGTATTGCAAGGCCCAAGGGACATATATATAATGTCATGTAGATTCTTAAATCACCGAGAAACATATATTCAATATTAAACTTAGGCTGTCAAATAAATATTAATTGCCCATGTTTTTGCTTAAAAGTGGCACTGCATTGTGTGAGTTGCTGCTCTTCAGTTCATCAAGTTGTGTGAGTATTTTGCTTAGGAGTCTATGCATTGTGTGAGCTGCTGCTATTCAGTTCATGAAGTTGTGTGAACCAATATTTGTGTGAGCTGCTGCTATTTAGTTCATGAAGTTGCTTTGCTTTCTGAATCTATGCATTGCCTTTTTGCTGTGTTGTGCTTGCAAATATCAGGGGTAGGCTCCCTTTTTATTTTTTGTTTGATGTTTGTCTTGTATCGGAGACACTCTGCTATTGTAGAAGCTTCAATTGTATTTGTGAGGAACTGTGACGGGGTCGGTCAATTTATTTTGTTTTGTATTTGTGTGCCGTTTTAGTTACTAATACATTTTATTTTGTTTTCATATTCTGAGGGGGGCTCTAGTAAGTACCAGAGAGTCTCGAGTGGTAGGGAGACCCATGTCAGCAACTCCAGTACGACCGTGTCGTCCGCCTCCCATCAGGATGCTACCGACGAGGAGTCGACATCGGATGATGATGTCGGAGTGGACATTGTTGTACCGGATCTGCCCGCTACCGAGTCGGGCGACATGGTCGCCTCAGACGGCTCAGGGTCTACCTCGAGCAACACTTCCAAGAGGAAGAAATCCGGGCGTGGTCCGGGAAAGGTCCCGGAACCAATGACTGCCGGTGACCGTCCTATCATTACACTGACAGGAGAGTGGTAAGCATTTGATTAGCAACATATTTTGGATACCACAGCTTTGACACTCACATATGCTTGTCTTTTTCATCATGCAGTCACTGGGAATTTATCCCGGCAAAGCCTAAGGGGGCGTGCCCGCCGAACCATGTCATCGGCTCCCTCTTGACGAAGTACTTCCCCGAGTTGGCCAAGCCAGGTGATGACCACCCGTCGTCACCAGGTTTAACCTCGGAGCATTACCAGCACACCAAGGACGAGCACAATGTCACCATGGCCACCCGGGACATCACCATTTTTTTGTAAGTATCTTCGCCACTGCATTTTTCCATATCCAAATTCTTGTATTAACTACCATATGCTTTGTTGTAGCAAACATTTTCTTGCGTGGATGGTGAGAAGGAGAAGGCGACCAAAGGCACCGTGAAATCTGCCCGGACGATACTCTCCGACACCAAGCACACGCTGCGATACAAAGCCGTGATGCAGTGTCGGCCCCTCGATGACAAGGGAGATAAGATGACGAGGAAGACTGCTTGCCGGACCAACTTGGAGCGAGAAGAATACTTGTCAGTGGTAAGTGACTACATCGGTTGCTAGTACTTTGATTCATCCGACTCTTGTTCCTCAATGATTCGATTTTGTCTGACTAGGTGAGGGAACCCTGGATGAAGGCCGATTGTTGGGAGGCCCTGGTTGACATGTGGTGTGACCTAGCATGGTAGGCGCAGCATGTGGAGAAGGGAAACGATCGCGCCAAAATGCCAGGCCCGTCTCATGTCGAGGGGAGCCGGAACCTAACCTCTCTCAAGCAACACATGGTATGTGGATTAAGATGTTAACTTTTCGTACGGTGCATATTGGTTCATTAAACTTGATGGTTAATTTCGCAGGAGGCGACGCTTGGTCGCCCGGTCCACATCTTGGAGGCCTGGAAAGAAGGCCACAAGGGGAAGGATGGCACCGAGTTCTGCAGCTTGTCGGTGCAGGAGAAGTACGGGACCTTCAAAGAGGTATTCCAGGAGGTGCACGGGCAGGACGCCAAACCTACGCCCAAGCCCCTTGATCCTGAGCTTCTCATCATTGCTGGCGAGGGGAAGGGCCATGGCCGCCACCTCCTTTGCAACAGGGCTATCGCCACCTCCTCGCATCGCAAGCTGCATGAGATATGCGCGTCAAGCACCAGCTCAATTCCGACCATACGGAGTCTCCCAACCACCGCGTCACGTGAGATATCGCATCTCAAGTTTAGCATTATAACCTTTCATTTATTTCCATGCCTCGAAATAGCACCGTTCCAACCCATATGAGCCTAATGCCATATTACAGGATTTAATGGAGCAGCGGGCTGCTGAAGAGAAGCAAAGGCGGCTGGCTGAGCAGGAGAGCAGACATGAACGAAAGGTTGAAGTTGCTTGAGAATCATCTACATGTAGAACATTCTCTAAACTAGAGTAGAACATTCATTATATAGTGACAAAACACCCTCACGGTGACTCTACCCTTATAGGTTCTTATGCAATCTTGAAGCAGTGGAAATGATGCCCCTCCTCCTCCTCGTCCTCCGGAATCTTAACCCGATGGAAATGATGCCCCTCCTCCTCCTCAAGATGTTGTATGAACATGTGAACGTGCACGTGTTTTGCTAGTAGTGAACTTCCATAAGTTAACAATATGTATGAATTTGTGAACTTGTGTGTGATGTGTACTAGTATGAAACATTCGCCTATATATGTGGACTACTTCCAATTATGCCAATGTGTGTGTTCTGTTACTCGATGAATTTCTAGGGAGCTAGGAGCTCCCACATGTAACATCCTCAGCCTCACACCACAGTAATCACCCTCTGATCATGCCAAGTCACCACGATTAACTATGCTTGATCAACATTGCAACATATCTCATTCCAATTCCAATTCAAATCCTAATTCAAATCACAAGTGCAAAATGAAGTTGTATCAAAGTCGCTGCAAAAATGTTCACCATCTAGCAAATATTCCAAAACAATTTGTTGATAATTAAAACAACATCACTCCTATGCAAAGATGAGCAGTAGCAATTAATCCAGTACAATCTCAGCATTTTAAAATACTAATTCATTTATGAAAATTCCAAATAAATTCCTTTGGCCTCCAAACTTCTTGGGGTAGTGTCTAAAATCACCAGGGATTTATTGGGACACTTTCCATATTTCTCCTAAGTGAACTAGTTGCTCTAATAATTCCTTTTCTCTCTCTGGTATTAAATAAAAGCTAAAACAGAAAAAACAGTAAAAGAAAAAGGCCAAAGGCCACTTACCTGTTCAGGCCCAGTTGGCCAGGCCCAGTCCACTCCCCGACTCGTCTCCCTCCTCCGTCGCCGTGTCGACGCCGTAGCCGCCCTGATCACCGACGCTGCACGCGTCGCCCATCTGCCGTCTGCCCGCGCTGGATAAGGACCCCAGTGGCCTCCCCGAAACCCTAGCTAGCCCCAGTCTCTCCCTCGCTCTCTTCCCTCGCTTCCCCTCCTCTCTGCCGCGCATCTGAGCACCGCCGTCGCCGCATCGCTGCTTCACCGCGGCCACCGGCCGCCCCTCGCCCAGCCACCGTGCTCATGAGCTCCGCCGTGCTCCTCCACATCGACTGCGGGCCTCAGTGCGAGCCGGGCGGCGCTACGGGGACAGCTTCGAGCTCTCCATCCTCCTGCTGTCGCCGGCGATCTTCCTCGAATCCGGCGCCGTCTGCTGCTCCTAATCCACCACCGGGCCTCCGTGAGCCTCCCCGGTGAGCAGTCTTCCCTTTCCCCTCACTCAGCGCTGCATTTAGGCGCCTATAGTCGCCACCGACATTGCCGCCCGAGCTTTGCTCCGCCGCGGTGCTCATCGCCGCCGCTACCGGCGATAACGTGCTCAACCGAGTTCGTAGCCGTGCTCCGGTTACCTCTAGGACCCCGTAGGACCCCTCCTTTGGGCGTGCCACAGCCTCCATCGCCGTTCGCGACGACGCCCGAACTCCGGCGCCGCCCGTGCTCACCGTAGCCATCGTTTCCGACCACCGGAGCCCACGCCGTTTGCACAAATCGACGCGCGTGACCTCCCGCGTCCCGTAGGTGGTCGCGGTGTGTCAAATGGAGGCCGGTGCGCCGATTCCGCGCCGTTCCGCCACTTCTGTAGTCGCCGGCACATTGCCGCCGGCGCGCCACCGCCCGCGCTGACGTGGCCGGCCCGGGACCACCCCCTGGGTCACTGACCCGTGGGCCCCAGGGCCCCCCTTTGACCTGTTGACTATGGTCAACGCTGACTGGGCTAGCTACAGCCGCTGATGTGTGGGGCCCAGTTGACCTAATTAGCATTAGCCAGATAATTAGTAGCTACTGACACTGACAGTAGGCCCCACCAACTGTTTAATTAAGTTTAACTAATTAGTTTAGCCTCTGAGTCAATGACAGGTGGGTCCTACTGGACCCACATGTCAGATTTGACTCTGGTCAGCCGACCGTTGATCGCTGACGTCATCCTTGCGTCATGCTGACATCATAATTCATTTCTATTAATAAAATTAATTCCAGAAATTCAAATAAACTTTAAAAATTAATAACTTTTAAACCGTAGCTCAGATCGAAAAAGTTAAAACATGAAAGTTGCTCAGAATGACGAGCCGAGTCTGGTCGTGCTGTCTGTTTCCATGTCGGAACGTCCGACGTAGGAGAACTCGTAACTCCGAGCCCGATTCCGATAGATGAATAGTGCACACACATCGGTTATTAAATCCCACGTTAATTCTAAAATTAACTAAAGTGACTTAGATGCATCTTTAGAATACCCTGCACTGCATCATAGCATCGCACGCACTGTGTTGCATCTGTTTGCATTATATTTACTTGTTTCCTCCCCCTCTTCTCTTTCGGTAGACCCCGACGTTGACGTAGCTCCCGAGGCAGACGCCGCTCCGAAGTACGACTACGTCCCCGACGACCCTGCCCTTGCCGTCGAGCAGACAGGCAAGCACCCCCATTTTGAGCATTCCGATATCGCCCACTCTCTTCTCTCTTATGCTTGCATTAGAAGTACTGCTGCTACTGTTGTCCTATATCTGCTGCATAGCCTGTTTTATTGTAGCCTACTTTTGATACCTGCCTATTCTCCTAAACTGTTTAGTATAGGATGGGTAGAGCCTTATCAGAGACCCACTTGTCCCGACTGCCCCGCTGGACTCTCAGAAGACCCGAGCAACGGGATCGAAGATCAGACCCTGGCACCGCAAGTCACTTCCCCCTTAAATTGCTCGACACTACTGGGTTACTATCGAGTGCCGAGGGTGATACCTTGTCAGCACTTATGATGATAACCTTGTAGGTTAGTTATTCGGTCGTGGTAAGCGAGGGTGATTCCTCCTACACCACCCCCGATAACGACGTCGTCGTGCAACTTCTCAAGTGTGGACCTCGAGGGTGATTCCTCATTCGTTCACCTTGACGATTGCATCAAGCGGGAATTCCATCGAGGGTGATTCCTCAGGGTTCCCTTCGGTGTCGGACACACAGCTACTTTGATTACTATGACTTGACTTTGAACCTTGATTCTAAAGACGGGTCGGCCCTGAGGGGTACCCGCGCGAGCATGAATGCGAAGTGATGTGGAGTCGGGTTGACCTGAGAGGTGCCCGCGAGATAACTACGAGGCATGGCCGGGCATTCTTAGCCCTTGCCGCAAGTCCTTGAGACGGGGCGACGGGGTCACATCGATCGTGAGTCTCTGCTCGTTTCCGCGCGCTCATAAACCACTAAACGGTTTGGATATTTGATCCAAGGGACCTCTGGCTCGATAGCACTAACCATCATGTGGGCATAGTATGGGTGTTCTGCGTCGTATACTTCAGCCGGAGCTTAATTCACGTCAGCAAGGAGCGGCACGCGCTGAATTGGACTGGGAACGCAATCGCGCTTGTATAAGGGGTTGCTAGGTCTTCTTTCAGCCGCATTCGCAACGCATAGGAGCGTCCGGGGTGATGGTCCAAGACCCCTGGGGGCATAGGTTAGCCCGGCGTGCTGACCTCTCATTAAGTATTTGGTCGGGTTGCGGCGTGTTGCTTAGCCAAGGCCGGGCATGACCCAGAAAAGTGTGTCCGGCCGGAGTTAAGCGAGCGTGGTGGGTAACTTGGTGCACCCCTACAGGGAAGAAACTTCTATCGATAGCCTGTCCTACGGTAATGGACACTCGGAGTTGTACCCCGATTGGTACAACTAGAACTTGAGATGAGAACTGGATAGTACGGCTCTGGGATTGCTTTCTCGCAGGGAGTCGAGGAAGAATCTCTGGCCGAGGATTGATGACACTGCTATACTTTACATTATGTTATTCTGCTCTCTTCTAATGCTGCAAGACTGATGGAGATGCTGAAGATGCTAGTCTTCGATTGGACTAGGCTTTTCCCCTCTACTCTGGCATTTCTGCAGCCCAGTCCACATATACACCCCCCTTTGAAAATGTTGCATATGTAGTATAGATCCTTGCTAGCTGAGTACTTTGGATGAGTACTCACGTTTGCTTTACTTTTCTTTTTCCCCATATCCCTTTTGATGCCACCAGACGTCGGAGCCCCTGAGCCAGACACCCCCGTCGACGACCACTACTACTACTAGCCCGGAGAGTACTACTACTACGAGGAGCCGACCGACGACCAGGAGTAGGATTCGGAGGGTCCAGGGCAGGAGGCCCACACATTTCGATCGTAGAGTTTTATTTTTCCCCGCCTCTGTGAAGGCTTATCTCTCTTTCTGTAATATATCTGTACCCAGATATATGATGCTTCCGCTGACGCTAGTATGCCATCGAGCTATGTTTTCGAGCCCTCGAGGACCTGGCTTGTAATATTGAACTTGTATGACTTTATTTATGTTTTAGAGTTGTGTTGTGATATCTTCAAGTGAGTCCTTAGGCTTAATCATGTGCATTTGCGTGTATGGTTAGTGCACGATTAAGCGGGGGTCGTCACAGGTTGGTATCAGAGCCGACTGCCTCTAGGAATCCCCCTTTCCAACTCCTTGGCCGAAGTTGAGTCTAGGGGTCCAAAACTGATTTTTACTAACTTGGCTGTGTGGCTTACGGGCCCACGTCGCCAACTAGGTGGTATTAGGATCTTTTATTCCTCGTCTTTATTCTGGGACTTTGATCTCTCTTCTATTCGGGTTAAATGATTTTACTAACTCTGGCATTAGGATCTCGTAACCATTTCCTCCCGGAGAGCCCCTTTCACTACAGATGATCGCCTGCTTCATCAGAAGATTCTGAAGAAACTCCTCGATGTTAACCGAGACCCTGTCCCACTGCTTTGCAGTTCCTGACCACCGATAAACTACGATGGATAACTACTTACACTCGTCGTTCATAGATTCATTTCAGTTACTCCCGGGTTTCATCCGACATATCGAAGTACTATCCGACATTTCGAGAATTCTCTGAACCTACTGCTTTGCAGTCCCTTTCCACCTGAACACACCTATGAATAAATCCTCATACTACACGGGATCCGTTCATTCCCAGTTATTCGAGTGCTTTCCAGAACGCATTGAATTGTTATCTGATCTCCCAAAAATCCTCTGCAGTCTATTGTTCTTGAAATTCTTGCATGCTTGCCTTATGATTAATTCCATATGTCTGGCAATAATCATTTGTATCCTTTGACACTGTCATTTTGGTCTTATTGATTCAACATGAGTGCAAATATTCGCCATCGTCAGTTGATTCCTAGAATTCGTCCTTCCGGCTCAGTCACCATTCCGGACATGAGCTGGTTCTTGGCCAACCAAGTATTGATTGATTGTCCAACTAAGCATGTACAAATCACTCGTCCCTCTGCCCAGGTGAACTAATTGTCAATCCTGGCTTTGGAAATCGTGAACCCTCTGAATTTTATACTTGGGTTGTTCAAGTGCTTCCTTAATTCGATGTGCTTGCCTCCCGTCCTTTTTCGAGGGACTCTCAAGTGGAACCAGTTGTTAAAACCTTACCCCGTTAGTTCTCATGGATCACTTGATTCCTTTTGTGGACAATTATCCGACCGATTCTTTTCTATCCTAAGAACCTTATCGGTTCCTTCCCCGTTGACATTGCCTTTGGCACTGAAACATTCTCTACTTCTTGCCGACTGTTTATCCACCCTGCTTGCATGGCACGGAAAGGCAGTGCATTCCTTCTCCATACTGACTTGGGACTGACTACTGACCAGGACATGTCCCGTAACCATGGGTGGAGATCTCTGCAAGACTAAACACTAAGGTTGTCCATCTAGCTCTATCCAACCTACTCATCTTTTGATCAGAGCTTTTGCTTCTAATCCCTCGTTTCTGAACCATAACTCCTTTGTACTTAAACGTCAGATTATTCCGATGTTTCTATAATCTGATGCCGTTACATTCTTTCTTCTTCTGGTTGAGTACCGCTACTCACGTCAGCTCCTTTGTCGTCTACCTGATCTTTTGTTGGGTTATTATCCGACAGAGTCCTTCATATTCAACAATCTTGCGAGTTCTTTTCTCGGATACATAACGCCTTTGGTAAATGGTATCCTCTGCTTTGTCAACCATGCTCTGCTCCCGAGATTGAGATTATTACTCCTGCAATTTGTGGTATATGTTCCCAAGATGCTCCGATGGGTTGAACATATGCTTTCCCTAATCTGAAGGTTATGCGGGTCATATCTACTCGCGTTCCGTCATATAAATTTTCAACATTTCAACTTCACTAAAAACGAGAAGTGAATGATAAGTTATGTATTGAAGAAGTGGGAGTCGACCTTGAACCCTTGTGTTTATGCCCATGGACCCGATGCAGAATTTATCATGGAAGCTTCTTAAAACAATTATTTCCTTGGTACAAGTTCAACTTGTATCTACGAATTGGTCCTTTGCAATCGTGGTTTCGACCATATTTCCTCCTTGATTCCATTTCCCGGACAAGTTAAATACTTGTCCTCTGCAAATCATTTTCCCCGTCCAACATCTACTCCTATTTACCTTCCGGTATTACCCCCTAGTACTTGTTACTAGGAAGTTTAATACCCCATCACATCATTCCTAGCCTGATCGGCTATATCTTTATCATGCCAACTTTTAACTGTGCTACCTGGTCCTTATGCCCGGAGCAACCCCGACGATGAGCTAAGCTTATGTCGATCTTCCTCATCTTGTCATTTCACCTCGAACAACAAGCTTGATTTCGAGCTTGTGTCGAATCCGTGGCTTCAATAACCTTTCGCTTCATTCCCCCTTTGGCTAAGATGTCATCGCCGATTGATTTCATCTTCTTTAAATCTTCGACAAATGTGTCGTGATCATCATCAACATTCTGAGCTCTTCCAGGATATCAATTGAGTTCATGGCTGGAAATACCATCCCCGCCCCTCGATGATTTGAGATATCATCGATGACATCCTTGACTTCCTGCCAACACAAACCTGATTGTGTTTGGTTATTCCCTATGTCCCGAGATACCCTTCTAACTGTTTCTCGGTATCTCTTGAGATCTTCGAACCCAATCTTTACTTGACACCATATCATTGCTGCCTCGAAGCATGACCATGGACTTCCGAATATCAACAAGAACATTGTAGGCATATTGCCAAATGCTTCTCGATCTATTATCCGGACACCATTGTGCGGGTAACATCTTGATTTTTCCCTCGCCCCTTTATCCAAATGGTTTTGTACCGGCTGAACTGTTCAGGTATGTCATATTCTACTTTTCCCTGGAATGGATATACCCCTAATTCTTGTGTATAGGCACATCTTCCTTTTCATTGGTCTGTTGAGTCCGATAAATTCATTTTCCTTTCCATTGTTTTGTTTAACCTTTCTTGTGATCTCTATAAGCAGAATTAATTCCCTGCTTATAAAACCACCGGTCTTCAACTCCGCCAGTGAGACCCTGCTACTATTGTTGATAACATTCCGGTAACCACCGATGGATGAGAACTTTTCCTATTGGTCCGCCTTGTTCAACGAGCAGGAAATGGTTCTCTTCGTCCCTCGCCCTTGGTACCGACGTTGTTGCCGACATAGTGACAGACTTTCTTCTGACATACCTTGTTGTCGTGACCGGTAAGATGTCACCATTCTCCCTACTTTGATCGACACCCGTCCACAGTTCCACAGGATCGGAACCAGACTCTCCTGTAACATCCTTGATTCTGAAGCATCCTTTGCCCTTGACTTTGTGAGTTATCCCGAGCCACCCCTCGAGAGATGATCTACTCCCGATACCTTGAACCCCTTTCTCGCTCTTTGTTCAGGTATCGATCGAATGCCCATTCGCTTGAAACTTTCTACTGTAACTTCATACTTTGCTCTCGACATTTTCCTGAGTTTCAACTCGAGAGATACTTCTGTCACAATCCCTGATTTGCCCACCAGATAGTCGAGTCGATAAGGGTCAGTTCTCCCGAAGTTACTCTTTACTTCCCTACTTAAATCTCGGGACGAGATTTCTTGTAGTGGAGGAGATTTGTAACATCCTCAACCTCACACCATAGTGATCACCCTCTGATCATGCCAAGTCACCATGATTAACTATGCTTGATCAACATTGCAACATATCTCATTCCAATTCCAATTCAAATCCTAATTCAAATCACAAGTGCAAAATGAAGTTGTATCAAAGTCGCTGCAAAAATGTTCACCATCTAGCAAATATTCCAAAACAATTTGTTGATAATTAAAACAACATCACTCCTATGCAAAGATGAGCAGTAGCAATTAATCCAGTACAATCTCAGCATTTTAAAATACTAATTCATTTATGAAAATTCCAAATAAATTCCTTTGGCCTCCAAACTTCTTGGGGTAGTGTCTAAAATCATCAGGGATTTATTGGGACACTTTCCATATTTCTCCTAAGTGAACTAGTTCCTCTAATAATTCCTTTTCTCTCTCTGGTATTAAATAAAAGCTAAAACAGAAAAAATAGTAAAAGAAAAAGGCCAAAGGCCACTTACCTGTTCAGGACCATTTTGCCAGGCCCAGTCCACTCCCCGACTCGTCTCCCTCCTCCATCGCCGTGTCGACACCATAGCCGCCCTGATCACCGACGCTGCACGCGTCGCCCATCTGCCGTCTCCCCGCGCTGGATAAGGACCCCAGTGGCCTCCCCGAAACCCTAGCTAGCCCCAGCCTCTCCCTCGCTCTCTTCCCTCGCTTCCCCTCCTCTCTGCCGCGCATCTGAGCGCCGCCATCGCCGCATCGCTGCTTCACCGCGGCCACCGGCCGCCCCTCGCCCAGCCACCGTGCTCACGAGCTCCGCCGTGCTCCTCCACATCGACTGTGGGCCTCAGTGCGAGCCGGGCGGCGCTACGGGGACAGCTTCGAGCTCTCCATCCTCCTGCTGTCGCCAGTGATCTTCCTTGAATCCGGCGCCGTCTGCTGCTCCTAATCCACCACCGGGCCTCCGTGAGCCTCCCCGGTGAGCAGTCTCCCCTTTCCCCTCACTTAGCGCTGCATTTAGGCGCCTATAGTCGCCACCGCCATTGCCGCCCGAGCTTTGCTCCGCCGCGGTGCTCATCGCCGCCGCTACCGGCGATAACGTGCTCAACCGAGTTCGTAGCCGTGCTTCAGTTACCTCTAGGACCCCGTAGGACCCCTCCTTTGGGCGTGCCACAGCCTCCATCGCCGTTCGCGACGACACCCGAACTCCGGCGCCGCCCGTGCTCACCGTAGCCGTCGTTTCCGACCACCGGAGCCCACGCCGTTTGCACAGATCGACGCGCGCGAGCTCCCGCGTCCCGTAGGTGGTCGCGGTGTGTCAAATGGAGGCCGGTGCACCGATTCTGTGCCGTTCCGCAGCTTCTGTGGTCGCCGGCGCATTGCCGCAGGCGCGCCACCGCCCGCGCTGACGTGGCCGGCCCGGGACCACCCCCTGGGTCACTGACCCGTGGGCCCCAGGGCCCCCTTTGACCTGTTGACTGTGGTCAACGCTGACTGGGCTAGCTACAGCCGCTGACGTGTGGGGCCCAGTTGACCTAATTAGCATTAGCCAGATAATTAGTAGTTACTGACACTGACAGTAGGCCCCACCAGCAGTTTAATTAAGTTTAACTAATTAGTTTAGCCTCTGAGTCAATGACAGGTGGGTCCTACTGGACCCACATGTCAGATTTGACTCTGGTCAGCCGACCGTTGACCGCTGACATCATCCTTGCGTCATGCTGACATCATAATTCATTTCTATTAATAAAATTAATTCCAGAAATTCAAATAAACTTTAAAAATTAATAACTTTTAAACCGTAGCTCAGATCGAAAAAGTTAAAACATGAAAGTTGCTGAGAATGACGAGCCGAGTCTGGTCAAGCCGTCTGTTTCCATGTCGGAACCTCCTATGTAGGAGAACTCGTAACTCCGAGCCTGATTCCGGTAGATGAATAGTGCACACACACCGGTTATTAAATCCCACGTTAATTCTAAAATTAACTAAAGTGACTTAGATGCATCTTTAGACAACCCTGCACTGCATCATAGCATCGCACGCACTGTGTTGCATCTGTTTGCATTATATTTGCTTGTTTCCTCCCCCTCTTCTCTTTCGGTAGACCCCGACGTTGGCATAGCTCCCGAGGCAGATGCCGCTCCGGAGTACGACTACGTCCCCGACAACCCTGCCCTTGCCGTCGAGCAGACAGGCAGGCACCCCCATTTTGAGCATTCCGATATCGCCCACTCTCTTCTCTCTTATGCTTGCATTAGAAGTACTGCTGCTACTGTTGTCCTATATCTGCTGCATAGCCTGTTTTATTGTAGCCTACTTTTGATACCTGCCTGTTCTCCTAAACTGTTTAGTATAGGATGGGTAGAGCCTTATCTGAGACCCACTTGTCTCGACTGCCCCGCTGGACTCTCAGAAGACCCGAGCAACGGGATTGAAGATCAGACCCTGGCACTGCACGTCACTTCCCCCTTAAATTGCTCGACACTACTGGGTTACTATCGAGTGCCGAGGGTGATACCTCGTCAGCACTTATGATGATAACCTTGTAGGTTAGTTATTCGGTCGTGGTAAGCGAGGGAGATTCCTCCTACACCACCCCCGATAACGACGTCGTCGTGCAACTTCTCAAGTGTGGACCTCGAGGGTGATTCCTCATTCGTTCACCTTGATGATTGCATCAAGCTGGAATTCCATCGAGGGTGATTCCTCAGGGTTCCCTTCGGTGTCGGACACACAGCTACTTTGATTACTATGACTTGACTTTGAACCTTGATTCTAAAGATGGGTCGGCCCTAAGGGGTACCCGCGCGAGCATGAATGCGAAGTGATGTGGAGTCGGGTTGACCTGAGAGGTGCCCGCGAGATAACTATGAGGCGTGGCCGGGCATTCTTAGCCCTTGCCGCAAGTCCTCGAGACGGGGCGATGGGGTCACATCGATCGCGAGTCTCTGCTCCTTTCCGCGCGCTCATAAACCACTAAACGGTTTGGATATTTCATCCAAGGGGCCTCTGGCCCGATAGCACTAACCATCACGTGGGCATAGTATGGGCGTTCTTCGTCGTATACTTCAGCCGGAGCTTAATTGACGTCAGCAAGGAGCGGCGCGCGCTGAATTGGACTGGGAACGCAATCGCGCTTGTATAAGGGGTTGCTAGGTCTGCTTTCAGCCGCGTTCGCAACGCATAGGAGCGTCTGGGGTGATGGTCCAAGACCCCTGGGGGCATAGGTTAGTCCGGCGTGCTGACCTCTCATTAAGTATTTGGTCGGGTTGCGGCGTGTTGCTTAGCCGAGGCCGGGCATGACCCAGAAAAGTGTGTCCGGCCGGAGTTAAGCGAGCGTGGTGGGTAACTTGGTGCACCCCTGCAGGGAAGAAACTTCTATCGATAGCCTATCCTACAATAACGGACACTCGGAGTTGTACCCCGATCGGTACAACTAGAACTTGAGATGAGAACTGGATAGTACGGCTCTGGGATTGCTTTCTCGCAGGGAGTCGAGGAAGAATCTCTGGCCGAGGATTGATGACACTGCTATACTTTACATTATGTTATTCTACTCTCTTCTAATGCTGCAAGACTGATGGAGATGCTGAAGATGCTAGTCTTCGATAGGACTAGGCTTTTCCCCTCTACTCTGGCATTTCTGCAGCCCAGTCCACATATACAGCCCCCTTTGAAAATGTTGCATATGTAGTATAGATCCTTGCTTGCTGAGTACTTCGGATGAGTACTCACGTTTGCTTTACTTTTCTTTTTCCCCATATCCCTTTTGATGCCACCAGACGTCGGAGCCCCTGAGCCAGACGCCCCCGTCGACGACCACTACTACTACCAGCCCGGAGAGTACTACTACTACGAGGAGCCGATCGACGACCAGGAGTAGGATTCGGAGGGTCCAGGGCAAGAGGCCCATGCCTTTTGATCGTAGAGTTTTATTTTGCCCCGCCTCTGTGAAGGCTTATCTCTTTTTATGTAATATATCTGCACCCAGATATCTGATGCTTCCGCTGATGCTTGTATGCCATCGAGCTATGTTTTCGAGCCCTCGAGGCCCTGGCTTGTAATATTGAGCTTGTATGACTTTATTTATGTTTTACAGTTGTGTCGTGATATCTTCAAGTGAGTCCTTAGGCTTAATCGTATGCATTTGCGTGTATGGTTAGTGCACGATTAAGCCGTGGTCGTCACAGGTTGGTATCAGAGCCGACTGCCTCTAGGAATCCCCCTTTCCAACTCCTTGGCCGAAGTTGAGTCTAGTGGTCCAAAACCGATTTTTACTAACTTGCCTGTGTGGCTTACGGGCCCACGTCGCCAACTGGGTGGTATTAGGATCTTTTATTCCTTGTCTTTATTCTGGGACTCTAATCTCTCTTCTATTCGGGTTAAATGTTTTTACTAACTCTGGCATTAGGATCTCGTAACCATTTCCTCCCGGAGAGCCCCTTTCACTACAGATGATCGCCTGCTTCATCAGAAGATTCTGAAGATACTCCTCGATGTTAACCGAGACCCTGTCCCACTGCTTTGCAGTTCCTGACCACCGATAAACTACGATGGATAACTACTTACACTCGTCGTTCATAGATTCATTTCGGTTACTCCCGGGTTTCATCCGACATATCGAAGTACTATCCGACATTTCGAGAATTCTCTGAACCTACTGCTTTGCAGTCCCTTTCCACCTGAACACACCTACGAATAAATCCTCATACTACACGGGATTCGTTCATTCCCAGTTATTCGAGTGCTTTCCAGAACGCATTGAATTGTTATCTGATCTCCCAAAAATCCTCTGCAGTCTATTGCTCTTGAAATTCTTGCCTGCTTGCCTTATGGTTAATTCCATATGTCTGGCAATAATCATTTGTATCCTTTGACACTGTCATTTTGGTCTTATTGATTCAACATGAGTGCAAATATTTGCCATCATCAGTCGATTCCTAGAATTCGTCCTTCCGGCTCAGTCACCATTCCGGACATGAGCTGGTTCTCGGCCAACCAAGTATTGATTGATTGTCCAACTAAGCATGTACAAATCACTCGTCCCTCTGCCCAGGTGAACTAATTGTCAATCCTGGCTTTGGAAATCGTGAACCCTCTGAATTTTATACTTGGGTTGTTCAAGTGCTTCCTTAATTCGATGTGCTTGCCTCCCGTCCTTTTCCGAGGGACTCTCAAGTGGAACCAGTTGTTAAAACCTTACCCCGTTAGTTCGCATGGATCACTTGATTCCTTTTGTGGACAATTATCCGACCGATTCTTTTCTATCCTAAGAACCTTATCGGTTCCTTCCCCGTTGACATTGCCTTTGGCACTGAAACATTCTCTACTTCTTGCCGACTGTTTATCCACCCTGCTTGCATGGCACGGAAAGGCAGTGCATTCCTTCTCCATACTGACTTGGGACTGACTACTGACCAGGACATGTCCCGTAACCATGGGTGGAGATCTCTGCAAGACTGAACACTAAGGTTGTCCATCTAGCTCTATCCAACCTACTCATCTTTTGATCAGAGCTTTTGCTTCTAATCCCTCGTTTCTGAACCATAATTCCTTTGTACTTAAACGTCAGATTATTCCGATGTTTCTATAATCTGATGCCGTTACATTCTTTCTTCTTCTGGTTGAGTACCGCTACTCACGTCAGCTCCTTTGTCGTCTACCTGATCTTTTGTTGGGTTATTATCCGACAGAGTCCTTCATATTCAACAATCTTGCGAGTTCTTTTCTCGGATACATAACGCCTTTGGTAAATGGTATCCTCTGCTTTGTCAACCATGCTCTGCTCCCGAGATTGAGATTATTACTCCTGCAATTTGTGGTATATGTTCCCAAGATGCTCCGATGGGTTGAACATATGCTTTCCCTAATCTGAAGGTTATGCGGGTTATATCTACTCGCGTTTCGTCATATAAATTTTCAACATTTCAACTTCACTAAAAACGAGAAGTGAATGATAAGTTATGTATTGAAGAAGTGGGAGTCGAACTTGAACCTTTGTGTTCATGCCCATGGACCCGATGCAGAATTTATCATGGAAGCTTCTCTTAAAACAATTATTTCCTTGGTACAAGTTCAACTTGTATCTACGAATTGGTCCTTTGCAATCGTGGTTTCGACCATATTTCCTCCTTGATTCCATTTCCCGGACAAGTTAAATACTTGTCCTCTGCAAATCATTTTCCCCGTCCAACCTCTACTCCTATTTACCTTCCGGTATTACCCCCTAGTACTTGTTACTAGGAAGTTTAATACCCCATCACATCATTCCTAGCCTGATCGGCTATATCTTTATCATGCCAACTTTTAACTGTGCTACCTGGTCCTTATGCCCGGAGCAACCCCGACGATGAGCTAAGCTTACATCGATCTTCCTCATCTTGTCATTTCACCTCGAACAACAAGCTTGATTTCGAGCTTGTGTCGAATCCGTGGCTTCAATAACCTTTCGCTTCATCCCCCCTTTGGCTAAGATGTCATCGCCGATTGATTTCATCTTCTTTAAATATTCGACAAATGTGTCGTGATCATCATCAACATTCTGAGCTCTTCCAGGATATCAATTGAGTTCATGGCTGGAAATACCATCCCTGCCCCTCGATGATTTGAGATATCATCGATGACATCCTTGACTTCCTGCCAACACAAACCTGATTGTGTTTGGTTATTCCCTACGTCCCGAGATACCCTTCTAATTGTTTCTCGGTATCTCTTGAGATCTTTTAACCCAATCTTTACTTGACACCATATCGTTGCTGCCTCGAAGCATGACCATGGACTTCCGAATATCAACAAGAACATTGTAGGCATATTGCCAAATGCTTCTCGATCTATTATCCGGACACCATTGTGCGGGTAACATCTTGATTTTTCCCTCGCCCCTTTATCCAAATGGTTTTGTACCGGCTGAACTGTTCAGGTATGTCATATTCTACTTTTCCCTGGAATGGATATACCCCTAATTCTTGTGTATAGGCACATCTTCCTTTTCATTGGTCTGTTGAGTCCGATAAATTCATTTTCCTTTCCATTGTTTTGTTTAACCTTTCTTGTGATCTCTCTAAGCAGAATTAATTCCCTGCTTAGAAAACCACCGGTCTTCAACTCCGCCAGTGAGACCCTGCTACTATTGTTGATAACATTCCGGTAACCACCGATGGATGAGAACTTTGCCTATTGGTCCGCCTCGTTCAACGAGCAGGAAATGGTTCTCTTCGTCCCTCGCCCTTGGTACCGACGTTGTTGCCGACATAGTGACAGACTTTCTTCTGACATACCTTGTTGTCATGACCGGTAAGATGTCACCATTCTCCCTACTTTGATCGACACCCCTCCACAGTTCCACAGGATCGGAACCTGACTCTTCTGTAACATCCTTGATTCTGATGCATCCTTTGCCCTTGACTTTGTGAGTTATCCCGAGCCACCCCTCGAGAGATGATCTACTCCCGATACCTTGAACCCCTTTCTCGCTCTTTGTTCAGGTATCGATCGAATGCCCATTCGCTTGAAACTTTCTACTGTAACTTCATACTTTGCTCTCGACGTTTTCCTGAGTTTCAACTCGAGAGATACTTCTGTCACAATCCCTGATTTGCCCACCAGATAGTCGACTCGATAAGGGTCAGTTCTCCCGAAGTTACTCTTTACTTCCCTACTTAAATCTCGGGACGAGATTTCTTGTAGTGGAGGAGATTTGTAACATCCTCAACCTCACACCACAGTGATCACCCTCTGATCATGCCAAGTCACCACGATTAACTATGCTTGATCAACATTGCAACATATCTCATTCCAATTCCAATTCAAATCCTAATTCAAATCACAAGTGCAAAATGAAGTTGTATCAAAGTCGCTGCAAAAATGTTCACCATCTAGCAAATATTCCAAAACAATTTGTTGATAATTAAAACAACATCACTCCTATGCAAAGATGAGCAGTAGCAATTAATCCAGTACAATCTCAGCATTTTAAAATACTAATTCATTTATGAAAACTCCAAATAAATTCCTTTGGACTCCAAACTTCTTGGGGTAGTGTCTAAAATCACCAGGGATTTATTGGGACACTTTCCATATTTCTCCTAAGTGAACTAGTTGCTCTAATAATTCCTTTTCTCTCTCTGGTATTAAATAAAAGCTAAAACAGAAAAAACAGTAAAAGAAAAAGGCCGAAGGCCACTTACCTGTTCAGGCCCATTTGGCCAGGCCCAGTCCACTCCCCGACTCGTCTCCCTCCTCCATCGCCGTGTCGACGCCGTAGCCGCCCTGATAGCCGACGCTGCACGCGTCGCCCATCTGCTGTCTCCCCGCACTGGATAAGGACCCCAGTGGCCTCCCCGAAACCCTAGCTAGCCCCAGTCTCTCCCTCGCTCTCTTCCCTCGCTTCCCCTCCTCTCTGCCGCGCATCTGAGCGCCGCCGTCGCCACATCGCTGCCTCACCGCGGCCACCGGCCGCCCCTCGCCCAGCCACCGTGCTCACGAGCTCCGCCGTGCTCCTCCACATCGACTGCGGGCCTCAGTGCGAGCCGGGCGGTGCTACGGGGACAGCTTCGAGCTCTCCATCCTCCTGCTGACGCCAGTGATCTTCCTCGAATCCGGCGCCGTCTGCTGCTCCTAATCCACCACCAGGCCTCCGTGAGCCTCCCCGGTGAGCAGTCTCCCCTTTCCCCTCACTCAGCACTGCATTTAGGCGCCTATAGTCGCCACCGCCATTGCCGCCCGAGCTTTGCTCCGCCGCGGTGCTCATCGCCGCCGCTACCGGCGATAACGTGCTCAACCGAGTTCGTAGCCGTGCTCCGGTTACCTCTAGGACCCCATAGGACCCCTCCTTTGGGCGTGCCGTAGCCTCCATCGCCATTCGCGACGACGCCCGAACTCCGGCGCCGCCCGTGCTCGCCGTAGCCGTCGTTTCCGACCACCGGAGCCCACGCCGTTTGCACAGATCGACGCGCGCGAGCTCCCGCGTCCCGTAGATGGTCGCGGTGTGTCAAATGGAGGCCGGTGCACCGATTCCGCGCCGTTCCGCCACTTCTGTGGTCGCCGGCGCGCCACCGCCCGCGCTGACGTGGCCGGCCCGGGACCACCCCCTGGGTCACTGACCCGTGGGCCCCAGGGCCCCCCTTTGACCTGTTGACTGTGGTCAACGCTGACTGGGCTAGCTACAGCCGCTGACGTGTGGGGCCCAGTTGACCTAATTAGCATTAGCCAGATAATTAGTAGTTACTGACACTGACAGTAGGCCCCACCAGCAGTTTAATTAAGTTTAACTAATTAGTTTAGCCTCTGAGTCAATGACAGGTGGGTCCTACTGGACCCACATGTCAGATTTGACTCTGGTCAGCCGACCGTTGACCGCTGACGTCATCCTTGCGTCATGCTGACATCATAATTCATTTGTATTAATAAATTAATTCCAGAAATTCAAATAAACTTTAAAAATTAATAACTTTTAAACCGTAGCTCAGATCAAAAAAGTTAAAACATGAAAGTTGCTCAGAATGACAAGCCGAGTCTGATCGTGCCGTTTGTTTCCATGTCGGAACCTCCTACGTAGGAGACCTCGTAACTCCGAGCCTGATTCCGGTAGATGAATAGTGCACACACACCGGTTATTAAATCCCACGTTAATTCTAAAATTAACTAAAGTGACTTAGATGCATCTTTAGACAACCCTGCACTGCATCATAGCATCGCACGCACTGTGTTGCATCTGTTTGCATTATATTTACTTGTTTCCTCCCCCTCTTCTCTTTCGGTAGACCCCGACGTTGACGTAGCTCCCGAGGCAGACGCCGCTCCGGAGTACGACTACGTCCCCGACGACCCTGCCCTTGCCGTCGAGCAGACAGGCAAGCACCCCCATTTTGAGCATTCCGATATCGCCCACTCTCTTCTCTCTTATGCTTGCATTAGAAGTACTGCTGCTACTGTTGTCCTATATCTGCTGCATAGCCTGTTTTATTGTAGCCTACTTTTGATACCTGCCTGTTCTCCTAAACCGTTTAGTATAGGATGGGTAGAGCCTTATCAGAGACCCACTTGTCCCGACTGCCCCGCTGGACTCTCAGAAGACCCGAGCAACGGGATCAAAGATCATACCCTGGCACCGCACGTCACTTACCCCTTAAATTGCTCGACACTACTGGGTTACTATCGAGTGCCGAGGGTGATACCTCGTCGGCACTTATGATGATAACCTTGTAGGTTAGTTATTCGGTCGTGGTAAGCGAGGGTGATTCCTCCTACACCACCCCCGATAACGACGTTGTCGTGCAACTTCTCAAGTGTGGACCTCGAGGGTGATTCCTCATTCGTTCACCATGACGATTGCATCGAGCAGGAATTCCATCGAGGGTGATTCCTCAGGGTTCCCTTCGATGTCGGACACACAGCTACTTTGATTACTATGACTTGACTTTGAACCTTGATTCAAAAGACGGGTCGGCCCTAAGGGGTACCCGCGCGAGCATGAATGCGAAGTGATGTGGAGTCGGGTTGACCTGAGAGGTGCCCGCGAGATAACTACGAGGCGTGGCCGGGCATTCTTAGCCCTTGCCGCAAGTCCTCAAGACGGGGCGACGGGGTCACATCGATCGTGAGTCTCTGCTCATTTCCGCGCGCTCATAAACCACTAAACGGTTTGGATATTTGATCCGAGGGGCCTCTGGCCCGATAGCACTAACCATCACGTGGGCATAGTATGGGCGTTCTGCGTCGTATACTTCAGCCGGAGCTTAATTGATGTCAGCAAGGAGCGGCGCGCGCTGAATTGGACTGGGAACGCAATCGCGCTTGTATAAGGGGTTGCTAGGTCTGCTTTCAGCCGCGTTCGCAACGCAGAGGAGCGTCCGGGGTGATGGTCCAAGACCCCTGGGGACATAGGTTAGTCCGGCGTGTTGACCTCTCATTAAGTATTTGGTCAGGTTGCGGCGTGTTGCTTAGCCGAGGCCGGGCATGACCCAAAAAAGTGTGTCCGGCTGAGTTAAGCGAGCGTGGTGGGTAACTTGGTGCACCCCTGCAGGGAAGAAACTTCTATCGATAGCCTGTCCTACGGTAATGGACACTCGGAGTTGTATCCCGATCGGTACAACTAGAACTTGAGATGAGAACTGGATAGTACGGCTCTGGGATTGCTTTCTCGCAGGGAGTCGAGGAAGAATCTCTGGCCGAGGATTGATGACACTGCTATACTTTACATTATGTTATTCTTCTCTCTTCTAATGCTGCAAGACTAATGGATATGCTGAAGATGCTAGTCTTCAATAGGACTAGGCTTTTCCCCTCTACTCTGGCATTTCTGCAGCCCAGTCCACATATACAGCCCCCTTTGAAAATGTTGCATATGTAGTATAGATCCTTGCTTGCTGAGTACTTCGGATGAGTACTCACGTTTGCTTTACTTTTCTTTTTCCCCATATCCCTTTTGATGCCACCGGACGTTGGAGCCCCTAAGCCAGACGCCCCCGTCGACGACCACTACTACTACCAGCCCGGAGAGTACTACTACTACGAGGAGCCGACCGATGACCAGGAGTAGGATTCAGAGGGTCCAGGGCAGGAGGCCCACGCCTTTCGATCGTAGAGTTTTATTTTGCCCCGCCTCTGTGAAGGCTTATCTCTTTTTTTGTAATATATCTATACCCAGATATCTGATGCTTCCGCTGACGCTTGTATGCCATCGAGCTATGTTTTCGAGCCCTCGAGGCCCTGGCTTGTAATATTGAGCTTGTATGACTTTATTTATGTTTTAGAGTTGTGTTGTGATATCTTCAAGTGAGTCCTTAGGCTTAATCGTGTGCATTTGAGTGTATGGTTAGTGCACGATTAAGCCGGGGTCGTCACACCATATTCATTTGTTATGATAACATTTTCTGCACTGCATATATATATAGAAATTGCACTGTAGTTGTTTTCAGTTGCAGGGATCAGACAAGAAAGAGCTTAAATAACATTTTTTGCACTGCATATATATATAGAAATTGCATTGTAGTTGTTTTCAGTTGCAGGGATCAGACAAGAAAGAGCTTAAAAATAGAAGCAATGGGACACATTTCCGAGAGCCACACTAGGAAACAGATAGGCTACCGAGAGCAGCACTCGGAAAAGGCGTCGTCTGAGAACTGAAACTAATGTTGTGCCACTCCTTTTCCGAGTGTAGCTTTCGGAAAAGGAGTCGGTTGAGCAACACTTTACTACTACAGTGGTACCACTCTTTTCCGAGGGCTGTGATGCTCGGTAAAAGGTCAGCTGCCATGTGGGACACCCGGTCCCACTGGTTAGTTCCGAAGGGTTTAGTCAACAGTCGTATATAGAGCATTGCCGAGAGCTGCTCTCGGCAAAGACATCGTCATATTATTCTTTTTAAATATTTAGCAAATAATTTAAAACTTTTACTGATAAATGTGACCAGTGGGACCACATGTCAGGTAGGAAAATGTCTATGTGACTTGTTTTTACTGAGGGTGACGTCGCGGCTCTCGGTATAGGTAAACCAAGTGACGGTGCCGTCAGTTCCGAACGGGTATGCCACATGGCTTCCCTTTGCCGTGTGTGGCTCTTGGCATCTGCCCCATTTGTCGTGCGGTGCTTGTTCGTTGTGAGCCCGTGACGGCAACATCAGTTAGTTGCCGTGAAGCCAGGTTTGCCAAGTGCTGCTCTCTGCGTTGCTTACTTTGCCGAGTACCCGTGTTCTGGCTCTCGGCGAAGACCCTGACACCCGATGTATACGAAATTTCCAGTAGTGATATATGCCTTTTACATCTCGACTGAATTTAATTATATAAACTAAAATCTGGTGCGCCATGTTGATCTGATTTGATGGAGGTGGACCCTAGCCCAAGTTGCACAAAGAGAACATATCACATAACAATTTACAAGTCCTCCGTCCTGCAAACTCTCAGTGTGGCAGATTTAAAAATAAGTAACATCTCCTTCTCCTATTCTCTTTGAATGAACGTGACTTCCCGTAGTTCTCAAACAGGACCTCTTCAAAATTATATCCATCAACGTGACTGACTCAGGCTTCATGCTTCTCATGCATGCATGACTGTACGCATATGCATACAAGTTCCACTGTACATTTACTAGCAATTTGTTGATCAATATGTATATACTTCCGTGCATATGTGTCATCAGTTTTCAAACTTGGTCGTAGATACTCTGATGTATATGCAACATATTTTCAAAGAACACCGGCTTCAGGCGAAACATCGACGACCTCAGTTTTTATACAACGGGTCATATCATCCTCTCCCCCTTGAAGCAAAATCGTCCTCGATTTTGAGTTGACCTCTTCCTCACTTGATTGAATAACAACCGCAAAAATTTCAGCAACTTCGACCTTCTTATTTTCTTCTTCCTGCTCTTTTATCTTCTCAACATGTTCTTTCCTCCAAAAATAAAACACTCCTGACCAATTGGCACGAGGCTGCACTTACCCCTCTTGACAGTATATCTATGTGTTCTGCAATCATACATAACATCATACTTTTTGTACCATGGCTCGTCCAATAACAAGTGACATGAAATCATTGGTGCCAGAATAATGTCGCATAAAACCTCATGAAAATAATTTCCCAACAAAAACGGTACCTTGGTTTGGTGTGTCACAGTGAGTTCTTCATGACCCCAACAAAACAAGTACGGTTGTGCTCGTGGTGCCATCGGTAGATCCAACTTCTCCACCATCTCGATGCTTGCGGCGTTGATCAAATTCATGTGATCGATCGTCATGGCACATGATCTCTCTCTCACCACCACACGGGTGTGAAAAACCCAGTCCAACGGCCTTCCTCCTCTAACTGAAATCCATACCTTAACTTACTGAATAACGATGCGCTCGCCATCTTCTCCATAGTGTCGTGAACAACCGATGCTCTGATACCACCTGATGTAGACCGAACCTCGATGCGAGATCCGTTCTGTAATTGCGGCCTGATCTTTCACGACACTCCTCCTTCAACAACAGCAACCTCTCGCCCGCCCACGCGATGTACACGAAGTAGAGGGTTTGAACCTTGCGGTCCAGCACGAGAGAACCAATCTCAACGACGGAACACACCTACAAAATAATTCCCTCGCAGAAATCGCAACACAGAGGTTTTCTAAAGCTTTCTCCAAAACTTAGGGATTTTTAGACAGCTTCCCCCAAAACTCGATACATGTATTTACACTAAAAACACATTGTGTCCCTTTCTTAAAAATAACATATCTATTACATGGCCGCACCTGGCTTTATATAATAGCCAACTAGGCCTAGACTTAGAAAGAAAGAAAAACATGTACGTAAATAAACTGGACAACTCTATATCTGCCTTCTACATCTCGGCTGAATTTAATTATATAAACTAAAATCTGGTGCGCCATGTTGATCTGATTTGATGGAGGTGGACCCCATCCCAAGTTGCACAATGAGAACATATCACGTAATAATGGCAGAAATAAAAATAAGTAACGCCTCCTTCTCCTATTCTCTTTGAACGAACAGTGACTTCCCGTGGTTCTCAAACAGGACCTCTCCAAAATTATATCCATTAACATGACTGACCCAGGCTTCATGCTTCTCATGCATGCATGGTTGTACGCATATGCATACAAGTTCCACTGTACATTTACTAGCAATTTCTTGATCAATATGTATATACATCGGTAAATATGTGTCATCAGTTTTCAAACTTGGCCATAGATACTCTGATGTATATGCAATATTTTCAGAGAACACCGACTTCAGGCAAAACATCGATGACCTTAGTTTTTATATTACAACGGGTCATACCACCATCTTCGGGTTGTCGTTATTTTTTTTGTGTGAATTTTCTGCGTGAAAGTTCCACTTGGCTCGAGGTCTGTCATTACCGACGGGTTGGGCGCTGGTTACGTCTATTTTGGCGGGAGGTTTCCCATGTTTCAAGAGATTGTCCGTTGGTCGTCGTTACCCCCACTTCAAGTTATGTGTACTGCTCGCCTAATTGGGGATATTTTTTTATCAGTGAATATTAGAGGTTATTGCATCGTAAAAGATCGGGCCATATCAGTGGCACGTCCTTATCAGTGTCGAACCCAATAAGGAGCTAAAGGTAGAATTAATATTCTCTCAAGTTCTATCGACCACCGATACAACTCTACGCACACCAACGTTTGTTTTACCTAGAAACAAGTAATAAAAGTAGAAGTGCTTTGGAGGTGTAGTGGGATAACTTTGTAAGATAATAAAGAACGTGAAAATAAAACTTAGGTGTTGTTTTAATAAAAGAACAATTAAGTTAGTATAGCAAATGTGAAAAAGTGGTGGTAGGATTTGCGAAATTGTCCTAGGAAATTGATAACTAAATCGGTAATCATTATTTCAATTTTATATGAGGGAGAGGCATGAGCTAACATACTTTTTGTACTTGGATCATATGCACTTCTGGTTGGACATTTAGCAAGCATCCGCAGGTACCAGAAATCATTAAAGTCAACCCAACCATAACATTAAGTAACAAGTCCCCTTTACTTCCATACGTAACAACCTACTTACCCGATTTTGTGTTTCTGTCGCTCATGCAACCCTGATAGTAAGTAAATTATGAACATATTGCAATATCCTACAACGGGAATCTCCCACGTGTGCATGGCACGGAAGGCTCCATAGGATAGCACCAAAATAAAACATGCAATTCAAACCAATCAAGATCATCAATCAACCCATGAGACAAAAAGAATCTACAAACATCATAGGATGGCTACACATCATTGGATAATAATATATAGCATAAATCACAATGTTCAAGTAGGGGGTACAGCGGGTTGCGGGAGAGTGGACCGCTGAAAATAGACGAGGAAAGGTGATGGAGGTGTTGATGAAGATGACGGAGTTATTGGAGAAGATCGCCGTCACACGATGTTTCCCCCGGCGGCGCTCCGGCACCACCGGAGGAGAGGGGAAGAGGTACCACCTCCTTCTTCTTCTTGCTTGGCCTTCCCCTATATGGGAGAAGGTTTTCCCCTCTGGTCCTTGGTCACCATAGCCCCCGAGGGGCGGGAGCCCCCATAGATTGTAACACCCTGGATTCTGCCCATTTTCTTTTTCTTTCGATTTCGATCTGGATTTGCTTTTCTGTGGCTTCGTGGTCTTGAAACCTGGAGAAATCACCTTTGATTCCTCTCCCCAGTGGCTTGTCAACCTCTAAATCATCCCAAGGCCTCGTCATTTCCATCTTGGACCAATCCCAATATTCTTTTTCTTGGGAATATTCCTTTTTCTATTAAAGGAATAACCATGTCTGCTCTGGGTTGTGAAGCAAGCCACATCTATGTAATCCCAAAGATTCCCAAATAATTCTCATAAATCCTTTGGGACATATCTTCTTCAGATATGTCAAATATTTCCTTGCCATGTTCCAGAATAATCCACAAATAATTATTTCCTATTCTGCCCTAAATGGCACTTTGTGAAGGAAGTGCTATTTATATCTCCTTGTTTGACCCCAAACTTTTTGGACACTCTTTACTATCCATATCATTGCCACATGCTAAATTTCAACCTCATTTGCCTAGTGAATATTCCTGAGCAATTTTTCAAAGTTTCTGTTCAAACAGAGGCCTTGTGAAGGAAGCGCAAGCTAGGCATATCCAAATGAGTTGAAATTTTGCAAGCATCTTAATATGATCAAATCATAGCTCTCTACTAAATTTTAGCATCATTCAATCATCTATGTGATCACAGCATCAAATCTTTGTTTCTGGTAATTATTTTGGGTTGTGAAGCAATTATAATTTTTATTGCTCCATAATTCATGAATAATTTCCAGAACATGCTTCTACCTATATGATATCTCTCCACCCAATTTGGGCTCATTTTATCTACCAATATTTCTCTAGAATTTCTCTTAGTTTCTGTCCAGAGAGGACCACTGTGAAGGAAGTACCATTTTGGTGTGTCCAAATGGTATGAAATTTTTACAGTGTGTTTGTGTATCCAAATAACTCCTAGCCACCAAATTTCAGCTCAATCCAAGCATCCCTTAGAGCGCCACTTCATGATTCATTTTCTGGACCAGTTTGGGCAGTTGTGAAGCAACTATGCTAAATCCTGGTCCAAATCCTTCTAAAATTCAAAGGATCATAGTCCTTCCTACCCTAAGCATGGATGACATCTTTTGATCCTTAGTGGCAATCCCATTTCATCTCAGCTTCATGTCCAAGTTTGCTACAGAAAACTTCTGTGGATCATTCTCATCTACCCATAGTGTTTTTCTTCGAGCCATCACCTCTGAGATAACCTATATTGGAGAGACTATACGTTAGACATGATGTAACGGGCCAGAACGCATCGCGTGTGCCTGTGCATGCGGTGACCACGCATTTGACATGCCAATGCACGCGCTCTGTGCATTGGGGCCCTCAGCCTCATCCGTTTCCCCCTCCCCTCGCCACCTCTCCATGTCCAGAAGCTTCGTCTTGGCCTCGCCTTCGCTCTGAAACCCTCTTCCCCTCTGGATTCTTCCCCGACGAGCCGTCCCTGTCGAGAAACAGAGCACGCCCATGAGCCGCCGTCATCTTCCCTCAGTGGCCTATTCCTCCCGAGCCGTCCCATCCCTCCTGCTCCTCGTCAGGTCGGCTGCACCACGACGCCGAACTAGCCTCCACCCGATCGAGACCGAGCACTGGAGCTCCGGCGACGTGTCCCGCGGCCGTGCTTGTCCACCCGCGTCACCTAGAGCCTTCCTCAGCTCGCCCCGGCTATATATTGAACTGCCCCGACCTCCCCTGCAGCTCATCAGCCCCTCAACCCTCCCTCTCAACCACCAGAGCTCGTGGCCTGCTCCTCCTCGCCGCCATGGCCACCGCCACCCCTAGCTCAAATTCGAGCCGGTCGAGCCTCTTCTCCCTCTCCCACCACCACCAGTCACTTCACGGAACTCCGGCGGACCCTCCTAGCTCCTCCACTCGCCCGCCGGAGCCCTGCAGCCCCGTTCCCACTCTCAGCCGAATAGCCGTCCACCTCAGCCAACCCCGCCACAGTTCCTGAGCTCCCCGGCGACCAAGACACCGTGGAACGGATCGGGCGCGTCTCCCTGAACCCTTAGGTAGGTCGGACGCCGCCGAAGACGGCCGGTAGCCCCGGCTATCGCCGTCACAGCACCGCCTCTGCCTCGGCTGTGCGTGCCCGCATCGAGGAAGAAGGAGGAGTGGGAGGGAGAGATATCAGCAGCGGGGCCACCTGGCAACGACTCTCGCACCCCGCCCTACCTCTGCTGACTGGGATAAGTGGAAGCGTAGTTTCCTATTTACGCTTTCGTTTCAGTGATGGCGTAATATTCTGCGGCTTCGGCCAGGAATACGTTTTCACTGTCCCAAAAGCGTAGTTCCTGGAATGCGCTTTCAGTTTTTCTGTCCAGGCCCTGTTTGAAAATATTTTTATTGCAGATGGGTTCCTGGCAGAAAACCCCTCCTAACTTTTTGCTCATAACTCCGATTGAGGTGATTCCAATGCCCACATCTTCAGCTCGTTGAGCCCGTTCTGTTCTTATCATTTTCATGATGTGTTCACATTTTGAAAATGACCTTATTGCCCTTGCCCCTAAATCAGCCCTCCGGGAAAGAACTGTTTCCGGCGATCTTCTCCGCGGACCCTCCGCACTACTCCCCGGTGGATTCCTCGTTCCCAGGCAAGCCACGACAGCCACTTGCATGATGGATTTGCAGTAGCTATGGTTTTCTACTTGAATAGTTATTTAATGTGTGCATGTTAATATGTTTGAGGATATTGTATATGCTCATGTTTCACGCTTATTCTTATATTCTGTCCATGTGCATCTTGCTAGTTATCAAGTAGTCGTCGGTAGCATTATGCTCATGGTTAATACTGGTAGTAGTTCATGCTAAGATGATGACATATCTTCATGTTTCTTTATCAGTTGTTATGGTTTATCTTGTTATCATGACTCAGCACATCATCATTCAAATTTAACCGGATGTTAATCGAACTTGAACACCTGTTGGCTGAGTCATAGTGCGCCACCGAATCGAGCTCACCAGTGCAACCACACTTGCTGGGATGGGGCAGCCCTAATTTGGTCTATTGTCATGCCTCTCGCTGGTACCTCCAACCAGGGAAGGTTATGAGTGCGTGCTACCCTGATCAGGTAGGCGGCTATAACCTTGTGAACCCAGTTTTGGTATTGAGCTCAGGTCCCCGTTTGGGACAGTTTTGCTTGGCCACGACGGTGGCAGGTGTCGGAAGGACACAGGGGTCACCCATGACATAGCCCAAAGGGGAGTGTGTCGGAGTGGCCGGGAGAGTGCCATGCAATAGATTGGGTTTTGTCGGAACATCGTTGGTCTACCCGAATGGGAGCACGAGGCCATGAGTTCCGTGGTGTGGGTACAGTGTACTAACCTCTGCAGAGTGTATAATCTATCGATAGCCGCATCCTCGGTTATGGGCACAGTTCATAGTAGGACACACTATGGGTCAACAGTATAATAATCTTGCTTATAACAACCCCGGTTCGATAAGAAAGAAGTTGGTTGATCTTTATGTGTTCGCGAGAGGATTACCATGGTATCGAGGATACCGACGTTGGTTGATCGTGATCATGAGAGGATCACCGTGTGTCGGTGTAATAAACAGGGGGGTGTTCACTACCCCTGGACACGCACCGGCAAGTCGCAGCCTCCAGGCGGGAAGGACATGGCAGAGGAGGAATCCACCCAAGAGTACATTCGAAGCCCGGTTCCCGGCAAGGTCTACTTGCCGGCAATGGGTCCGCGCAACGCCGGCAAGGCAGAGCTGGCAAGACAAGACTCCAGGCGGATCGACCAGAAGATCAAGTCTACTACTGCCGGCGAGATCAGGGCCGGCAAGCTCAGGACTCGACAAGAATAAGATAAGGCCCCGGCAAGGTTCCTGCCGGGATGACCAGCTGAACCCGGCAAGGCTTGCCGGGGGACAGCTAGACTGGAGACAAGGCCCCGGCAAGGTTCTTGCCGGGATGACCAGCTGAGCCCGGCAAGGTTCCTGCCTGGCAAGGTTATGCCACTATGCTGCTGCTCCAGTGCGGCCGCCAGCATGGCACTCTGGACCCTTCTCCAGGCATGCGTGGCAGAGCACTGTGCCAAGCGGCGCTGATAGGATGGCCCCTTTTCCCATCCCCAAGAAGCTAAGGGACACCTAGACAGAGCATCTAATGCGCTTGTCCTGACCCGTCAGTGATAAGCATGTAAATGCTGTAGCAGAGTACTTGCCGCGGCAAGGTACTTGCCCCGGCAAGTCATTGGCTGCGGCAAGGTATTGGCTGCGGCAAGATAGCGGCTGCGGCAAGGTACTTGCCCCGGCAAGTTACCTTGCGCGGCAAACTATGGGTTGCGGCAAGCTGTCAGGTGCGGCAAGGTCTTGCCGCGGCAAGCGTTACTGTACCACTGTGCTACTGTGCTGCTCCGGTGCCTCTGCCAGCGTGGCGCTCTGGGTCCCTCCAAGCGTGCGTGGCAGGGCACTGTGTAGACGGCGGTGCACTGTAGCTAGCGGTGCAGGAGCAGGTGGGATTGGCTTTTCCCACGTCCAAGACGTCCGGGTACATGTATGTGGACAGCAAAGGCATGGGCATTTAATGCCCTTGTCCCCTGCCGTCAGTGGTAGGTAGGACATGTCATCCTGGTAATAGTGGCCTTACTGTAGCAACTTTCCACCTCTACCTTTACTGTTTGCCACCTGTTGGTGACCCCTTTGTGCGTATAAAAGGAGGCCCATAGGCAACGAAGGAGCGCTACAGGAGCACTACAGTACCGAGTAGCTGCGGATGGCAAAGGGGTCACCAACAGGTGGCAAACAGTAAAGGTAGAGGTGGAAATTTGCTACAGTAAGGCCACTATTACCAGGATGACATGTCCTACCTACCACTGACGGCAGGGGACAAGGGCATTAAATGCCCATGCCTTTGCTGTCCACATACATGTACCCGGACGTCTTGGACGTGGGAAAAGCCTATCCCACCTACTCCTGCACCGCTAGCTACAGTGCACCGCCGTCTACACAGTGCCCTGCCACGCACGCTTGGAGGGACCCAGAGCACCACGCTGGCAGAGGCACCGGAGCAGCACAGTAGCACAGTGGTACAGTAACGCTTGCCGCGGCAAGACCTTGCCGCACCTGACAGCTTGCCGCAACCCATAGTTTGCCGCGCAAGGTAACTTGCCGGGGCAAGTACCTTGCCGCAGCCGCTATCTTGCCGCAGCCAATACCTTGCCGCAGCCAATGACTTGCCGGGGCAAGTACCTTGCCGCGGCAAGTACTCTGCTACAGCATTTACATGCTTATCACTGACGGGTCAGGACAAGCGCATTAGATGCTCTGTCTAGGTGTCCCTTAGCTTCTTGGGGATGGGAAAAGGGGCCATCCTATCAGCGCCGCTTGGCACAGTGCTCTGCCACGCATGCCTGGAGAAGGGTCCAGAGTGCCATGCTGGCGGCCGCACTGGAGCAGCAGCATAGTGGCATAACCTTGCCAGGCAGGAACCTTGCCGGGCTCAGCTGGTCATCCCGGCAAGAACCTTGCCGGGGCCTTGTCTCCAGTCTAGCTGTCCCCCGGCAAGCCTTGCCGGGTTCAGCTGGTCATCCCGGCAGGAACCTTGCCGGGGCCTTATCTTTAGTCTTGTCGAATCCTGAGCTTGCCGGCCCTGATCTCGCCGGCAGTAGTAGACTTGATCTTCTGGTCGATCCGCCTGGAGTCTTGTCTTGCCAGCTCTGCCTTGCCGGTGTTGCGCGGACCCATTGCCGGCAAGTAGACCTTGCCGGGAACCGGGCTTCGAATGTACTCTTGGGTGGATTCCTCCTCTGCCATGTCCTTCCCGCCTGGAGGCTGCGACTTGCCGGTGCGTGTCCAGGGGTAGTGAACACCCCCCTGTTTATTACACCGACAGGAGCCCCCGGGCCTGGGCCGGACAGGCGTGCACAGTGGTTGTCCGGGCTAGGCCCAACGACGCACACCGGCAACATGTAGATCTGTTCCCTGCCGTTCCTCCTGCCTGGAGGTCGCAACCCTGTTGCCACAATGGCACGCATAAAGAAACAATTTACCTTGATTAGGCCAAGCTTTATGGCACAAGAGATATTCCTTCATGCTAAATGAATGCATGCTTCCCCCTTGATTGTTTCCGTCCTTGCACGTATCTTGTACCCTACGCTGTCTGGAAACCCTGCCGGTGCGCACGCTTGCCGCGAGCGCTAGGTGCGGGTCTTTAGCAGCCTGCTGGAAACGCCGCCGCCGGCAAGGCGACTTGCCGGGCCTGAACGCAGCTGCTAAGTTTGCCGAGCGGACTCGAGGCGAAACCAGAGCGCGGACTAACCACGGCAAGGTCCTTTCGCGTGCAGGTCGATATACGAGAACGAGGAATCAATCAAGACGACCCACGCTTGCTGGAAAGCTTTCCGGTGCGCACGCTCCAGGCAGCGGCGCTTGGGGATCGGGTCCTTAGCAGCTCGCCGGGAACGCCGCCTCCCGGAAAGGTTTACCTTCCCGGTTCTGGTGCAGCTGCTCACATCGCCGAGCGGACTCGAGGCGACTAGGAGCGCAACTAGCCCCGAGAAGGCTCCTTCGCGTGTAGGTGTAAGAAGCGAGTGAGGACAGTAAAATGAATGCAATTGCCAAAAAAATCTGTGCAACTTAGCTTTTTCTGCTAGGGCGCCGCTAGCCCCCGAGCTTGTTTCTTGCTCAAAGAGTGGTTGTCGGAGCCCCCGGCAAGGGAGGCTCTTTACTCTGGCGGAGAACTTTGACGTTCTCGACGCCAGCTTCCGGCAAGGGGTTGCCGGGAAGGCTCTTGACTCTGGCGGAGAACCTTGACGTTCTCAACGCCAGCTTCCGGCAAGCTTGTTGCCGGGGAGGCTCTTGACTCTGACGGAGAACCTTGACGTTCTCAACGCCAGCTTCCGGCAAGCTTGTTGCCGGGGAGGCTCTTCAGGGGATTACTCTCTGGGGCGCTGCCAGCCCCCGAGCTCGCCTTCCATGCGTGTTCCTGCAACACTGACTGGGCATGAAATGCCACAACAGCGTTTGAGCACAACAAGTTGATTAGCTTCTGGTTAATGTCGGATTCGCTGCAATCTTGACTCCTGCTGAATATTCCCTTGCTTGCCAGAACACTTTCCGGTGCGCACGATCCAGTCAGCAGCGCTTTGAGGAACGGATCCTTAGCAGCATGCCGGGAACGCCGCCTCCCGAAAAGGTTTACCTTCCCGGCTCTGGCGCAGCTGCTCAGGTTGCCGAGCGGACTCGAGGCAACTAGGAGCGCGACTAGCCCCGGGAAGGCTCCTCAGCGGTTTACGCAGGAACCTTAGAATAAAACTCGCTAAGTCCTTCTCCTTAAACGACTGCATTTTTGCACAGTGAGCCCCCCACGCTTGCCGGAATACTCCCCGAATGCGCACGTTCCGGTCGATGGCGCTTAGGATCGGGTCCTGTTCAGCAGCCTATCGAGAACGCCGCCTCTTCGGGAGCTTAACGCCTTAGAAACAATCGCAGCTGCGTCTGCATTGTTGGGCGGACCCAAAACAACCAGGAGCGCAGAATGTTTCAGGAGCGCTCCTTCGCGCACAGGTTATGCACAAAAATATCGTCCAGGATAAGACTTAACAGCAGAAAGTAATTAAAGCTTTAAAACTTAGCTTTTTGCGAAGGTTCAGGCCCTTCTTCTTGGACGCTATGGCGGTGAAGATGATGAAGAAACTGCCGCGCTGATCGCCAGATCAGGTTCGCGCAGCCCCTCACCCCCTACCTGGCACGCCAAAGATGTCGGGGACGAATCCGCGATCACCTATGGGACCCAGGGAAGGACCCCTTTACGTTCGGCAGGGAGAGACGGTCACACGAAGAGCAAATCTAGCGAAGAACACGACAGTGCACGAGAGAGATTTACCCAGGTTCGGGCCGCACGGATGCGTAAAACCCTACTCCTGCTTTTTTTGGTTTATTATCTGTATGATTGTTCTAGCTCCAGGAGCGCTACAGTACCGAGTAGCTGCGTACAATACTGGAGTTCTCCCTTTTCCAGTTCCTCCCCTCCTTCGTTGCCTATGGGCCTCCTTTTATACGCACAAAGGGGTCACCAACAGGTGGCAAACAGTAAAGGTAGAGGTGGAAAGTTGCTACAGTAAGGCCACTATTACCAGGATGACATGTCCTACCTACCACTGACGGCAGGGGACAAGGGCATTAAATGCCCATGCCTTTGCTGTCCACATACATGTACCCGGACGTCTTGGACGTGGGAAAAGCCTATCCCACCTGCTCCTGCATCGCTAGCTACAGTGCACCGCCGTCTACACAGTGCCCTGCCACGCACGCTTGGAGGGACCCAGAGCGCCACGCTAGCAGAGGCACCGGAGCAGCACAGTAGCATAGTGGTACAGTAACGCTTGCCGCGGCAAGACCTTGCCGCACCTGACAGCTTGCCGCAACCCATAGTTTGCCGCGCAAGGTAACTTGCCGGGGCAAGTACCTTGCCGCAGCCGCTATCTTGCCGCAGCCAATACCTTGCCGCAGCCAATGACTTGCCGGGGCAAGTACCTTGCCGCGGCAAGTACTCTGCTACAGCATTTACATGCTTATCACTGACGGGTCAGGACAAGCGCATTAGATGCTCTGTCTAGGTGTCCCTTAGCTTCTTGGGGATGGGAAAAGGGGCCATCCTATCAGCGCCGCTTGGCACAGTGCTCTGCCACGCATGCCTGGAGAAGGGTCCAGAGTGCCATGCTGGCGGCCGCACTGGAGCAGCAGCATAGTGGCATAACCTTGCCAGGCAGGAACCTTGCCGGGCTCAGCTGGTCATCCCGGCAAGAACCTTGCCGGGGCCTTGTCTCCAGTCTAGCTGTCCCCCGGCAAGCCTTGCCGGGTTCAGCTGGTCATCCCGGCAGGAACCTTGCCGGGGCCTTATCTTTAGTCTTGTCGAGTCCTGAGCTTGCCGGCCCTGATCTCGCCGGCAGTAGTAGACTTGATCTTCTGGTCGATCCGCCTGGAGTCTTGTCTTGCCAGCTCTGCCTTGCCGGCGTTGCGCGGACCCATTCCCGGCAAGTAGACCTTGCCGGGAACCGGGCTTCGAATGTACTCTTGGGTGGATTCCTCCTCTGCCATGTCCTTCCCGCCTGGAGGCTGTGACTTGCCGGTGCGTGTCCAGGGGTAGTGAACACCCCCCTGTTTATTACACCGACACCGTGGTATCATGGATACCGGATTTGGTTGATAGTGTTATGTGGTGATCTTGGGTAAAGACCAAGCTCCTTGTGATCATGTATCACTACGGTATTGTAATACCAAGTTTGGTTGGTCCCAAGGTTATCATGCGGCACACTTGATGGTAAGTTCCTACATGTGGTGGTTACGAGGTAACCCCGACAGAGTAAGTTGTACTATGATAGTTTTAACATGTTGCATGTAGTGACATCCTGTTTATATGCCATGCCATGCTTAGGTAGTTCTAGCATCATCATAATTACACCTGTTTAACCTGTAAATGCCATGCTATTGTTTGTCTTGATTGCTTTGGTTGCTGTGAGCTTGCGAGTACATTCAAAGTACTCACCTGGCGTGTCATGCCAGTTTGCAGGTCATGCCATGATTGCTTGTTTGTCAAGGATTCTGAGTTTGCGAGCTAGGATACGCGTTCCAGTCAGTGTCCCTGCGGAGTGGAGTTCACCACCGCCGTCGTTGTTCCGCTGCCGAGGATACTGCGCTTCCTCGGATTGTTCCACTGTTAGCATAGAGCTACCTTGGGCAGGCGTAGTATCGCCGTGCCGATGTAATCCAAGTACCCTTGTAACCTTATCCATATTAATAAAGAGCTGATTTGTTCTATGCCAACAGTGTCGTATTCCAGAAGACTTGTCTCTGGGCTGGGATACGGGGCGTTCCGGTTTCCTCTGAGCCGGGGTGCCACAAGCATTGGTATCAGAGCCAGGTCTGGCTGTAGGACACCCTAGACCGCGCGAACGTTAGTAACCGGTAGTATAGAGTCTAGTCGGTTTGCTGCACTTGTTTGTTGCATTTGTTTGTGCATAGCATGCCTATAGACTAGATACTTTATCATTAACAGTTGATTTGGTGAGTGTAGGTGGCATCGGTTTCGACCCACTACCTGCACCCTCCAGTCACATTCTTGTTCCTTGGTGTGGTGTCTTCTCCGTCCCAGCGGAGTGATGCCAAGGTGCTTGGTGTTGTCGATTCCTTGTCGGATTGATGCACCGGTACCACACCAATATATCCTATTCAGCCACCCCTATTGTTTCAGTAATAGACATGTTTCTATCCCGGATCTTGCCATCGTCCCACCAGCCACATTGGCAACCCTTACTGATCTTAGTTATCAGAAAAGGGCAATGCCCGCAAGCCTTTCTTTTCATCATTATCCTACCCAGCCATCCATTCCCTGGATGAGTACGGTTTCTTCCATACGCTTGATGATGATGTGGTCGTGACCTCTGTGTTCCGATCCACGATCACCAAGTCCGTCCCCGCCTCCGTGTCCGTCCAGCTGCAACCCGTGTAAGCCCCTGTTCGGTGTAGCTTTGTTTACACCAACTGTTTCCACACGTGGATTCACTTTCGTGCACACCGCCACAGCATGTTAGATCGTAACACCGGAGTTCTTGCGAGATTTGTGTGCTTAAGTAGGCATGCATATTATTGCTGTGAATAGCTGTAGAGTATGATATTGCTTGTGTATGATCTTGTTGCTTTGTGTGTTTTTGTTTTAGTCGTTTCTTTTGCTTCTTTCTTTAGGCCCTTGGTGTTACACTATTTCCCTTATGGAAGTTGCTCACCGACACCGGACTCAAAGAATCAGTGAAGACATAGTCATTTGGAAGCTCAGTTCAACAATATGGAATTTACAGTAGACTACATTATATCGGGAATATCGGGCCTGAATATGAATAAAATCCTAGCTGGATTGGCTATCAGCATCAAGTATATACCAGTGCAACCTTCACAGCAGTAAGCATCGAATCAGTAAGAAGGCAAAGATGTGTGCATGATCAACAGTACATTTCGCGTCAAAGGTTACCTGAGAAGCGTACGACGCAAGGATTCCTGTGTCTTCCTCGATACGACACACGGATATCTTCCGATGCAAGCAAGCTATCTCGGCAAAAGCTTCAGGCACAAGCTATTCAGTCTTCCTCAGCAAGATACCCTCGATGGCTTCCAGCACGAGCTATGCAATCTTCGTCAGCAAGGCATCATATCCGTAGCAGTACAAGATATTTCCTAGTCAGTTGGCAGCATATGACCATGCATTCCCCAGAGTCAGATTCGCAACCGTTGGTCAGAAGGCAAAAATCAGTCAGGACACAAGCCTGCCTCAGGAACCGAGCGCTCAGCTGCATATACTCAATAGATATGGTGGACATGCTGCCAAAGTCATATGAGTTACTCATACAATGTTGCCAGCCTGGTGAGAATCCGACTATTGCATGAGCTATGTAAGAAGAAGAAGAACGCCAGTTATACACTTCAGTGTGATGACCAACAACCTATGGAGCAAGCCGACCATCCGATATATGCCTTAAAGTATTGCTCCATGTTATGCCTGTATGTTCAAATTATTATGCTGATACCCGTATGCATAGTAGCGAGCTGTATGGGACAGAGATGAACCCTTGCCCGTCTTTCTTTAGTAACGGCACCACACCTGTGTTCTGAGCTGTTTCCGGCCGTCCGGGGTGGATGCCGAATTTTATTTCTCTTACCAGCAACTAGCCCGTGTTCTGGGCTGCTTTTCGGCCATCTCGGGCAGCTGCTGAATTTCTTTCCGTAGCAGTGGCCCTATACTCTGAGCTGTTCTTCGGCCGTCTTAGGGAACTGCTACTTTCTTCTTATCGACACCGTCTCATGCTCTGAGCTGCTTTTCAGCCATCTTGAGTCAGGGTTGAGTTACTCTAGTAATGTCCCAGATCTGAGTTGTAATGACCGTTCTGGTGGCTACTGGTTTATTTGTCGGTTTCATCCAAGGGTTCAGACGATCGTTACCCTATAGCTACAACTTGTAAAGTGATATGCCTGCCGGAATATTGTACCTGGCAGTACCCATGGTCATCCGAAGAATCAAGAACACATCAAGCCAAGCTCTTTCAGCTAAGGATCCAGGCAAAGAGAACCATAATGAAGGAGCAAGATTGGCCATACAGGTATGATAATGGTTGCCAGATCAACAAGGTACAGATACTCAAAACAGTCTGGTTCGGTACCAGTCACCATGGGTGCACACCCATGGGGTATATCCCATTTGCAACGACCTTCTATCAGGGTACCCCACTCAGCCAACTATGTATGCTCAGAATTGTCAGGAGAAGACATCCAAGTCCGTCAGGTGCTGACAGATGGAACGATCAGAAGGTTGACAACTGTCTTGAAGCATGTGTCCTCACCTAGGGGAATCGATTAAAAGAGAACCTGCCGTGAACAAAATTCTTCGGCCAGAAACCATCGTCAGTCAAGCCTGGGAATAATACCATTATAAAGTCATACACTTATGCTGGTCACGACAGGTGACAGTCGAGTATTTGGTACAAATGTGACACTCAAGACAATGGAGATACCCAAGATGATTTAGTAAATTGTGTGAGAAGCCAGGTTCCGTCAGGAGAATGGTATGATTCACATTACTATTTGGAACCTGGAGGACACATAGCCATTTGAAGCTACCCAATGCAATGAGTAAAAGATTTCGTGTCCACCGAGAGAATCATTTCGCAACTCAATGGACGATCGTCCGTATGGGACTCTATCACAACACGTCCATAAGGAACAACTCTCGGGCTTGCGAGAAGGACAGGTATTTCAGTCAGGATAGCTCATCGCATTCAGATAAGTTGGCAGACATAAAAGGATCAAAGTCAAAGTAATATATGCAGTAAGATCTATCAGAATGAGGATCCAGTGAAACAAACCACCCCGAAGCCAGGAAGTGAGACAGATAATATACAGTGGGGATATAATACAAAACCAAAAAGGGAACCCGAGTTGGAAACGGTTTCCTTAAGTGGGAAAATTCATGCTTGACCCCTGAGCAAAAAAATCTCGAGGACGAGATTTCTTTAAGGGGGGTAGGTTTGTAACACCCTGGATTCTGCCCATTTTCTTTTTCTTTTGATTTCGGTCTGGCTTTGCTTTTCTGTGGCTTTGTGGTCTTGAAACCTGGAGAAATCACCTTTGATTCCTCTCCCCAGTGGCTTGTCAACCTCAAAACCATCCCAAGGCCTCGTCATTTCCATCTTGGACCAATCCCAATATTCTTTTTCTTGGGAATATTCCTTTTTCTATTAAAGGAATAACCCTGTCTCCTCTGGGTTGTGAAGCAACCCACATCTATGTCATCCCAAAGATTCCCAAATAATTCTCATAAATCCTTTGGGACATATCTTCTTCAGATATGTCAAATATTTCCATGCCATGTTCCAGAATAATCCACAAATAATTATTTCCTATTCTGCCCTAAATGGCACTTTGTGAAGGAAATGCTATTTATCTATGCTTGTTTGACCCCAAACTTTTTGGACACTCTTTACTATCCATATCATTGCCACATGCCAAATTTCAACCTCATTTGCCTAGTGAATATTCCTGAGCAATCATTCAAAGTTTCTGTTCAAACAGAGGCCTTGTGAAGGAAGCGCAAGCTAGGCATATCCAAATGAGTTGAAATTTTGAAAGCATCTTAATATGATCAAATCATAGCTCTCTACTAAATTTTAGCATCATTCAATCATCTATGTGATCACAGCATCAAATCTTTGTTTCTGGTAATTATTTTGGGTTGTGAAGCAATTATAATTTTTATTGCTCCATAATTCATGAATAATTTCCAGAACATGCTTCTACCTATATGATATCTCTCCACCCAATTTGGGCTCATTTTATCTACCCAATATTTCTCTAGAATTTCTCTTAGTTTCTGTCCAGAGAGGACCACTGTGAAGGAAGTACCATTTTGGTGTGTCCAAATGGTATGAAATTTTTACAGTGTGTTTGTGTATCCAAATAACTCCTAGCCACCAAATTTCAGCTCAATCAAAGCATCCTTTAGAGTGCCACTTCATGATTCATTTTCTGGACCAGTTTGGGCAATTGCGAAGCAACTATGCTAAATCCTGGTCCAAATCCTTCTAAAATTCACAGGATCATAGTCCTTCCTACCCTAAGCATGGATGACATCTTTTGATCCTTAGTGGCAATCCCATTTCATCTCAGCTTCATGTCCAAGTTTGCTACAGAAAACTTCTGTGGATCATTCCCATCTACCCACAGTGTTTTTGTTCGAGACATCACCTCTAAGATAACCTATATTGGAGAGACTATACGTTAGACATGATGTAACAGGCCAGAACGCATCGCGTGTGCCTATGCACGCGGTGACCACGCGTTTGACATGCCAATGCACGCGCTCTGTGCATTGGGGCCCTCTGCCTCGTCTGTTTCCCCCTCCCCTCGCCACCTCTCCATGTCCAGAAGCTTCGTCTTGGCCTCGCCTTCGCTCTGGAACCCTCTCCCCCTCTGGATTCTTCCCCGACGAGCCGTCCTCGTCGAGAAAGAGAGCACGTCCATGAGCCGCCATCGTCTTCGCTCCCCTGGCCTATTCCTCCCGAGCCGTCCCGTCCCTCCTGCTCCTCGTCAGGTCGGCCGCACCACGACACCGAACTAGCCTCTACCCGATCGAGTCCGAGCACCAGCGACGTGTCCCGCGGCCGTGCTTGTCCACCCACGTCACCCAGAGCCTTCCTGAGCTCGCCCCGGCTATATATTGAACTGCCCCGACCTCCCCTGTAGCTCATCAGCCCCTCAACCCTCCCTCTCAACCACCAGAGCTCGCGGCCTGCTCCTCCTCGCCGCCATGGCCGCCACCACCCCTAGCTCAAATTCGAGCCGGCCGAGCCTCTTCTCCCTCTCCCACCACCACCAGTCACTTCACCGAACTCTGGCGGACCCTCCCAGCTCCTCCACTCGACCGCCGGAGCCCTGCAGCCCTGTTCCCACTTTCGACCGAACAGCCGTCCGCCACAGCCAACCCCGCCACAGTTCCTGAGCTCCCCGGTGACCAAGACACCATGGAACGGATCGGGCGCGTCTCCCTGAACCCGTAGGTAGGTCGGACGCCGCCGGAGACGGTCGGTAGCCACGGCTATCGCCGTCGCAGTGCCGCCTCTGCCTTGGTTGTGCGTGCCTGCATCTGGGTTAAGAAGGAGGAGTGGGAGGGAGAGATGTCAGCAGCGGGCCCACCTGGCAGCGACTCTGGCGCCCGGCCCCGCCTCTGCTGACTGGTATAAGTGGAAGCGTAGTTTCCTATTTACGCTTTCGTTTCAGTGAAGGCGTAATATTCTACGGCTTCAGCCAAGAATACGTTTTCACTGTCCCAAAAGCGTAGTTCCTGGAATGCGCTTTCAGTTTTTCTGTCCAGGCCCTGCTTGAAAATATTTTTATTGCAGATGGGTCCCTAGCAGAAAACCCCTCCTAACTTTTTGCTCCTAACTCCGATTGAGGTGATTCCAACGCCCACATCTTCGTCTTGTCGAGCCCGTTCTGTTCTTATCATTTTCATGATGTGTTCACATTTTTAAAATGACCTTATTGCCCTTGCCCCTAAATCAGCCCTCCGGGAAAGAACTGTTTCCGGTGATCTTCTCCGCGGACCCTCCGCACTACTCCCAGGTGGATTCCTTGTTCCCAGGCAAGCCACGACAGCCACTTGCATGATGGATTTGCAGTAGCTATGGTTTTCTACTTGAATAGTTATTTAATGTGTGCATGTTAATATGTTTGAGGATATTGTATATGCTCATGTTTCACGCTTATTCTTATATTATGTCCATGTGCATCTTGCTAGTTATCAAGTAGTCGTCGGTAGCATTATGCTCATGGTTAATACTGGCAGTAGTTCATGCTAAGATGATGACATATCTTCATGTTTCTTTATCAGTTGTTATGGTTTATCCTGTTATCATGACTCAGCACATCATCATTCAAATTTAACCGGATGTTAATCGAACTTGAACACCTGTTGGTTGAGTCATAGTGCGCCACCGAATTGAGCTCACCAGTGCAACCACACTTGCTGGGATGGGGCAGCACTAATTCGGTCTATTGTCATGCCTCTCACTGGTACCTCCAACCAGGGAAGGTTATGAGTGCGTGCTACCCTGATCAGGTAGGCAGCTATAACCTTGTGAACCCAGTTTTGGTATTGAGCTCAGGTCCCCATTTGGGACAGTTTTGTTTGGCCACGACGGTGGCAGGTGTCGGAAGGACACAGGGGTCACCCATGACATAGCCCAAAGGGGAGTGTGTTGGAGTGGCCGGGAGAGTGCCATGCAATAGATTGGGTTTTGTCGGAACATCGTTGGTCCACCCGAATGGGAGCACGAGGCCATGAGTTCCGTGGTGTGGGTATAGTGTACTAACCTCTGCAGAGTGTATAATCTATCGATAGCCGTGTCCTTGGTTATGAGTACAGTTCGTATTAGGACACACTATGGGTCAACAGTATAATAATCTTGCTTATAACAACCCCGGTTCGATAAGAAAGAAGTTGGTTGATCTTTATGTGATCGCGAGAGGATCACCGTGGTATCGAGGATACCGACGTTGGTTGATCGTGATCATGAGAGGATCACCATGGTTTCATGGATACCGGATTTGGTTGATAGTGTTATGTGGTGATCTCGGGTAAAGACCAAGCTCCTTGTGATCATGTATCACTACGGTATTGTAATACCAAGTTTGGTTGGTCCCGAGGTTATCATGCGGCACACTCGATGGTAAGTTCCTACATGTGGTGGTTACGAGGTAACCCCGACAGAGTAAGTTGTACTATGATAGTTTTAACATGTTGCATGTAGTGACATCCTGTTTATATGCCATGCCATGCTTAGGTAGTTCTAGCATCATCATAATTACACCTATTTAACCTGTAAATGCCATGCTGTTGTTTGTCTTGATTGCTTTGGTTGCTGTGAGCTTGCGAGTACATTCAAAGTACTCACATGGCGTGTCATGCCAGTTTGCAGGTCATGCCATGATTGCTTGTTTGTCGAGGATTCCGAGTTTGCGAGCTAGGATACGTGTTCCAGCCAGAGTCCCTGCGGAGTGGAGTTCACCACCTTCGTCGTTGTTCCGCTGCCGAGGATACTCCGCTTCCTCGGATTGTTCCGCTGTTAGCATAGAGCTACCTTGGGCAGGCGTAGTATCGCCGTGCCGATGTAATCCAAGTACCCTTGTAACCTTATCCATAGTAAAAAATAGATGATTTGTTCTATGCCAACAGTGTCGTATTCTAGAAGACTTGTCTCTGGGCTGGGATACGAGGCGTTCCGGTTTCCTCTTAGCCGGGGTGCCACATAGATCGAATCCCTCTTCTGTTTTGCGCTCCTATTTTCTGGACCTTCACCGTTTATTGTATTCATGGAGATCTGTAACTTCAATTGAGATGAAATTTTGAGGGAATATTTATCCGGATATTAGCTTCCTTGCGGCCGAAGGACCCCCAACTGACCTTCGAGCTGCCCACAAGCCTGCCCAGCGCACTGCCAGGGTAGGGGCGTGCCATGTGAGCTTGCGGGCCCATCGAGCAGTATCTTGCATTGATTCTTGCGTTAAAAAATAAAATATATTCCATTAAAAATCATAAGCTTTATCGCGTTTGGACTTTGTTTTATATGACTTTTTTGTGAAATACAAAAATAGGCAAAAAAACAGGAATTGGCACTAGGCACTAGATCAATATGTTAGTCCCAAAAATTAATATAAATTGTTGTCAAAAGTATGTGAAAATTGTAAAATAATGGAATGAAACAATAAAAAAATATACATACGACGAAGACGTATCGGCATCGCAAGCTTAATTCATGCTCGTCCTCGAGTAGTTAAATGATAAACAAAGATAATTTTTGATGTGGAATGCTACCTAGCATAATCTTGATCAAATAATATAATCATGGCATGAATATTAGAATACGGGTGATTCAAGGCAATAGTCTATCAGTTTGATATTGAAACAATAATACAAAACATGCATGTAATTCATCATTGCCTTTCATAATAATGAAGCTAAAGGAAACAACCTATGTACACTGAGCTGTGATAAGCATGACACGCTAAGTCTTCCCTGCATAGATATATCAAATCAAGAGTACCCCGGTGCCAAACTAAGCAATTGTATCATACTTTTTCACGCGCTTCAGCATTTTCGACTTCACTCAATACCTGAGCGTGAGCCATGGACTTAACACTTTTGGTGGAATGGAGAATGATGGCAGGGGTTCAAGGGAAGACAAAAATAGAGAAAGTCTCGCATCAACTAGGCGGATCATTAGGTAATGGAGATGCATTTCAATCGATATCGATGCGAGGAGTAGGGGTTGCATGCAACAGATGCACTAGAGCTATAAGAATACGTAAGCTTACTATGGAGACTAGGTGGGTGTGCATACAACTTGCTTGCTCATGAAGACCTCAGGATTTGAGGAAGCCCATCATCGAAATATACAAGCCAAGTTCTATAATGTAAAAATCACATTAGTATACGAAAGTGACAAATCATGGAGACTCTCTATATGAAGAACATGATGCGACTTTAAAACACAAGTGTGGTAGAAGGATAGTAGTGTGTGTTGGAATTTAGTCTATTTTGGGACAGCCCAATAGCAATTTCAGAAATTCCTAATAAATCCTAGAGGCCCACTAAGCCCATTCGTGCAAGGCAAGGGGTGCTACTAAAGTTTAGTCCCACATTGCTAGTTTGGTGGGAGTTGGACCTTCTTATAAGGGAGGTTGTTTCCCCACATGTATGAGCATGAGAACAAGAGGGACATTCACGCACGCTCCTCCTTCGCCGCCCGCCTCGCCACACCACGCCTCGTCACAATGCGCCGCAGGTTGCGGGAACGAGCCGATGTCTAAATTTTTGCCACGCACGACAGGTACACGAAAGGTCACTCGGGAGCTAGAAAGTTTTTTCTATAGTGGATATTGAAACGAACGCAGCACCCTTCGGCTATTATCTGTTCGTTTCATCTCCCTCCTTTGCTTTAGCTCCCGTCGCAGCCTATTCGACTCATTCTCCTATGCCTATAAAAGAGAGGTCACTCCTCTCCAGAGAGACACATCAGAAGATCATCTTCCTCTCGCCACCGTTCCTGACCACTGAGCTACTGCCACAGTCTTCCCCATCCTGGCTTGCGGCGTGCACCGCAGATCAGGACAGTAGGCCTCCAAAACCCTACCTCTTTGAGTCCTGCACGGGAGAAGGGTGATAAGGTTTTTGGGGAGTGCTCTGCACGACTACTGACCGGTTCATCACGGACGCTTCGAATACCGACGACCACTTCCCCAACGACGACTTCTTCCCCGACGTCGACAACCTCTTCAACAACATGGCTGGCAATGACATCGACCCCAAGACCGGTGCTTCTGCTGTTGTTCCGTATGTTCTCATGCTCTTTCTGTTAGAGGTTCTGCCACGGTTTTTTGCTCTACTGTCTGCTCTAGATATGTTTGCTCTAGATGTGTTCGGTTCTAGTTCATATATGCAGATGCTATTTACCTTCTCTCTGTCAGATTGCATGACTTGTTTTATCTCTGTTATAATAGTCATGTCTTATCTAGTATTTCTGTCAATAAAATCATTTGGTAAATTGCTCATATTTCTAACAATCCAAAAACCTTATTATAGGCAATTTACCCCAAGTGGTTTTACTGCATCCATGAGGCCTCCTATGTTTGAGGGTGTGCACTATAAGAGGTGGCGCGTGAGAGCTATCTTATGGTTTCAAAACATGAGTTGCTACGACACCACTCTTGGCAAACCTGAAGGAGGTTTTGATGCTCAACATGAGCAAGCTTTTCAGAAAATGGATACCCTGTTTAAGGCTGTTCTCTTCAGTGTTCTTGGTGAGAACATAGTTGATGCTTATGCGTCAATTGATAATGGAAAAGATATGTGGGACACACTCGAGGCCAAGTTTGGGGTCTCGTATGACGGCACTGAGCTGTACATCATGGAACAATTCTATGACTACAGGATGACTGATGAGCGCTCCGTGGTTGAGCAAGCTCACGAGATACAGTCATTTGCTAGAGAACTTGAGCACTTCAATTGTATGTTGCCAAAGGCATCATCACTAAGCTTCCTCTCTCGTGGAGGAACTTTGCTACCTCTCTGAAACACAAGAGACAAGAGTTTTCCATTCCGGATCTCATTGGTACTCTTGATGTGGAAGAAAAGGCGAGAGCAAAAGACACACGTCCTCGAGGTGTTGAGGGAGGATCTAGTGCCAATCTTGTACAGAAGAAAAACTTCCAGTCCCACAAGTTCAAGAACAAAGGCAAGTTTGATGGAAAAGCAAAGTTTGATGGGAAGAACAAGGCTATACAACACACCAACTTCAAGAAGAAGAATGACAAGAAGAAAGGTGTTTGTCATGTGTGCGGAGATCCTGATCATTGGGCTCCTAGTTGCCCTAATCGTTATGACAACCATCATCTTGGGAAAGGCGGCAAGACCGCTAATGTTGTCATTGGTGACATTGACATGAAGGATGCTGGGTGATAACCCACAAGTATAGGGGATCGCAATAGTTTTCGAGGGTAGAGTATTCAACCCAAATTTATTGATTTGACACAAGGGGAGCCAAAGAATATTTGCAATTATTAGCAGTTGAGTTGTCAATTCAACCACACCTGGAGATTAATTATCTGCGGCAAAGTGATCAGTAGCAAAGTAATATGATAGTTTTGATAGTAGTAGCAGCAGCAATAGTAATAATAACAGTGATAGCAATGATTTTGTAGCGACTATAACAATAATGGTAGCAGTAGTAACTTAGCAAGAACAATATGAGAGAAATTCATAGGCATTGGATCGGTGAATTCGTTGGATGATATTCATCATATAACAGTCATAACCTAGGTCGATACGGCACTAGCTCCAGTTCATAAATATAATGTAGGCATGTATTCCGTAAATAGTCATACGTGCTTATGGAAAGAACTTGCATGACATCTTTTGTCCTACCCTCCCGTGGCAGCGGGGTCCATATGGAAACTAAGGGATATTAAGGCCTCCTTTTAATAGAGAACCAGAATAAAGCACTAACACATAATGAATACATGAACTCCTCAAACTACGGTCATCACCGGGAAGTGTCCCGACTTCTGTCACTCCCGGGTTGCCGGATCATAACACGTAGTAGGTGACTATAACTTGCAAGATTGGATCTAGAACATAGATATAATGGTGATAACATAAACGGTTCAGATCTGAAATCATGGCACCCGGGCCCAAAGTGACAAGCATTAAGCATGGCAAAGTCATAGCAACATCAATCTCAGAACATAATGGATACTAGAAATCAAGCCCTAACAAAACTAACTCGATTACATGATGAATCTCATCCAACTCCTCACTGACCAGCGAGCCTACGAAGGAATACTCACTCCCGGTGGGGAGCATCATGGAATTGGTGATGGAGAAGGGTTGGTGATGACGAAGATCGAAGATCCCCCTCTCCGGAGCCCCAAACGGACTCCAGATCTGGCCTCCCGATGAAGAATAGGAGGTGGCGGCGACTCCGTCTCGTGAAACGCGATAATTCTTTCTCCCTGATTTTTTTCTCCGAAAATGTGAATTTATAGTGTCAGGGTTGAGGTCTGCGGGGCCACCAGGTGGGGCCAACCCACCTGGGCGCGCCAGGAGGGGGCGCGCCCTGGTGGGTTGTGCCCACCCAGGCGCCCCCCTCCGGTGGTTCTTGGCTCCAGAAATTCTCTTTTATTGTATAAAAAATCCTCGCAAAGTTTCGTCCCAATCCGAGAACTTTTATTTCTGCACAAAAACAACACCATGGTAGTTCTGCTGAAAATAGCATCAGTCTGGGTTAGTTTCATTCAAATCATGCAAATTAGAGTCCAAAACAAGAGGAAAAGCATCAGGAAAAGTAGATACGACGGAGACGTATCAACTCCCCCAAGCTTAAACCTTTGCTTGTCCTCAAGCAATTCAGTTGATAAATTGAAAGTGGAAAAGAAAAACTTTTACGAACTCTTTTGCTCTTGTTTACATAAATAAGCTTAAGTACCACCCAGGTTTTCAGCCAAGATCATGACTAACCATGTCGACAATAACTCTTAAAAATTATATTAACTCATATCAATGGCATAATCAACTAGCGAGCAATAATAAGATATCTCAAATGACAACACTTTGTCAAAGCAACTGTGATATAATATGACAATAGTGGTATCTCGCTAGCCCTTTCTGAGACCACAAAACATAAATGCAAAGCACCCCCAAAGTTCAAGCAGCGACTAAACATTGTAATTCATGGTAGAAAAGATCCAGTCATGATGGACCCAACATTAGCTACACACAATGCACGAGGATGACAATAGTGCTCTCAGGATCTGGCGCTTATGAAAGGATCGAGAAGAGGTGTCTAGAGGGGGGGTGATGAGACCCTCAACAAACAAAGGTGGCAAATTTTAATTTCTTCAAGTTAAGGTGGAGTTTTAGCACAAGTTTAAGCATTCACAATACATATCAAGCAAGCATGGCAAGAGTATATGAGCAGCGGAAAGTAAAACATGCAACTTGTAAGAATGTAAAGGGATGGGATTGGAGTGTGCAAACGCAATTGGAGACACGGAGATTTTTGGCGTGGTTCCGGTAGGTGGTGCTATCGTACATCCACGTTGGTGGAGACTTCAACCCACGAAGGGTAACGGTTGCGCGAGTCCACGGAGGGCTCCACCCACGAAGGGTCCACGAAGAAGCAACCTTGTCTATCCCACCATGGCCATCGCCCACGAAGGACTTGTCTATCCCACCATGGCCATCGCCCACGAAGGACTTGCCTCACTAGGGTAGATCTTCACGAAGTAGGCGATCTCCTTGCCCGTACAAACTCCTTGGTTCAACTCCACAATCTTGACGGAGGCTCCCAATTGACACCTAACCAATCTAGGAGACACCACTCTCCAAAAGGTAATAGATGGTGTGTTGATGATGAACTCCTTGCTCTTGTGCTTCAAATGATAGTCTCCCCAACACTCAACTCTCTCTCACAGATTTGGATTTGGTGGAAAGATGATTTGAGTGGAAAGCAACTTGGGGAAGGCTAGAGATCAAGATTCTTGTGGTTGGATTGGAATATCTTGGTCTCAACACATGAGTAGGTGGTTCTCTCTCAGAAAATGAATGCTGGAAGTGTAGGCACGTTCTGATGGCTCTCCTCACCGAGGAAGAAGGGGTGGAGGGGTATATATAGCCTCCACACAAAATCTAACCGTTACACACAATTTACCAAACTCGGTGGGACCGAATACTGAAACTTGGTCAGACCGATTTAGTTCAAAATGTGAACATTAGGCTTTTCGGTGGGACCGACATGATCAACTCGGTGGGACCAATGTGCTAGGGTTAGGGTAAAACCTCAACTCGGTTTGACCGATTACACAAACTCGGTGAGACCGATTTTGGTAATAAGAAAAATAGAGAGTTGGTCAGGCAAACTCGGTGGGACCGATCGCTCATTTTGGTGGGACCGAAATGTTACGAAGAGGAAACAAAGAGTTTGCATTGCAAACTCGGTGGGACCGATCGCTCATCTCGGTTAGACCAAAACATTACGAAGGGAAATAGAGAGTTAGCAATCCCATCTCGGTGAGACCGAGATCCCTATCGGTGAGACCGAACTGATTAGGGTTTCTGGCAGTGGCTATGTCAAATGAACTCGGTGGCGCCGGATAGATCAAATCGGTGGGGCCGAGTTTGACTTTTGGTTTGGGACATATGTGGATATGAGAAAGTGGTTGAGGGCTTTTGGAGCATATCACTAAGCATTTTGAGCAAGCAAGCCATTAAGCAACACCTCATCCCCTTTTAATAGTATTGGCTTTTCCTATGGACTCAATGTGATCTTGGATCACTAAAATGAAAAATGTAGAGTCTTGAGCTTTTGCCAACATGTGTCCTTAGCATCTTGAAGGGGTTCCACATCCTCTTGTCCATGCCACGCCTTTGTTGAACTCTCTGAAATATACTAGATAGAAGTATTAGTCCAACAAGAGATATGTTGACATTAATTACCAAAATCACCCATGGAGCACTTGTGTTTTCAATCTCCCCCTTTTTGGTAATTGATGACAACATACATCAAAGCTTTTAGATAAAGATATAGAGAATAGCAAGTAAATCTTTGGAAAGACATGCAACATGCATAGGCTCCCCCTACATGTATGCAATCATGTAAATATAGAATATAAGACCATGTGAATGCATAAGCATGACAGGGTAAGCAATGAGTTACATGTATCTTGGCTATATGCATCAGAGGAAATGATGTTAATATAGGAGGTGTACCTCAATGTTCATGATTCCTTATTGCAAACAATATGTACATCAGCAAGAGATCATCATGCACATGAGTGTGATGCACATACTTACCTTGCGGTCATGAGCTGGCTTTGGAAGAGATGAACCTGAGTAAACAAGGTTAGATAACACAGGAATATCTACTAAGCAGAGCAGGAACAGTAAACCACAAGAGTACCAAGATTGGGATGACATGTAGTGAGTGAGTACTTACTACTCTATTTGGATATTGACATGTCCCCAAAGAGTAATGAATTCGAAGATTTTCTTCCCTTGGAAATGAGCTCTCTCTCCCCCTGAATCTTATATATTAGATAATGGGAGAAGATAGGGAAAAAATCAGAGCAAAACAAAATCAGAGTAAAACAATCATAACAAACATAACACATACTAACATGTCTTTCCCCTCTTGAAGACATGTGACTTCTCTCCTCTATGGAAAATAAGCATCTGGAGAAGCTTAAGGTTTGCATTCTCTCTTATGTGATAAGCTTTGATGTGCTCTCTCTCCCCCTTTGACATCAATTTCCAAGAAGGGATCTTCTGGAGCATGAGTCAAGTAGGTTTGGTCCTTGAGTCACAGTACAAAGCAACATGTAATATAAGATGCTGGTAGAGGACAAGAATCATCGAGTGGAGCTAGAACAAATATGTAGGATGCAAATGGCAAAGTGTTTTCTCAGTATTGAATTCGGTTACTCCGAGTTGTTTGCTTTGGTGGCACCGAGTTGTTTCGGTTTGGCCGAGAAGAACAAATCGGTGAGGCCGATTTCAACACAGAGAGAAAACAATTGTCATCTCAGCTCACTTAGGCAAATAAGATCTCACAAAGATTTGCAAGGAATTAACTGAAAGATTTGCAATGAATTGGATGCAGGGAATGCAGAACATAACAAAGAAAAGAAAAGAAATCTAGATGAAGTTTTTTTTTGAAATATGTATGCAAGAAACAAATGCAAGAACATAGAAAAGCGCAAGAGAACTTCATCTAGAGTTGGTCGGCGACAAAGTCACCTATGTTAGAGTATATTGACTGAGGAGTCAAGTGAGAACACTCGATCATAGGTCATACTCATCGTTTAAGCTCAAAATGGGGTTGCCATTTTTCATTTAAGCATTTTGATGTATTCACATCTTGTTGAGCTGCTTTGACCCATGACTTGGGGTAAAGCTTCTCTAAGATGGAATAACATACCTTGGGTGGTGGTGTTGATCTTGATCATGTAGTTGAACTTGTGTGGGTTGCTCAAGGTTGATGTAGCTCATCAAGAGTTGGGAGCACCACTTGTAGTTTGAGTTCATCTACCTACATGGGTTAGTCTTGCAAGGAAGAGCACTTGTGTATCCAAAATGACAAGCATGAGGTTTGATATCAAATGAAATTTGATATATAGAGATTGTCAAAGGATATGTTGAAGGGTTTCGTGCTTCCTTGTCTTCAATCACCAATTTGTAGAAACTTGGTGATGTAGAGATTGCTCAAGATATGATTGAGTTGCAATCTCATAGATTTAGATTCATCCAAGTACCTACAGGGGTTAGATAACATGCAAGAGTACAAATATAGATCCAAGACATATGATCATCATCATAAGAGAAATATCAAGGATTAGTCAAAGGCTCATGCCTTGCATGTATACAAATGGAGTTTCTACTCCAAGTTTGAAGCATCAATGATGTTCAATTCACCTCTCAAACGGCAAAATTCTTTCTCATCAAGCGGTTTGGTGAATATATCCGCCAATTGCTTATCGGTACGAACATGCTTAAGATCAATGTCTCCTTTAGCAACATGATCTCGAATGAAATGATGACGAACTTCAATATGCTTAGTTCGAGAATGTTGCACGGGATTATGAGCAATCTTAATAGCACTCTCGTTATCACAAAGCAATGGAACATGTTTCACATGAATCCCATAATCTTTAAGAGTTTGGGTCATCCAAAGTAATTGAGCACAACATGAACCGGCGGCAATGTATTCCGCTTCGGCGGTGGATAAGGATACCGAGTTTTGTTTCTTGGAAGACCAAGACACAAGAGATCTACCAAGAAATTGACAAGTGCCCGAAGTGGACTTTCTATCAACCTTGTCTCCGGCATAGTCCGAATCGGAGTAGCCAACAAGATCAAAAGAAGACCTCTTAGGATACCAAATGCCAAAATTTGGTGTATGAATTAAGTATCTCACTATCCTTTTCACACCCTTAAGATGACTTTCTTTGGGGGCCGCTTGATATCGTGCACACATGCACACACTAAGCATAATATCGGGACGGGAGGCACATAGATATAACAATGAACCGATCATAGAGCGGTAAACCTTTTGATCAACCGGTTCGCCATCCTTGGTCAAGTCAAGATGTCCACTAGTAGGCATGGGAGTACTCATACCTTTGCATTCTTGCATGTTGAACTTCTTGAATAAGTCCTTGGTGTACTTTGTTTGAGAGACAAAGGTACCCTCCTTAGTTTGCTTGATTTGCAAACCAAGAAAGAACTTGAGTTCACTCATCATAGACATCTCAAACTTCTCCGACATTAGCCTTCCAAACTTTTCACTAAAATGAGGGTTAGTCGAACCAAATATGATTTCATCCACATAAATTTGGCACACAAATAATTCACCATTAACCCTTTTAGTAAAAAGTGTTGAATCAATTTTTCCAATCTCAAAGCCTTTTTCAATAAGGAACTTGGTCAAGCATTTGTACCACGCTCTAGGAGCTTGCTTAAGACCATAAAGAGCTTTGTGAAGTTTGTAAACATGATTAGGTTTCTTAGGATTGACAAAGCCGGGAGGTTGTTTGACATAAACTTCCTCCTCAATTTCACCATTAAGAAAAGCACTTTTGATGTCCATTTGGTACAAGGTAATATCATGATGATTTGCATAGGCAAGTAAGATTCGTATGGACTCAAGTCTAGCAACGGGGGCATATGTCTCACCATAGTCCATACCTTCGACTTGAGTGTATTCTTGGGCGACAAGACGTGCTTTGTTGTGAACGACTTGTCCATCTTCATCTTGCTTGTTGCGAAACACCCATTTGGTACCGATGATGTTGTGGTTGTTGTCGGGCTTCTCAACCAATGTCCAAACTTGGTTCCTCTCAAAGTTGTGTAGCTCTTCGTGCATGGCATTTATCCAATCCGGATCTTCTAGAGCATCTTCAACCTTCATTGGTTCAATACTAGAGATAAATGAGTAATGCTCACAAAAGTTAGCTAAGCGTGTTTTAGAGCGTGTAATTCTCCCAGTTTGGATATCGTCATAGATTTGTTCGACGGGATGATCTCTTGAGACTCTTGCTCTAACTCGTGAGAGCTTTTGCTTAGGTCGGGGTGGAATATCCTCTTCCACATCTTGTTCTTCCTCTTGGCCTTCTTCGTTGTTGATGTTGTCGTTCTCTTGTCGAGGTGGAGAAGGAGGTTGATGAGGTTCATCTTGGTGTACATCCTCATTTTCTTCATCTTGGCGTGTCCCACTTGTGGATGCCTCCGTGTCAACTCTTGGTTCACCTTGTCGTGAGGTAGAGGCTTCCACTTGGACGGACGAGGTACTCTCCTTCATCTCCGTTGGACGGATCTTGCCAATAGACAAGTCTTGGATTGCTTACGAAGGGTCTTTGTCTCCTACGTCAATTGGCAATTGCTCTACTTGCGAGCCGTTAGATTCATCAAACTTCACATCTACCGTCTCTTCAACCTTTCGGGTGAAATTGTTGTAGACACGGTAAGTGTGAGAGTTTGAGCCATAACCGAGTAGGAAACCCTCAAGAGATTTCGGAGCAAATTTAGAGCGACGATGCTTATCAAGAATATAGCACTTTGAGCCGAATACTCGAAAGTATCCAACTTGGGGTTTGTTACCGGTGAGAAGTTCGTATGCCGTCTTGCCGAGTAGCTTGTGAAGATATAGACGATTTGTTGCATGACAAGCTGTCTCAACCGCTTTCGCCCAAAAGTGTTTTGGTGTCTTGTACTCATCAAGCATCGTTCTCGCCATTTCAATGAGCGTTCGGTTCTTCCTCTCAACAACCCCATTTTGTTGAGGTGTGTAGGTAGCCGAGAACTCATTCCGTTGTCGCTGCGAACCTTCTTGATCTTCACTTCAAATTGATTTTGGGCCTTCCTAGCGAAGTTCTTGAAGATCTTTTGGACCTGCGATTTATCATCAAGAAAGAACACCCACGTAAATCAAAAATCATCGACTATGACTAAACCAAAAGAATTTCCACCGAAACTTTTATAGGCGTTTGGACCAAAAAGATCCATATGAAGTAGCTCGAGCGGTCTTCTCATGGTCATGATGTTCTTCACGGGGTGGCTTCCTCCAACATGTTTTCCTGCTTGACAAGCACTGCACAATCTATCCTTGTCAAATATAACATCTTTCACTCCAAGGATATGATCACCTTTAATAAGCTTATCAAGATTTCGCATCCCACATGACCTAACCTTCTATGCCACAACCAGCCTTTAGAAGATTTAGCAATTAAGCAAGTTCTAGGTTGAGCCTTTTTAGTGAAATCAACAATGTATAGATCACCTCTACGTATGCCGGTAAAGACCATTTTATGATTATCTCTTCGAAACACTTGGCAATCTACTTCAGTGAATAGGACATTGAAACCGAAATCGGCTAGTCTAGATATAGAGAGTAAATTATAGCCAAGAGATTCAATGAGCATGACATTTTGTATGGAGCTATCATGTGAGATGGCCACCTTACCAAGGCCAACCACCTTACCCTTTGAGTTATCACCAAAAGTGACATACTTTTGAGGGCCGTCGTTTTCAGCGAGCTCACGAAACATATCCTTGTCTCCGGTCATGTGATCGGTACATCCACTATCAAGAACCCATTCCTTTCCTCCAGCCATGTAGCCGCGAAGATTAGCCATAAGACCAAAGTGTCTCATAGACTCATCGAGATCAAAGTCACAATCATCATCCTCATCATAGTATCCATGTTCAACATCATCTTGTGATTGATCATTACCTAGAGAGAGTGATTCATTAGCTTTATGACCATGACAATGTTCATCTTTATGAATCCTAATGACTTCGGAAATGATATTGCTAATAATTCCAACATCTCCTTTGGCACGCATAAGGTCAGGAAGCTCAAATACACAATCACCAAACTGAGGATCATTAGGACTCATCTTATTTAAAGCAATGGACTTATGAAGAATCTCATCTAAGTTTTTTAAGGAGTAGTTTGGAAATCTTTCCTCAAGAAATCTCCATATGGTATAGTCACAATCAAGAGTAGGCAAGTGACCTATCAAGTTTCTAGGCAATCCTCTAGTGATAAGATTGACAGTTCTAAGATTGTGAATCATGTCAATAGATTCATCGGGGGTAGGATGCAAAGGATCAACAAGGGGCGCACAAGGGCTAGTAATGTACTTGTTCAAGTGATATTCATTGAAAATCTCAAGAATCTCATTTTTCCATTCATGAAAGAACTCTCCATCAAGTATAGGCACTCTATGTCTAAGACTCCCCAACGTAGACTCATCCATCTTCCTCCAATGGTGATTAAACCAAAGCAATGGAGACCAAAGCTCTGATACCAATTGAAAGGATCGAGAAGAGGTGTCTAGAGGGGGGGTGATTAGACCCTCAACAAACAAAGGTGGCAAATTTTAATTTCTTCAAGTTAAGGTGGAGTTTTAGCACAAGTTTAAGCATTCACAATACATATCAAGCAAGCATGGCAAGAGTATATGAGCAGCGGAACGTAAAACATGCAACTTGTAAGAATGTAAAGGGATGGGATTGGAGTGTGCAAACGGAATTGGAGACACGGAGATTTTGGCGTGGTTCCGATAGGTGGTGCTATCGTACATCCACGTTGGTGGAGACTTCAACCCACGAAGGGTAACGGTTGCGCGAGTCCACGGAGGGCTCCACCCACGAAGGGTCCACGAAGAAGCAACCTTGTCTATCCCACCATGGCCATCTCCCATGAAGGACTTGCCTCACTAGGGTAGATCTTCACGAAGTAGGCGATCTCCTTGCCCGTACAAACTCCTTGGTTCAACTCCACAATCTTGACAGAGGCTCCCAAGTGACACCTAACCAATCTAGGAGACACCACTCTCCAAAAGGTAATAGATGGTGTGTTGATGATGAACTCCTTGCTCTTGTGCTTCAAATGATAGTCTCCCCAACACTCAACTCTCTCTCAGATTTGGATTTGGTGGAAAGATGATTTGAGTGGAAAGCAACTTGGGGAAGGCTAGAGATCAAGATTCTTGTGGTTGGATTGGAATATCTTGGTCTTAACACATGAGTAGGTGGTTCTCTCTCAGAAAATGAATGCTGGAAGTGTAGGCACGTTTTGATGGCTCTCTCCACGAATGGAGAATGGGTGGAGGGGTATATATAGCCTCCACACAAAATCTAACCATTACACAATTTACCAAACTCGGTGGGACCGAATACTGAAACTCGGTCAGACCGATTTAGTTCAAAAATGTGAATGTTAGGCTTTTCGGTGGGACCGGCATGATCAACTTGGTGGGACCGATGTGCTAGGGTTAGGGTAAAACCTCAACTCGGTTTGACCAATTACACAAACTCGGTGAGACCGATTTTGGTAATAAGCAAAACAGAGAGTTGGTCAGGCAAACTCGGTGGGACCGATCGCTCATTTCGGTGGGACCGAAACGTTACGAAGAGGAAACAGAGAGTTTGCATTGTGAACTCGGTGGGACCGATCGCTCATCTCGGTTAGACCAAAACATTATGAAGGGAAACAGAGAGTTAACAATCCCATCTCGGTGAGATCAAGATCCCTATCGGTGAGACTGAACTGATTAGGGTTTCTGGCAGTGGCTATGTCAAATGAACTCGGTGGCGCCAGATAGATCAAATCGGTGGGGCCGAGTTTGACTTTTGGTTTGGGACATATGTGGATATGAGAAAGTGGTTGAGGGATTTTGGAGCATATCACTAAGCATTTTGAGCAAGCAAGCCATTAAGCAACACCTCATCCCCTTTTAATAGTATTGGATTTTCCTATGGACTCAATGTGATCTTGGATCACTAAAATGAAAAATGTAGAGTCTTGAGCTTTTGCCAACATGTGTCCTTAGCATCTTGAAGGGGTTCCACATCCTCTTGTCCATACCACGCCTTTGTTGAACTCTCTGAAATATACTAGATAGAAGTATTAGTCCAACAAGAGATATGTTGACATTAATTACCAAAATCACCCAGGGAGCACTTGTGCTTTCAGCTTATTTGAGAAGGTGATGACACAGCATAAAAGTAAATAGATAGTCCCTTCACAGAGGGAAGCAGTGATTTGTAGCGGTGCCAGAGCTCAAGTTTTTAAAACAGAGGTAAATGAAGTTTTGAGAAATGCACCCTTCTTGTTTACTTCACGACCATTAGTTATCGGTATCTTCCATGCTAAACACATTAGTGGTGGTTCCCAAGCGATAAAAGTAAAGGTTTACTCCCCCTCCACCAACAATCACACTCCACGGCTGATCCAAAACAACGGGTGCCGTCCATACCAACAACAGTCCTGGGGGAGTTTTGTTTAATTATTTGCAATTTGATTTCGGGACTGGGAATCCCTATTACCGCCCCTCTCGTGCAAGGACGAGTGAATAAACACTCATCATGAGAATAACCCGCTTAGCATGGAAGATACTGACTACCTCCTGTCGCTCTATGAACAATCCAGGCACACAAAAAGGATATTTATTTGAAGTTTTTAGAGGTGGCACATGCAAATTTACTTAGGACGGCAGGGTAATACCACATATACGTAGGTATGGTGGACTCATCTGGAATAACTTGGGTTTTAGGATTTTGATGCACAAGCAGTATTCCTGCTTAGTACAGGTGAAGGCTAGCAAATAGGTTGAGAAGCGGCCAGCTAGAGAGCGAAAACGGTCATGAACATGCATTATGTATAAGTAACATTGGATACTAGCATGAGTAGGATATGAACACCATGAACATAAATATCATAGAGGCTATGTTGGTTTTGATTCAACTACATGCATGAACATGTGCCAAGTCAAGCCACTCGAACATTCAGAGGAGGATACCATATCATCATACTACATCACAATCATTTTAACGCAATGTTGACATCCAAGATAAATCATTATCCACTCCTAGCTACTTAAGCATGGCATGAGAAACTATAATCTCTAATTGTCATTGCAAACATGTTTGATCATAATAGGCTGAATCATGGATACTAGGTTAAATATATTTACAAAAACAGGACAAGTCGAGTTCATACCCGTTTCTCTCTGCCACAGCCGGTTCACCAAATATCGTCATTATTGCCTTTCACTTGCACGACCGAATGATATGAAAATGATAATAGTGCAAGAATGCCATGGACTAAGCTGAGATCTGCAAACATTTCATTCAAGAGGAGAAGACAAGGCAATTTGAGCTCTTTGTTAGATTATCAGTAATGCATATGAGAGCCACTCAACATTTTCATCGTGGTCTTCTCCTCGGTATGACTCAATAAAAACAAAAGAAATTCAGAGAAACACACTGAAACATTCTTAAAGAAAGCAAATTAAAGACAAGGAAAAACAGAAACAAGAAAAACTATTTACACGGGAGAGCTCCCAACAAGCAAGAGAAGAACAAGGAAATCTTTTTGGGTTTTCTTTTAATACCACAACTAACTACACTAGAAAGAAAAACCGAAAAGAAACAAGAAACATTTTTTGTCTGTTTTCTTGAAGTTTTTCAAACACACAAGAAGAAGGCGAGAAAATAAATTTAGCATGGATAATACAATGAAAAAGTGTGAACACCGACAACTGGAATGAAACTTGTAAACATGAATATAATGTCGGTGGGCATACATACTCCCCCAAGCTTAGGCTTTTGGCCTAGCATGGTAAACACTGTCAATGGCCTGCATAGTGGTCAGAGTGATAGCTCACGAAGGCTCTAGGTGCAGCCTCCTCAGCCCGCCGTGCAGCCACAACCTCCGCGTTGTGCGCTCGGGCCTCGCTCTCGAGAACATAATATCTTCCCTTACTGCAAACATCAAAGAGAGCAGGCGCAGGCAAATATGTGTCCACCACGGACCTTTTATTAAATAACAGATTATAAGTAAAATTATGGGCTTCATCACTAAGGATCTTATGATGTTTCATGGCATCAAAGTCTAAATACTGCGTGGGTAGGATGGGATCATAAGGCCAAGGTGAAACACCTAGCTCCCTTGCTGAACGTGTGGCATATATTCCACCATAAAAATATCCACTACCGGCGTTGTGTTGCAACCTGTGCGCAACAATCTCTCCGAGGTTAAAACTTTTGTCACCGGTGAGAGCGGTGCGTATGAGGCTCAAGTCAGGGGCACAAAGTGTGCTACAATCTTGTTTGCCTACAATGCAATTTCCATTAAATAGTGCAGAGTATTGAATTGAGGGAAAATGAATGCTCTTTATTCTACCCTGCGTTACTCCTCTAGTCTCACCAAAGCAAAGGCTAGTCAAGAATATCTCAATCTCAGATCTTGGTGGTTCATCCAACGAACCCCAAAATGGAATTTTGCAGTAGTTAGAAAAAGTCTCTAAGGGTAGAGCAAAAGGATAGTCATACAGATTAAATGACACTCTAGACTCACGAGGATGGAATTTAAATTCTTTAGTAAATGATTCAGTGAGACTAAGGCGTTGGTTGCACTTATCTGCAATGTAGGGACCGAGCTTGGCATTGTGAACATATTGCTCAAATTCTTCTTTAATACCTACATGCACCATATAATCATTGCATGGCCATAAATATGATTTGGTTGCGGCATCTCTGTCGGGGTACGACACCTATGGGATCCCGAGAGACCCCTTTACGATTCGGCGGGGGGAGAGGTATACGCAAAGAGCAGAACCAATGATCGACGCGGGGAGTTTTTACCCAGGTTCGGGCCGCTGATCAGCGTAAAACCCTACTCCTGCTTTGTGTTCTTATTGATGTTCTTGAGCCCAGCCTTTAGGAGCGCTCGCAATGAACAGCACGTTCAAAGAGCAGCTACGCATGCAGAATGGGCCAGAAGTTCTCCTCCTCTGTAGCAGTTGCCTTGGGCCTCCTTTTATATGCTCAAAGGGGTCTCCACAGTGGCAAAATGTACATACATTGAGGTGTAAAGTAGCTACAGGGTATCATACCTAACCCCTGACGGATTAGGACAAGTGCATTTAATGCACCGTGAGGTGTCCGTTTAGGTGTCCTCACTTTCTTGGGGATGGAAAAAGGGGCCATCCCATCAGCACCGCTTAAGCTCTCCTCCACTGGCGCGTCGCCACGCATCCAGAGAAGGACCCAGAATGTCAGACACGTTACTATGCCGAAGCTGTGGCACAGCGGCAGAATCTCGCCAGGCGCCGAATCTTGCCGGACGCCAAGCCTTGTCGGGCCCCAAAGGCCATCCCGGCAAGGATCTTGCCGGGGAGGCTGGCTTTCGGATTCCAGCTCTGCTTATCTGCTGATCCTCAGATCTTTGACTTGATGATTTCCTTGATGGGTTGAATCGACCACGAGCTGATCCCGGCAAGCCTTGCCGCGAGGATGGCTACAACTGTCCGTGCACAAGTACGGGGTACTAGTGGCCCAATACTTAGTACACCGACAGGAGCCCCCGGGCCTAGGCCATACACGAGTGCGAGGCGTTGTTGGGCTAGGCCCAAACAGTGCACGGGCACGCGTGGCAGGGAATTAACTGCTCGTAAATATCTTGTTTTACTGTGCCCCCCACTACGCGCACGGAGCGCGCGACGTGGGAAGCGTGCCAAAAAGGCTGCAAACTGTCTCGCGCCTATAGAGGCGCATTCATATTGGGGAATAAACAAGGCGGCCCCGCTCCTTCCCCATAAAAAGAAGTCGCAGAGGCGCAAACCTATTTACCCCCCCCCCCTTCTTCTCAATCTGGCCATCGCCATCGCCTTCCTTTCCTCGAGCTCAGAGCGAAACCTTTTTCCTCTTCCGCCCGCTGCTCCCGCGCTCACTCCGCCCCCAGCTTCCGTCCTCACAGTCACCATGCCGCCCAAGGCCAGCAAAGGCAAGGGCAAGGACAAGGAGGCGAAAGCCGAAGTTCCGGAGAGCGAACTGGTGAAGATGCAGAAGAGGCTCGTCGTCTTCCCTCCGACGCTCGACGCCGAAGTTTTGAAGGGGCGATATCAATGCATGTGGGCGAAGGGAACGCAAGCTCACCCTGCCACACGCATAATCCCAGGTGCTTGCTCCAAAGGTGGATCGGACAGATACCCCTTCTTCACTGCATATTTCTATTGCGGGCTCTGTCCACCCTTTTCCAATTTCTTCAACGACATCATGTACACGCACGGCTTCCGCCTTCTTGATTTCACGCCGAATGCCGTACTTTGCATGTCTATCTTTGCCCATCTCTGTGAGAATTTCGCTGGCGTGATCCCCAATTCTGCTCTTTTCCGCCATTATTTCTACCCTCGTATCCAAAAAGGAGAGGCTCTCTCTGGATCTATTGCCTGGATTCCAAGGGCTTGGAACAAAGAGATATACCTAGAGGGAGTTTACCGCGAAAAGTGGGACGAGTGGCGGGCCGAATGGTGCTGGATCCAGGAAGCAGATCCTCATCCTTTTTGTCATCCCCGGCAACAGAAGGTGGTCCGCGGCAAGAATTGGGGCGATCTCGCCGCAGAAGACGAGAGGCTCACAATCGCCACTACCAGGATCCTTCGCTTGAAGGCTGCCGGGCTGACAATGGAGATGATCGGCTTCGACTTTCTCCGCCGCCGCATCGCCCCTCTGCAGAACAGGGGAAGGCCAGTCTGGGAGTACAAGAACGCGGCAGATGTCATGAGACTGCGCCCCGGGCTGAACAACAATCTGACCGCTATGCAGCTTGGCGCTCTCCGCCAAAAGTTATTCCAGCGCGAAGACAAGCACCGGCTGCCGGCAAGGATCGTCCCCTTGTGCAACAACTCTGCCTTGGGGTCAATCATTGCCTTCTTGCCGATGTTCAACGCCCACGGCCTTGACCCGACCTGGGTCGAGCCAAGCGAGGAAGAAGCGCAGAAGTTCTTTGACAATTTGACAAAGAAGCCTGTCCAGCAAGAGTCAGATCTTATCCGCGCCACCACTGATCAGCAGGTAGCCTACATCGCTACCAGAGTGGAGGAGGCGAATCTTGCCGCGGAGGCCGGCAACATTGGCTTCACAGAGTGGGAAGCCAGCGACGCAGAGGTGGTAGTGGAGGCAAAGCCTGCCGAGGAGAACAAGGTTGCCGGGGAAGAAGGCGGCGCAGCCGCTGAGAGCTCGTCCGGCGAAGACACGGCCGAAGAGGAGACGCGAGAAGAGCCCTCGCCCCCGAAGAAGACAAAGCGTGTCCTTCGGAAGGCTGCATCAGGCATCCCGGCAAGCCAGCCTACTTCGAGCGGCGAATCCCCCGGCAAGAAAGTGGCCGGCAAGACTGGACCGCGGCAGGGGGCTCGTCAACAGCCCGTGCGGCGCGCGAGACCCACACCAGCGACCACTGCTGGGGCGGTAGGAGGGTCTTGTACTACCGCGTCGGAGGCTGCCCCAGTGCCTGCCACGGCCAAGCGGCCTAGGACTCCTCCTCCGCCTCCCCACTCAGACACCGCAACGGAGGTCGACTTCGACATCTCCGGCTTTAGTCCAGAGCGAGAGGAAGAAGAGTGAGTATTTCCAACAGCTTCTACCTTCCAATTTGCATCAATCTTACTGACTTGCTTGTATTGTTTCTGCAGTGACACAGAAACCTTGCTGGAGAGGATGGCGAAGAGGTCAAGGACTTCTACGGGCGACGAGCCCCCGGCGGGCTCCACGAGCGTGCCGGAAACTGTCGTTGTCAGCCCGGAGTCCAGTCCTCAACACAGCCCCCAGCACAGCCCCCAGCATAGCCCCCAGCGTAAGTTCATCATCCCTTTTCTGCTGGCTGGTGCCGAGGCTTTCATTCTTGCCGCTGATATCTTTGGGTTCGCAGGAGAAGAACGGCAACAAGGAGAAGATATCCCCATTGTGCCTCCTTCATCGACCGCTTCGCCCACAAGCACATCCCCGGCAAGAGATCCTGCCGACGAGCCCGTCCTGATTGAGGAGGAGCCGACAAGCACGGACTCCGGCAACCCACCCTCGGCAACCGGAGTTGCCGGGAGAGGCGAAGCCACCTCTCGACAGCCCGACGCAGGTACTCGATCACCTCAGAGTGCTTGTTATTCTTTTCCTCTTATCTCTTTATCTTTAGTCACTTCAAAATCCAAACCTCGATCTTATTCTGTCTTCCTCCTTCGCCCTTCAGAGTTCCCTGTGATGGAACATATGGACATCGACGTCGTCATCGAGGAGACCGCCAGGGATGCCACCGCTGAAGCGGACAGGATCGCTGCTAGCGAGGCCACCAAGGATGACGTTGCCGGGGCTGGTGATGCTCTTGACGGGGAGGCCGCCAAGACAGCACAAGAGGAAATCACCGAAGAACCTGCTGAAGAGGGCGACAGGGAGGCTGAGGACCGCACTGACAGCATTCCTGTCGCAGGAGCGCCAGGCGCTGCACCGGCCACAGAGCCCCCTGTCACTGGTGAGGCGGCCACTGAAGACCAGCCATCAACATCTGAAGGCCCCTCATCCAGCAAGTATCTCAAGGTTGGCGAGAATCTATTCATCAACTTGCCGGGGACGGCAAGCACTGAGGCATCAGCCGAAGGAGAAATTTTCGAGGAAATTATTGCCGCTGCCGGGCTCGAAGTCGTTGACGATCCCAGCGCTAGCAGCGGCAGCTCCTTCAGGCCATGGGCGAGAACTTCTGCAAACTCCAGGCTCTCCATCGCGCCCGAAAAGAGAAGGCGGACTCCAGAATGGCAGTTGTCGAGGCAGCCGAAGCGGATTTTCAAAGGCACGTCGCACAAATGCAAATCTGGCACGCCGAGGCCCTCCAAGAGCTGGTTGCCGTCCGAGAACAGGTGAGCTAGCAATGGAATGAGATCCTCCTGAAGCAATCAGATATGGAGAAGGCACATGATGAAGTTGTTTAAAGGATTGCTGCCGAAGATGCTCTCCTGACGGGGTGTCGCGTTGCTCTTGATGCTCACGAAGAAGATCTCACCGCACGTGAGCAGGCACTCACCGCCAAGCTTCGTAGCAAGGATGAAGACATCGAAAATCTTGTCGCGCGGCGGACCCAGGAGCTGGAGCAGAAACACAAGGAGGCGCTCGAAGCTCTGACTGCAAGTCATGCCGGCAAGCTCAAGGAGGCCGTCGATGCTGCCGAAGCTGCAGAGGCCGCCAAGAACGAGCTGAGCGACAAAGTGAAGAGGCTGGAAACAGATCTCGAAGAGCACGGCAAGGAGCTCTCGACGCTCAAGGGGGACAGGGAAAAAACCCTCCACTCCTTGGCGGAGATGCAAGTTGCCCTGTCCGACAAGACCAAGCAGCTCTCCTCTGCGGCTGATAGTATTGCGGTTCTGGAGCTGAAGCTGACCATGCTGCAGAAGTCTCTCGAGGCCGGCAAGGCCCGTGAGAAGGCTCTACTCAAAGATCTCCAAGGAGAGAGGAACCTGCTCAAGAGCGCCGCCGCTGCCCAAAGCGAGTACGAGAAGGGAGTGGAGATCTGGACTGGCCGTCTCATCGCCACCGCGGAGAAGCTTACCGCAGAACTGTCAACCATGGGCTTGCCGAACTTCAAGTATTCTTCCAAGGAAAGAATATCTCCAAGTGCCAGGTTGACAATGTTCTTTGAAAGCATCATCAATGCGTTGAGGGCGCTCCAGTCCAGCCGGGCGACCCAACTGGCGAACGACACTCGCCGGCTTTGCCGGGCCGTCCTTCGCAAGGTGCTCATCAAGGTGGTGCACAGCAATCCCGGCATCGACCTCTCCAGCGCGCTCAGCCATCTGCCAAAGGATGCAAATGTTGAGGCGCTTGAAGAGTGCATCGCGCCAATCCTTGAGAAGGTGGACTCCATCAAAAGGATCGAAGGCCAGCGCAGGGATTGAGTGCTTTCCTTTTATTCTTGCCGCCATCATCTCATGTAAAAGACAATTAGGTCTCAAGTTAGAACTGCGGCAACTCATGGATGCAATATAATTTGACTATGTTTAGGCTCATGCTTGCTACTTTCCTTGTCTGATTCCTTTATGTATGGAGTTCATCCTATGCTTACTGAAAAACTTGCCAGCGCGCAACCTGCCGTGAGCGCTGGGTGCGGGACTTCAGCAGCCTGCTGGAGGCGCAGCGGCCGGCAAGACTCCTTGGCGTTCTCAGTGCAGCCACTTAAATCATTGAGCGGACTCGAAACAAAATAAGGGCGCAACTGATTACAATAAGGATTCCTTCGCGTGCAGATTTTCCATACAAGAATCGGAATCGTCCAAGGAAATAACTTGGTAATAAAAGAAAAAGTTGCTCTAAGTTTTTAGGACTTAGCTTTCTGGCTTTGTTCTTCCTCCGGCAAGCATCGATTCCGAACGTCACCAACTGGTATTCATATCTCCCTTCCCCCCCGGCAAATGTGCACGCGAGGAATCCTTCTGTCTTTGAGAAAAAGAAAGAAGAGAAAATAAAGGGATGAAACCTTGGCGGTTCGTTAGAACTTACCGGGATCAGGTGTCATACAACATCTTAGACAAACATGCATATATAAATATGAACATGGGAATCAATAAGGTGTACAACACTTAAATTTATTCATCTGTGCTCAGGGTCTGCGCCTGGCTTTGTACAAAGGATCACATGCCTTGCCGGCAAGACTTGTACAAAAGGGTGGTTGCAGGGAGCCCCCGGCAACCGTGCCTTATGGATAGAACTTGCGAAGATGTTCGATATTCCAGGAATTGCTCACTGGAACGCCATCTTTGGTCTCCAGGCAGACAGCGCCGGGCCTGGTGACTCGTACTACCCGATAAGGGCCTTCCCACTTTGGCGTCAACTTGTTTGAATTCTTGGCGGACTGAATCCGTCGAAGAACAAGGTCGCCTTCCTCAAGGCTTCGGGCATGAACTTTGCGGCTATGATAGCAGCGCAAAGCTTGCTGGTAGCGTGCAGCTCGCACAGCAGCCTGAAGACGATTCTCCTCAAGGAGCACAGTGCCATCTTGCCGCAGTTGCTCTTGCTCGAGCTCATCATAAGCGAGCACTCGAGGAGATCCATATATGAGTTCCGTGGGGAGAACTGCTTCCGCTCTGTAGACCAGAGTGAAGGGCGTCTGGCCGGTGGCTCGATTTGGTGTCGTTCTGATTGACCAAAGAACCGCCGGCAACTCATCAATCCAGCGTCTTCCGCACTTTTTCAGCCTGTCAAAAGTTCTGGTCCTGAGACCGCGCAGCACTTCAGCATTGGCCCTCTCCGCTTGGCCGTTGCTTCTCAGGTGAGCAACAGAGGCAAAACAAATCTTGCCGCCAAGGTCTTGGACATACTGCATGAAGGTGCGACTTGTGAACTGCGTGCCGTTGTCGGTGATGATCCTGTTAGGCACACCAAAATGGCAAACAATTCCTTTGAAGAACTTGACAGCCGACTGCGCTGTCACCTTCCTCACTGCTTCCACCTCCGGCCACTTTGTGAACTTGTCGATAGCAACGTACATGTACTCAAAGCCCCCGGTAGCACGGGGGAAGGGGCCCAGTATGTCGAGCCCCCAGACCGTAAATGGCCAGGAGAGAGGGATTGTTTGAAGAGCTTGAGCTGGCTGATGTAATTTCTTCGAATGAAACTGGCATGCTTCACACTTGGTTACTAGTGCAGTCGCATCCTGGAGGGCGGTAGGCCAAAAGAAACCTTGTCGGAATGCTTTTCCGGCAAGCGCTCTTGACCCTATGTGAGAGCCACACATGCCCCCATGTATCTCCGCCAACAGCTCTAGTCCATCCTCCCGAGGAATGCACTTCAATTTCACACCGTTTGGTCTCTTTCTGTACAGGACGTCATCGACGAACTTGTACATAACAGACCGACGGGCTACTCTCTCCGCTTCTTCTTGTTCCTCAGGGAGTTCACCTGTCTGAAGGAAATGGACAATGTGCTGCGCCCATGCTGGAGCCTGAGGCTCGACAACTAGAACTAAAGGCATCTCCTCTGCCGGGGGAACGTTTGTCTCGACAACGAGGGCCTGGGGCCCTGTCGGAGCCTGTTGTTCCCCGGCAGGCGTGTCGATCCCGGCAACTTCCTTGCCGGCGGCTCCGGGGAGCTCTGCCGGGAAGTACTGGCCAGAGTTCAACTTCCTTCTTTTTTCTTGCCGCATCGATGGCGCCACGGATGGTTGAGTCAATTGGAGCACAAAAGTTCCTGGTTCCACAGGCAACTTGAGGGCAGCACGCTTTGACAGGTCATCAGCAATATTGTTCTCGGCACGAGGAACGTGCTCCATTTGGAGACCGTCAAAGCGCTCTTCCAATTTCCTCACTTCATCTACGTAGGCTTGCATCAATGGACTTTGATATCTCTTGTTAACTTGCCTGACGACAAGCTGTGAATCGCCTTTGATGACGAGCTTTTTGATACCAAGGTCTGCCGCGATCCTAAGACCGGCAAGCAAACCCTCGTATTCTGCAGTGTTATTGGTCGAACTCTCCCGGGGAAAGTGCATTTGGACTACGTACTTGAGGTGCTCTCCGGTGGGAGCGACAAGCAGCATGCCAGCACCGGCGCCTTGCAGCGAGAAAGCCCCGTCAAAGTACATAATCCATTGCTGATCGATTTCCTTGCCGAGGAGAGTTGTTTCTTGAACTTCTTCGTCTGGCGTCGGGGTCCATTCTGCAATGAATTCCGCCAAGGCCCTACTCTGAATTGTCGAAGTGCTTTCAAACTTAAGGCCAAAGCTGGACAGCTCCAATGCCCACTCCACGATCCTGCCGGTTGCCTCCGGATTTTGCAAAATCCGTTGCAACAGAAAGCGAGTGACGACGGTAATCTCATGTGCTTGAAAATAGTGGCGCAGCTTCCTTGAGGCCATAAGGAGGCCAAAAAGCAGCTTCTGCACCCCAGAATATCTTGACCTAGCCCCTTGTAAAAGAGAGCTAACAAAATAAACTGGGCGCTGCACCACCTTCTTCTTCTGCACAAGTTCTTCTGTTTGCGCAGATCCTGTCTTGCCGGGATCAACCCTTGCCGGGGAAGATCTTGCCGCGTCATCCGGCGGTCCTGCCGCTGGTGTTGCTTCCTCATCAGCTTCTCTCTGCGCCACTAGCGCAGCACTAACCACTTGATTTATTGCCGCCAGATACAACAGCAACGACTCTTGTGGTTTAGGCGCGACTAGCGTCGGCGGAGAGGAAAGGTATTTCTTCAAATCTTGCAGCGCAGCCTCCGCTTCCGGAGTCCATTTCATTGGACCTGCCTTCTTCAAAATTTTGAAGAAGGGCAGGGCGCGCTCAGCAGATTTGGAAATAAACCTGCTTAGAGCAGCAACACAGCCGGCAAGAAGACGCACATCCTTGACGCGTCTCGGCGCTTCAATTTGCTCAATGGCTTTGATCTTGTCGGGGTTCGCTTTGATTCCTCGGCAAGATACAAAGAATCCGAGGAGCTTGCCGGAAGGAACTCCGAACACGCACTTCTCAGGATTGAGCTTCAAGTTGATCTTGCGCAAGTTTGCAAATGTTTCTTCTAAGTCTTGAATAAGCGTTGCTTTATCCTTAGTTTTGACCACTATATCATCCATATATGCCTCCATATTTCTATGGAGTTGTGGCTCAAAACCAATTTGGATTGCTCTGGCGAATGTTGAACCAGCACTTTTCAACCCGAAAGGCATTCGTATAAAACAATACATACCACATGGGGTGATAAAGGCGGTCTTCTCTTCATCTTCCTTTGCCATAAAAATCTGATGATACCCTGAATAGGCGTCAAGGAAGGACAGGAGATCACAACCAGCGGTGGCATCCACAATCTGGTCGATGCGCGGCAAGGGAAAGTGATCTTTTGGACAAGCTTTATTGATATCTGTATAATCGATACAAAGCCTCCATTTCCCATTCGCTTTTCGCACTGCAACCGGGTTGGCCAACCAGGTTGGATGGAGCACTCCTTTGACCAGTCCCGCTGCCTCCAGCTTCTTAATCTCTTCGATAATGAATTCTTGCCGCTCCAAGGCCTGTTTCCTCACCCTTTGCTTGACGGGCCGCGCATGAGGACAGACAGCAAGGTGGTGCTCGATCACTTTCCTGGGAACACCGGGGATGTCAGACGGTTGCCATGCAAACACGTCGACATTCGCCCGCAGGAAAGCAACGAGAGCGCTTTCCTATTTGTCATCTAGGGCGGAACTTATGGTGAAAGTTCCCCCCGTTCCGTCCTCCCTGGCAGGCACCTTCTTGGTTTCCGGCGGGGCAGCCTTGGACTTCTTGTTCTTGCCGGTGGAACTCTCTGGTACGTCCTCGACGGAAGCGCAGCACTCCGAGGAGGCGCGCTTGCCGGAGTTCGCGCCAAGGTTCCTGCTGGTCTTCTTCTTCCCCTCGGGAGTTCCAGCGGCAGGAGCAGATGCCTTGATGGCAGGTGCTGCAACTGCTTTCCGGTAAAGTTGGTCGGCACAGATGAGCGCATCCTTCTTATCGGAATGGATAGTGATGACGCTCAACGGCCCGGGCATCTTCAAAACATTGTATGCGTAGTGTGATGCTGCCATGAACTTAGCCAGCACTGGCCGACCAAGGATCCCATTGTATGACATGGGGATCTTGGCGACATCAAACACCACCTTTTCGGTCCTGAAGTTAAACTCGCTGCCAAATGTTACCGGCAGCGTGATCTTGCCCTTAGGCTGGGTTCTTCCCGTATTGACCCCTTGAAACGTACCCGTTTCCTCGAGGTCTTCATCGGGAATCTGAAGCTTTGTGAGCACATCCGGTGAGATTAAGTTTAGGCCGGCCCCGCCGTCAACTAACATCTTCGTCACCTTGAGGTTGCGAATTGTTGGGGAAACCAACAATGGCAAACACCCGACCGCAGTTGTGCGATCAGGGTGATCCTCGGTGTCAAAGATGATAGGCGTGCTGGACCACTTCAGAGGCCTACACGCATCGGGGGATGGCTCTGCCGCATTAACCTCCCGCATCCACTGTTTAAGTTGGCGGTGGGAAGAATGCAGCGAGGCACCCCCATCAATGCACATAGCCTCCGTAGCCTTCTGGAATTCCTGCTCACTGGATTCATCATCTTCCTCATCATCATCTCCTTCTTTATCTCGGCCCCGAGCGGGCCGATCCTTCTGCTGCTTGGCCTTGCCGCGGCGACCCCCTCGGCCACCACATTTCTTGCCGGACCCCTCAGCACCATCTTGGGCCTTCTCCTTGTCTCGCCTCTCGTATTCGGCCCTCTGCTTCTCGGCAAGCTGCTCAACTTGCTGGCAGTTCTGGAGATCGTGGCCCTTAGTGCGATGGATCTTGCAATACTGCTTGCCGGAGTTCTCCGACTTGTCGGCAGCCGCCAAGGCCTGACAGGAAGGGCACCTGGCAAGATCCTTGCCGGGGTCACTAACCTTGGTCTTCTTGGCGGCGCCGGGGTTGTCGGATTACTCGACAGCAAGCACGGCCTTGCCTCCGCGCTTCCTGTTCCGCCGCCGGCCTTTCCTTGACGGGGCCGCGGCGTCTTCATCTTCGGAGTCGCCTGCCGCGCCAACAGCCTCACCAGGGAGTTTCCTCCCCTCTTCAGCTCGAGCGCACTTGTCGGCCAGAGCATAAAGCTCGGCAATACTCCTGACTTTGTTCATCGCCAGCTCTTCCCGCATTCTGCGGTTACGCACGTTCTGGTGGAACGCGCTAATGACAGCGGCAGGATGAACGTCGGGAATGTTGTACTGCACTCGGCTGAACCTCTGCATAAACTTGCGCAGGGACTCGCCCTCCTTCTGAGGGATGATGTGCAAATCGCTCTCTTGGCCAGGAGCTTGGTGGCCTCCAACGAAGGCGCCAACAAACTGATGGCACAGATCTGACCAGGAAGAAATGGAATTCTCCGGCAGATGCATCAACCACGACCTGACGTTGGGCTTGAGCACCAACGGGAAGTAGTTGGCAAGTATCTTGTCATCTCGGCCCCCGGCAGCCTGCACTGCAATGGTGTAGATGCTCAGGAACTCCGAGGGATGGGTCTTTCCGTCATACTTCTCCGGAACCTCTGGCTTAAAGGTTCGGGAATTGGGCCACCGGACTTGCCGCAGCTCACGGGTAAACGCTGGAGTCCCTACCCCATAAGGTAAGTCTCCTACGTCCCCTGGCGCAGGCTCGTCGACAGCCGGCCCCACGCGCTTATCAGAGTGATAGCGCGCTTCTCGTCACCGCTCGATGGTTGTTCGAGCATCCTCTTTGCCTTGTTCCTGGAGAACCAGACGCTGATCATGGCGCATCCGTGGATCAGACGACGCCGTGGAAACTTCTTCATGGCGGTCGACTTGCTGAGTTGTCGGCCGCCGCTGATGCCGCGGAGGGGAGTGCACTGTAGTTGCACCACCTCCGGTTTTCTCTGCATCGGCTCGCGCCGGATCGATGGGCCTCCGCTGCGAGGGCCCTGCCTCTTGCGGTCCATCCTTGTTGGCGAAGCCGATAAGGTTCTGGATAGTAGCTCGCCACTCCTCCATCTTCTCCGGGGTGGGAGGAAAATCAAGGAGCAGCTGTGCACGTGCCAAGGCTTCCGCTGGCATAGGTGGTGGCGACAAGTGCAAGGTACGTGAGGTGCTCTGACTCCTAACCAAGTTAGAAGGAGCACCACCACGGTCACGCGACCGCGCACCACCTCCGCAGGCATCTCGGTGTGCATGCTGGTCCCGCGCATCTTGGGATCTATGCGCATAAACCTTTTCGTGGGGACGCCCCGAACCACCAGCGCCATGATGTCGCTCATCTTGCACGACCTGAGTAGGTCGCGAGGCTTGCGCCGGCGCGGGAGCTCCAGCAGGCGCCCTTCGATCCCTAGAGTTAGTTGTGCCACCCGTAGGCAACACAGCACCATCTCTAGATCCAGCGGCATGCAAGTTACCACTGCCACTGCGAACGATACCGCTCGCTTGGCTTGGGTCACCAGAACGCCGCGAGGGTTCTAGTCCTCTTCCTTCTACAGCCACACCGTCGCCTGTTCGCGAAGGCGCAGGCAAAACGGACCCGGACGGTTGCGCTGTCGCAGTGCTCTTCTTCTTGGGCGGCATGATGATGAAGATGATGAAGAAACTAGGGCGCCGACCACCAGATTAGGTTCACGCAACCTTCAATCCCCCTACCTGGCGCGCCAAAGATGTTGGGGTACGACACCTATGGGATCCCGAGAGACCCCTTTACGATTCGGCGGGGGGAGAGGTATACGCAAAGAGCAGAACCAATGATCGACGCGGGAAGTTTTTACCCAGGTTCGGGCCGCTGATCAGTGTAAAACCCTACTCCTGCTTTGTGTTCTTATTGATGTTCTTGAGCCCAGCCTTCAGGAGCGCTCGCAATGAATAGTACGTTCAAAGAGCAGCTACGCATGCAAAATGGGCCAGAAGTTCTCCTCCTCTATAGCAGTTGCCTTGGGCCTCCTTTTATATGCTCAAAGGGGTCTCCACAGTGGCAAAATGTACATACATTGAGGTGTAAAGTAGCTACAGGGTATCATACCTAACCCCTGATGGATTAGGACAAGCGCATTTAATGCACCATGAGGTGTCCGTTTAGGTGTCCTCACTTTCTTGGGGATGGAAAAAGGGGCCAGCCCATCAGCACCGCTTAAGCTCTCCTCCGCTGGCGCGTCGCCACGCATCCAGAGAAGGACCCAGAATGTCAGACACGTTACTGTGCCGAAGCTGTGGCACAGCGGCAGAATCTCGCCAGGCGCCGAATCTTGCCGGGCGCCAAGCCTTGCCGGGCCCCAAAGGCCATCCCGGCAAGGATCTTGCTGGGGAGGCTGGCTTTCGGATTCCAGCTCTGCTTATCTGCTGATCCTCAGATCTCTGACTTGATGATTTCCTTGATGGGTTGAATCAACCCCGAGCTGATCCCGGCAAGCCTTGCCGCGAGGATGGCTACAACTGTCCGTGCACAAGTACGGGGTACTAGTGGCCCAATACTTAGTACACCGACAATCTTGAATGGAATTTTCACTTGGTTCAATATAAGACCGGTGAACAGAGCTGCTACTAGAAGATGCCTCCGAGGACTTCCTCCTCAAAGAACTCCTTCCAAAGAGGTTCATCATATTTGCGTACAATTTCTGAAAAAATATTGGGTCACAAAATTTTGTCAACAAAACTTCACAAGATTGATAGCAACTACTCATAGGAATGCATAGAGGCCATAACAAGCATTCAAACTACTTAGAAGTCTAAGAATTCAACATGCAAGCTCATCTACAGCAGCACCAAGAGTAGCAATTTATTCAAAATATAAACCACTAAAGCAAAAACTAATTGGACCAATGGAGGAGTCACATACCAAGTAGCAATCCCCCAAAACAGTTTCGGAAACGGAGCTTCGAGCAAAGAGATCGAAATCCACGGGTTTGAGAGCAAGAACACGAAAGAGAGAGCAATGGTGATTTTTTTTCTGGAGGTAGGTGATGACATGGGCTAAAAAGATAAGTGAGGGGGCCCACATGGGGACCACAACCCACCAGGGCGTGCCCAGGTGGGTTGTGCCCACCTGGTGCACCCCCCCTCTGATGTTATTTGCATCAAAAATTCTTAAATAATCAGAAAAAAATTGTATTAAATTTTCAGAGTATTCTAAGATCTTTTATTTTCGGGTCATTTTTTATTGCACGGAAAATTCAGACAACAAACTAAGCATGGCATTTTATTTTATTTAACTAAGAAAAACAGAAAATAAAAGTAAAGGACAGAAAGCAGTGCTCACTAAATTCATCAACTTCATACTTCCCAAAAAAGATTCATTAATAAGGTTGATCAAGTCTTATTAACAACCACCTTCGGTTAGCATGAAACCGAAGAACTTTCGTAAAACACTAACTTACCTCAACGGGGATATGAATGTCCCCAACAATAAGCATTTCATATTTCTTTTTTATAGTAGGTAGAGGTAGTTGAAAACTTCCAATAGTGATTGTCGGAGATTTTTCAATAACATTAATACCATTCACTTGGAATTGTTTCTTCGGAAAGTGCACCGTATACTCATTACCATTGATATGAAAAGTGACCTTGCTTTTATTGCAATCAATAATAGCCCCTGCAGTATTCAAGAAGGGTCTACCAAGGATAATCGACATGTTGTCGTCCTCAGGCATCACAAGAATAACAAAGTCAGTTAAGATAGTAACATTAGCAACAACAACGGGCATATCCTCACAAATACCGATAGGTATGGCAGTTGATTTGTCGGCCATTTGCAAAGATATTTCAGTAGGTGTGAGTTTATTCAAGTCAAGTCTTTTATATAGAGAGAAAGGCATAACACTAACACCAGCTCCTAAATCACACCAAGCAGTTTTCACATAATTTCTTTTGATGGAGCAGGGTATAGTTGGTATTCCTGGATCTCCAAGTTTTTTAGGTACTCCATCCTTAAAAGTATAATTAGCAAGCATGGTGGAGATTTTAGCTTCCGGTATTTTTCTCTTGTTGGTGATGATGTCTTTCATGTATTTTGCATAAGGAGGCATTTTTAGGATATCAGTCAAGCGGGTACGCAAAAAGACTGGCCTAAGCATTTCAGCAAAGCGTTCAAATTCTTCATCATCTTTCTTCTTAGTTGATTTAGGTGGAAAGGGCATAGGTTTTTGAACCCATGGTTCTCTTTCCTTACCATGTTTTCTAGCAACAAAGTCTCTTTTATCATACCTCTTATTCTTGGGTTGTGGGTTATCAAGATCAATAGCTGGTTCTATTTCAACATCATTGTCTGGTTCTTTATTATTTGTTTGAGTATCTTCATGAACCTCATCATTATCTTTTTCATTATCAGAAGGTGAGTGTTCATTACCAGACTGAGTTTCAGCATCAGAAATAAAGACTTCATTATCATTATCAGGAGGTTTTTCTACTTCAAGTTCACTAGAGGCATGCAAAGTCCTACCATTTTTCTTTTTCTTTTTCTTTTTAGAAGGACTAGGTGCATCTGTGTTAACTCTTTGGGAGTCTTGTTCAATTATTTTAGGGTGCCCCTCAGGATAAAGTGGTTCCTGAGTCATTCTACCTCCTCTAGTCATTACTCTAACAACATGATCATTGATATTACTATTCATTTCATCAAGCAACTCTCTTTGAGATTTAGCAACTTGTTCTAATTGAGTTTGAACCATAGAGGCATGCTTTCCTACACCTCTGACATCATTTGAGATTCTAAATAACAAGTCACTCAAGCGAGCAATCATATCAGAATTATATTCCAATTGTTTCATAACAGTTGCGTTGAAGTGATCTTGCTTTCTAATGTAATTATCAAACTCATATAAGCATTGACTAGGATGTTTATTATAAGGGATATCACCTTCATCAAAATTTAATAAATAATTTACCTCTACCACCTTGGGTGGTGGTGGTGTTTCAAGCCCATGTATTTCTTCGATAGGCGGTAAATTTTTAACATCCTCTGCTTTAATACCTTTTTCCTTCATAGATTTCTTTGCCTCTTGCATATCTTCAGGACTGAGATATAAAATGCCCCTCTTCTTTGGAGTAGGTTTAAGTGGTGGTTCAGGAAGGATCCAATCATCATAATTTCTCAATATGTTATTCAATAATTCTTGAACTTGTCCAATAGTTCGATCCCTGAAAACACAACCAGCACAACTATCTAGGAAGTCCCTAGAAGCATCGGTTAGTCCATTATAGAATATATCAAGTATTTCATTTTTCTTAAGCGGATGATCAGGCAAAGCATTAAGCAATTGGAGAAGCCTCCCCCAAGCTTGTGGGAGACTCTCTTCTTCAATTTGCACAAAGTTAAATATTTCCTGTAAGGCAGCTTGTTTCTTATGAGCAGAAAAATATTTTTCAAAGAAGTAGTAAGTCATATCCTGGGGACTATGCACACAACCAGGAGCAAAAGTATTATACCAAGCCTTAGCATCACCCTTTAATGAGAACGGAAATAATTTGAGAATATAATAATAGTGAATCTTCTCATCATGAGCAAAAAGGGTGGCTATGTCATTCAACTTAGTAAGGTGTGCCACAACAGTTTTAGTTTCATAACCATAAAAAGGATCAGACTCAACCAAACTAATTAACTCTGGGTCGACAGAGAATTCATAATCCTTATCATCAACAAAGATAGGTGAAGTAGCAAACTCAGGATCACAATTTTCCTTCAGTTTGCATAATAATTTCTTAAGATCATCCCCATCATTGCAAGCAAGAAAGTCTCTAGTTGTCTCCTCATCCATAACATAACCTTCCGGTATCTCAGGCAATTTATATCTAGGAGAACTAGACCTAATAGGTGTTTCAAGATTTTCAGTTTCAAGCTCTTCATCAGTTTCAGCATTCTCAAGAGCTTTAGTTCTAGCAAGTTGTTCATCAAGAAATTCACCTAGTGGCACATTATCATCAAGCAAGGTACTAGCATCATCATGAGTAACATTCATAGTAGAAGTACCATCATCAATGACTTGTGACATATCAGAATTAATAGCATGTGGTGGTGTTGCAAGTCTACTTATAACAGAAGGTGAATCTAAAGCGGAGCTGGATGGCAGTTCCTTACCTCCCCTCGTCTTAGAGGGAAAAATCTTAGGCTTAGCATCCTTTATATTCTTCATAGTGATACTTCGATAATAATCCCAAGTGACTCAACAAATATAGCTATGCTCCCCGGCAACGGCGCCAGAAAAAGGTCTTGATAACCCACAAGTATAGGGGATCGCAACAGTTTTTGAGCGTAGAGTATTCAACAAAATTTTATTGATTCGACACAAGGGGAGCCAAAGAATATTTGTAAGTATTAGCAGTTGAGTTGTCAATTCAACCACACCTGGAGATTAATTATCTACGGCAAAGTGATCAGTAGCAAAGTAATATGATAGTTTTGATAGTAGTAGCAGCAGCAATAGTAACAGTAACAGTAACAGTGATAGCAATGATTTTGTAGCAAGTGTAACAGTAATGGTAGCAGTAGTAACTTAGCAAGAACAATATGAGAGAAATTCGTAGGCATTGGATCGGTGAATTCGTTGGATGATATTCATCATATAACATTCATAACCTAGGGCGATACGACACTAGCTCTAGTTCATAAATATAATGTAGGCATGTATTCCGTAAATAGTCATACGTGCTTATGGAAAGAACTTGCATGACATCTTTTAATAGAAACTTACATGACATCCTACCCTCCCGTGGCAGCGGGGTCCATATGGAAACTAAGGGATATTAAGGCCACCTTTTAATAGAGAACTGGAACAAAGCATTAACACATAATGAATACATGAACTCCTCAAACTACGGTCATCACCGGGAAGTGTCCCGACTTCTGTCACTCTGGGGTTGCCGGATCATAACACGTAGTAGGTGACTACAACTTGCAAGATCGGATCTAGAACATAGATATAATGGTGATAACATAAATGGTTCAGATCTGAAATCATGGCACCCGGGCCCAAAGTGACAAGCATTAAGCATGGCAAAGTCATAGCAACATCAATCTCAGAACATAATGGATACTAGGGATCAAGCCCTAACAAAACTAACTCGATTACATGATGAATCTCATCCAACTCCTCACCGACCAGCGAGCCTACGAAGGAATTACTCACTCCCGGTGGGGAGCATCATGGAATTGGTGATGGAGAAGGGTTGGTGATGACGAAGATCGAAGATCCCCCTCTCCGGAGCCCCAAACGGACTCCAGATCTGGCCTCCCGATGAAGAACAGGAGGTGGCGGCGGCTCCGTCTCGCGAAACGTGATAATTCTTTCTCCCTAATTTTTTGTCCAAAAATGTGAATTTATAGTGTCAGGGTTGAGGTCTGCGAGGCCACCAGGTGGGGACAACCCACCTGGGCGCGCCAGGAGGGGGGCGCGCCCTGGTGGGTTGTGCCCACCTAGGTGCCCCCCTCCGGTGGTTCTTGGCTCCAAAAATTCCCTTTTATTGTATAAAAAATCCTCACAAAGTTTCGTCCCAATCTGAGAACTTTTATTTCTGCACAAAAACAACACCATGGTAGTTCTGCTGAAAACAGCGTCAGTCTAGGTTAGTTTCATTCAAATCATACAAATTAGAGTCCAAAACAAGAGGAAAAGCGTTAGGAAAAGTAGATACGACGGAGACGTATCATTGGGTATGGTATATCTCCCACTATTCTTTCAATATGTCATTCCCCTGATTGGTTGATTGACACGGGTGCTAATGTGCATGTATGCGGTGATAATTCCATTATTTCATCTTATCAAACCACAGGGACTTCCACCGTGCTGATGGGCAATGGTTCAAGTGCTTCTATTCGTGGTGTTGGTACGGTCGATCTGAAGTTTACTTCGAGGAAGATCGTGCGGCTGAAGAACATGCATTATGTCCCCTCCGTCAATAAAAATCTTGTTAGCGGATCTCTTCTGTGTAGAGATGGCTACAAGCTTGTCTTTGAGTCGAATAAATTTGTAATATCCAAGTATGGAACTTTTTTTGGTAAAGGCTATGAGTCAGGAGGCCTGTTCCGTTTATCCTTGTCGGATGTTTGCAATAAAGTTGTTAATCATATTTGCAATAATAGTGAATCAAATGTGTGGCATTCACGTCTCTATCATGTTAACTTTGGTTGTATGTCGCGACTAGCCTAGTTGAACTTAATCCCTAGTTTCACCACTATCAAGGGATCTAAGTGTCAAGTTCGTGTGCAAGCTAAGCAACCTCATAATCTCACACGACTACGGAAACGAGAAATCTTGCACCACTAGAGCTCATACATTCAGATCTATGTGAAATGAATGGTGTTTTGACAAAGGTGGAAAGAAATATTTCATGATGTTAATTGATGACTCCACTAGATACTGCCATGTGTATCTTCTGAAATCTAAGGATGAAGCTTTGAACTTTTTCAAGATCTATAAATCTGAAGTGGAAAACCAACTTGATCGTAAAATCAAGAGGCTTAGGTCCGACCGTGGTGGAGAGTATTTTTCCAATGAATTTGATTCTTTTTTTGCGGAACATGGTATAATCCATGAGAGGACACCTTGATGACCCACAAGTATAGGGGATCAATCATAGTCCTTTCGGTAAGTAAGAGTGTCGAACCCAACGAGGAGCGGAAGGAAATGACAAGTGGTTTTCAGCAAGGTAATTTCAGCAAGCTCTGAAATTATCGGTAACAGGTAGTTTGATAACAAGATAATTTGTAACGAACAAGTACCGGGTAACGGTAAATAAAGTGCAGCAAGGTAGCCCAATCCTTTTTGTAGCAAAGGACTGGCCAAAACGGTCTCTTATAATAAGCAAAGCGTTCTTGAGGGCACATGGGAATTTCATCAAGTCAATTTCATCATGTTGGTTTGATTCGCGTTCGCTACTTTGATAATTTGTTATGTGGGTGGACTGGTGCTTGGGTGTTGTTCTTACTTGAACAAGCCTCCCACTTATGATTAACGCCCCCCCCCCCTGCGCGCGCGCAAGCATCCGCAACTAGGAGAAAAGTATTAAAATAAAATCTAACCATAGCATTAAACATATGGATCCAAATCTGTAACACCCCTGTGTAACTATCACTGTGATCAACTGCTAATAATGCCAAGTCATATCATTTGCAGTGCTCAGTCATAGTGATTAACCAAAACAATTCAAACTCCATTCTGAAAATCAACTCATATTCAAAAGTGCAAAATAAATTTGCTCAAACATAGTTGCAAAAATGTTCACTAAATAGCAAATATTCCAGAAGCAATCATAAAAATATAAACAATGATGTTGGAGTTAATTAAGTAACTCGAACCACATATAACAGTACCAAAACAGCACTATTTAATTCATTTATAATTAAATTCAAATCCAAAAGAGATCCAACTTTGCCCAAACCAGTTTTTGATGAAAGCCAACATTGCACAATAATATTTGGGCCAACTCTCACATTTTACAAAATAGCAAAAGTGGCCTAAACAATTACCTAACAGAAATAAATAAAAGAAAAACACAAAACAGAAACAGAAAAATAAGACGAGGCACTGTGCACCGGGCCTTAGTGCACAGTGCCCCGACCGCGGCCCACCTGGCCCAGCTCCTTCTCCCTCCTCCCCGTGTCGGCCGCGCCATGGCCGCGCGCGCGCGCCAGCCGGGCGATGACACGGCGATGGCGCCGACGCCACCGACACGCCGAGGGGATAAGGATGAGCCCAATCCATTCCCCCTGGTCTCCTCGTCCACTCCGCCTCTCTCTCCCTCGCTAGCCTCCTTCTCAGATCCACTGCCCGAGCGAGCTCGCCGCCGCCCGCCGTCGAAGCCGTGGCCACAGAGCCTCCCTCACCGTCTCTCTATGTCCACTGGCTTCGCCTCGCTCGGCTACTTCGACTGCCGCCCGCCATTTGGTTCGGGGAGGACCACACGAACGGGATAGAGCGCGACATCAAGCTCTCTACCACCGGTGAACCCCGACGACTCCGGCATTCCCCTGCGCTCCCGATCACTCGCGGGCCTTCTTGTGCCGCACGGTGAGCTCCTCCGTCTCCTATTCCCCTCCGCTAGCTTCTTCCTGCGCCGTAGGTAGCTGCCGGTGCGCCCGAGCTCTGTCCGTCGCCGACGAGCTAGTGGCCGTGGCCATGGCCCCTGTCACATTCGCCTGAGGCCACCGTTATGCTCCTGGTGCTCCCAGGAGTCCAACGAGCTCGAGCACGAGCTTTCCCATGCTCCCTAGCGCTAGATCCCCAACGCCCGAACTCCGGCGCCATTTTGGCTCATCGCCGGCGCCATTTCCGGCCATCTCTGGTCGGTCCAAGGTCACCACTCGACGCGGCGCTCTTCCAGCTTTCGAACGCAGCAAACCGCACATGAAATGGAGCCCCCTAGCGCGATCCCGACGAGCTCCGGCGACGCGCCGCCATTGTTTTGGTCACCGGCGTAGCTCCGGCGATGGTGGCTGACGTGGCGAAGTGGGTCCCGCCCCTGGGTCACTGACCAGTGGGTTCGGGGGGGCCCAGTTGACTGGGTTGACCCAGTCAACTGCTGACTGGGCAACCCAGTGTCACTGACATGTGGGACCCCCCCTCTGATAATTAACCTAATCAATGTTTAATTAAATAAAATAATTAGTTTAGACTAATGTCTCACTGACATATGGGGCCCACCCCCTAATTAATCATGTTAGCTAAGTTAACTCACTGTTAACCTTAACAGAGGCTGACATGTGGGTCCCACTGGACCCACATGTCAGGTTTGACCTGGTCAGACGACCAGTTGACCTGCTGATGTCAGCATTACCTCATGCTGATGTCATAATTCAATTCTGTTAATAAAAATAATTCTAGAAAATCATTTAATCTTTGAAAATTAATAACTTTTAAACCGTAGCTCAGATCGAAAAAGTTAAAACATGAAACTTGCTCAGAACGACAAGACGAGTTTGATCATGCCGTCTGTTTCCATATCAGAACCTCCTACATAGGAGAACTCATAACTCTGGGCCCGATTCCGGTAGATGAATAGTGCACACACGCCGGGTAATAAATCCCGCGATAATCCTAAAATAACTAAAATGACTTAGATGCATATTTAGGCAGCCCTGCACTACATCATAGCCTAGCATGCACTGTGTGGCATCTGTTTGCATTATGTTTACCTGTTTCTTCCCCCTCTTCTCTTTCGGTAGACCCCGACGTTGCCGTAGCTCCTGAGGCAGACGCCGCTCCGGAGTACGACTACGTCCCCGATGATCAGACCCTTGCCGTCGAGCAGATAGGCAAGCACCCCCCTTTTGAGCATTCCTATATCACCTATTCTCTTCTCTCTTATGCTTGCATTAGAATTGCTGGTGTTACTATATCCTATATCTGCTGCATAGCCTGTTTACTTGTAACCTGCTTTTGATACTTATCTATTATCCTAAACTGCTTAGGATAGGTTGGGTAGAGACCGACAGAGACCCCCACTTTATCCCGGCTGCCCCGCTGGATGATCAGAAGACCCGTGCAACGGGATTGAAGACCAGGCCCCGACACCGCACGTCACATCCCCCCCTTAGTTGCCGACACTACTGGGTTACCATCGAGTGCCGAGGGTGATACCTCGTCAGCACTCCTGATGTTAACCTTGTAGGTTGGTTAATCGGACGTGGTAAGCGAGGGTGATTCCTCCTACACCACCCCCGATAACGACGTCGTCATGCAACACTTCAAGTGTGGACCTCGAGGGTGATTCCTCCTCCGTTCACCTTGACGGTAACATCAGAGGGAATTCCATCGAGGGTGATTCCTCAGGGTTCCCTTTGGTGTCAGACACACGGATACTTTGGTTACTATGACTGTACACTGTAACATGATACTAAAGACGGGTCGGCCCTGAGGGGTACCCGCGCGAGCTTATAGCGAGTGATGTGTAATCGGGTGGACCTGGATGGTGCCCGAGGGTTGAACACGAGGCGTGGCCGGGCATTCCTCGCCCTTGCCGCAAGTCCTCGAGACGGGGCGACGGGGTCACATCTTTTGTGAGTCTCTGCTCGTTTCTGCACTACCAACGCACTAACGGTTTGGATATTTGATCTGAGGGGCCTCTGGCCTGATAGCACTAACCATCACGTGGGCATAGTATGGGCGTTCTGCGTCGTATACTTCAGCCGAAGCTTAATAGACGTCAGCAACTGAGCGGCACACGCTGGGTTGGACTGGGAACGCAACCGCACTTGTATTAAGGGATTGCTAGGTCTGCTCACTAGCGGTGTACGCAACATGCAGGAGCGTCCGGGGCGATGGCCCAAGACCCCTGGGGGCATAGGTTTAGTCCGACGTGCTGACCTCTCTGTTAAGTATTTGGTCGGGTTGCGGCGTATCGTTTGGCCGAGGCCGGGCATGACCCAGAAAAGTGTGTCCGGCCGGAGTTAATCGAGCGTGGTGGGTAAGTTGGTGCACCCCTCCAGGGAAGAAACAATCTATCAATAGCCTGTCCTACGGTAACGGACACTCGGAGTTGTATCCCAATCGGTACAACTAGAACTTGAGATGAAATGGATAGTATGGCTCTGGGATTGCTTTCTCGCAGGGAGTCGAGGAAGAATCTCTGGCCGAGGTTGAAGATACTACTACTACTACTTTCCATTATGTAATCTGCACTCTTCTAATGCTGCAAGAACGATGAAGATGATTGAAGATGCTAGTCTTCGATAGGACTAGGCTTTCCCCCTCTACTCTGGCATTTCTGCAGCCCAGTCCACATATACAGCCCCCTTTGAAAATGTTGCATAAGTAGTGTAGATCCTTGCTTGCTGAGTACTTCGGATGAGTACTCACGTTTGCTTTATTTTCTTTTTCTCCCCATATCCATTTGATGCCGCCAGATGACGGAGCCCCTGAGTTAGCTGCCCCCGTCGACGACTACGGCTACTACTACTACCCTCCCGGCGAGTACTACTACGAGGAGCCGACCGACGACCAGGAGTAGGATTTGGAGGGTCCTAGGCAGGAGGCCTACGCCTTTCGATCGTAGTGTTTTTATTTTGCCCTGCCTTTATAAAGGCTTATCTCTCTTTCTGTAATATATCTGTACCCAGATATCTGATGCTTCCGCTGACACTTGTATGCCATCGAGCTATGTATTCGAGCCCTCGAGGCCCCGGCTTGTAATATAAAGCTTGTATGAATTTATTTATGTTATAGAGTTGTGTTGTGATATCTTCAAGTGAGTCCTTAGGCTTGATCGTGTGCATTTGCGTGTATGGTTAGTGCACGATTAAGCCGGGGTCGTCACAAAATCAGTCCCTTACGAAGTAGCGCATAAACTAGGGTTTAAGCTTCTGTCACTCTACAACCCATCATCTAACAACTACTCCACAATGCATTCCCTTAGGCCCAAAGATGGTGAAGTGTCATGTAGTCGACGTTCACATGACACCACTAAGGGAATCAAGACATACATATCATCAAAATATCGAACACATATCAAATTCACATGATTAATTGCAACATGACTTCTCCCGCGACCTCAAGAACAAAAGTAACTACTCACAAATGATATTCATGCTCAAGATCAGAGGGGTATTAAATAGCATAATGGATCTGAACATATAATCTTCCACCAAATAAACCATATAGTAATCAACTACAAGATGTAATCAACACTACTAGTCACCCACAAGTACCAATCTGAGGTTCCGGTACAAAGATTGAACACAAGAGATGAACTAGGGTTTGAGATGAGATGGTGTTGTTGAAGATGTTGATGGAGATTGGCCTCCCAAAGATGAGAGGGTTGTTGGTGATGACGATGGCTTCGATTTCCCCCTTCGGGAGGGAATTTCCCCCGGCGAAATCGCTCCGCCGGAGGGCAAAAGTGCTCCTGCCCAAGTTCCGCCTCGAGAGGGTGGCGCTCCATCCCGAAAGTCCTCTCCTTATTTTTTTTCTAGGCCAAAAAGACCTAATATACCAGAAGATGGGCACCGGAGGTGGGCTGGTCTGCCTACCACCCACCAGGGCACGCCCTGGTGTCTTGTGGGCACCAGGTGGCTCCCCTCCAGTGGTCCTTTTCTCCAATATTTATTAAATATTCCAAAATAATTCTCCGTAAAATTTCAGCTCATTTGGAGATGTGCAAAATAGGTATCTCTGACGTAGCTTTTTCATGTCCAGAATTCCAGCTGTCGGTATTCTCCCTCTTTGTGTAAACCTTGCATATTATGAGAGAAAAGGCATTAGAATTACTCCGTAAAGCATTATTATGCATAAAACAATATAAATAACAGTAGGAAAACATGATGCAAAATGGACGTATCAACTCCCCCAAGCTTAGACCTCGCTTGTCCTCAAGCGAAAGCCGGTATAAAAAATCATGTCCACATGTTTAGAGAGAGAGGTGTCGCTAAAAACAAAATACGAACATAGTAGCATCATGCTTATTATTATAACAGCAACAAACTTAATTATAAAGCTCTATCATATAACTTTTCATGAACAAGTAACAATTCATCACAACATCGAAGTAAAAAGCATAAACTTTATTGAAAACCAACAAACTATGTTCTCAATCAACTTTGCAACTGCAATTCATCGTATTTTCAGGAAGGGTCAAGTATCGGAGCCTTTTGGCAAGTCCACATACTCAACCATCATTTAATCTTCTATGATTGCTAACACTCACAGCATACATATGAGCAAAAAGTTTCAACCGGACACATAGAAAGATAGGGGCTTATAGTTTCGCCTCCCAACTTATTCACCTCAAGGATGATGTCAACAATAATAACTCATGCTCACTCATATTCAATTGGGTATATGTGCCTAGATCTTTCCCCACCACATGATGCTTGCCAAAGAGAAAAATAAAAAGAATAGAGAAGCATACTTTGACTCTTGCATAAAAAGTATAGACATAAAAGTAAAAGATAGGCCCTTCGCAGAGGGAAGCAGAGGTTGTCATGCGCTTTTTGGTTTTGTATGCACAATATCTTAATGCAAAAGAACATCACGTTATATTGCCCCTTATGATAGCAACCTTTATTATGCAGTCCGTCGCTTTTATTACTTTGCCATCACAAGTTCGTACAACGCTTAATTTCTCTTACACTAAATGATCAAACACATTTAGAAGTAATTTTTATTGCCTTATTGCACCGATGACAACTTACTTGAAGGATCTTACTCAATCCATAGGTAGGTATGGTGGACTCTCAAAACATGAGTTTGGGTTTAAGGTTTTTGGATGCACAAGTAGTATCTCTACTTAGTGCGGAATTTTGGCTAGCAAAGATATTGAGCAAGCACCACATGTTGAAGGATCTATGACAATATAACTTCTATGTGAATATGAACAAACATAAATCATTACATTGTCTTCCTTGTCCAACGTCAACCGTTTTGGCATATAATATTTAATGGGGGCTCACAATCATAAAATATGTCCAAGATAGTGTATTTGCATGTGAATCTTCTCTTCCCTTATTAATTCTTTCATGAATTGCATCATTGACCAATGCTATGTTTGTCAACTTCCAACAAATTTTACCACTTATACTTTTCCTTATGTGATGTCATTACTTACCATAAGATTAGCATATGATCTTTTTCATTATTTTCCTTTATTTTGATTGAAACATAAAAGTAAAGAAGCAAAACTCAAACTAAACTTTATTATATAACTCTCACTCGATTACAAAGATAGACAGATCATGAAACTAGCACTCGAAAATAGATCGTAATAAACTTTTATTCAACTAAATCATGAAATAGCTAAAGATCGAACTAAGATAGGTAAAGTTAATAAAAGTGATGGTGATACGATACCGGGGCATCTCCCCCAAGCTTGGCAAAAGCCAAGGGGAGTGCCCATACCCGTGTACTCAAGTCTCCTTTGGTGGGGAAGATGATGATGGTGGTGGTGATGAGGTAGTAGCAAGCTTATCCTCCGACTTCCATGGCAGCGGCTCACCATCATAAGAGGAAGCCCGAGTCTCCTGAGTCCTGCAACTGGCAGCTAAACTCATACCTTTAAATCTTGCCTCATACTCAAAGACTTGATTTTAAAGATCATAGATTTGGCTTTGCAGAAAATTGATTTGCTCATTGAAGGTGAAGACGATGTCCTTCATAGACCGGCCATCCACCTTGTGATCATGGGTGAATTCCGTGATCATGAGGTGATTGGCACTGAGTCCATGTTCCACCATCCCTTGGCACTTAAAGATCTCCTGCTCCACCGCCTCGAGCCTAGCCTCCACGGTTCCCGTCTTCTTGGGCCCTTGAACATCCCGGATGTGGAGCACCCCCTCACGCATCTCAATGGCTTGAGGGTGCTTCATCACCCCCGAAAAGTAGGGATTGATTACCCTCTTGAAGAACTTGTCCTTGGAGGAGCTTGGTGCGGCCATGGTGATCTAGATCTGTCAAAAAAATAGCACGAAACAAGAACAGAGGATTTCTCCGTGATACGGTGGTCAAATCGTCCGAGATTATATATAAAGATTTTTTATCTTGGGAAACAAGCATACGGAAGGAAAACGGAGTCGGGAAGGTGCCTGAGGGGTTCACCACCCACCAGGACGCGCCAGGGAGGACAGGCGCGCCCTGGTGTCTTGTGGGCACCTGGGTTGCCTTCGCGGTTGTTTCATATTTTCCTATTTTTTTTCTAATATTCCAAAACTGACAGAAAATATTTTTGCGGATTTTTTGGAGTCCATTTACTTACCGTATCACATACCTCTTCCTTTTCAGGGTTCTGGAGTGTTTTGGAAGGTTTCTTTTATGTGTTCCTCCGGTGTCATGGCTTGGATAATATTGGTTTCAACATTAATGGGCGTACCTGAGATATAGTGTTTAATTCTTTGTCCATTGACCACCTTCGGGTTAGTACCTTCGGCATTGTTAATCTTGATAGCTCCAGAACGATAAACTTCTTCGATGATATAAGGTCCTTCCCATTCAAAAAGAAGTTTTCCAGCAAAAAATCTAAAACGAGAGTTGTACAATAGAACATGTTCACCAGCTTTGAATTCCCGCTTTTGGATTCTTTTGTCATGCCACCTTTTAACTTTTTCTTTAAATAACTTGGCATTTTCATAAGCTTGGGTTCTCCATTCATCTAGTAAGCTAATATCAAATAACCTCTTTTCACCGGCAAGTTTGAAATCATAATTGAGTTCTTTGATTGCCCAATATGCTTTATGTTCTAACTCAAGAGGCAAATGACAAGCTTTTCCATATACCACTTTATATGGAGACATACCCATAGGATTTTTATAAGCTGTTCTATAGGCCCAAAGTGCATCATCAAGTTTCTTAGGCCAATTCTTTTGGGACCTATTGACAGTTTTTTGTAATATTATTTTATTTCTCTATGGCTAAGTTCAACTTGACCACTAGATTGAGGATGATAGGGTGATGCTATTCTATGGTTAACATCATATTTAGCAAGCATTTTATGGAAAGTGTGAACCACCATCAGTCATTAAATATCTAGGGACTCCAAACCTTGGGAAAATAACTTCTTTAAGCATTTTAATGGAGGTGTTATGATCAGCACTACTAGTTGGAATAGCTTCTACCCACTTAGTAACATAATCAATAACAACCAAAATATGTGTATACCCATTAGAGGAAGGAAAAGGTCCCATATAATCAAAACCCCAAACATCAAATGGTTCAACAACAAGTGAATAATTCATAGGCATTTCCTGACGCTTACCAATATTACCAATTCTTTGACATTCATCACAAGACAACACAAACTTACGGGCATCTTTGAAAAGAGTAGGCCAATAAAAACCAGATTGTAATACCTTATGCGCAGTTCTATCTCCTGCATGATGTCCTCCATAGGCTTCGGAGTGACATTTCCGTAGGATTTGTTTCTGTTCATGCTCAGGTACACAACGTCTAATAATACCATCTACTCCCTCTTTATAAAGATGTGGGTCATCCCAAAAGAAATGTCTTAAGTCATAAAAGAATTTTTTTTATTTTGTTGGTATGTGAAACTAGGTGGTATAAATTTAGCAACAATATAATTAGCATAGTTAGCATACCAAGGAGTGTTATGGGAAGCATTTATTACAGCTAGTTGTTCATCAGGAAAGCTCTCATCAATCGGTAGTGGGTCATCAAAAATATTTTCTAACCTAGACAAGTTATCAGCTACGGGGTTCTCAGCTCCATTCCTATCAGTAATGTGTAAGTCAAATTCTTGTAGCAAAAGAACCCACCTAATGAGTTTAGGTTTAGCATCTTTCTTTTTCATGAGATATTTTATGGCAGCATGATCAATGTGAACAATTACTTTGGAATCAACAATGTAAGATCTGAATTTATCACAAGCAAACACAACTGCTAAAAATTCTTTCTCGGTAGTAGCATAATTTCTTTGGGCACTATCTAGAGTTTTGCTAGCATAATGGATAACATTTAATTTCTTATCAACTCTTTGTCCTAGAATAGCACCAATAGCATAATCACTAGCATCACACATAATTTCAAAAGGCAAGTTCCAATCAGGAGGTTGAACAATGGGTGCAGTAGTTAAGGCTTTCTTAAGTGTTTCAAAGGCTTCTACACAATCATCATCAAAAACAAATGGAACATCCTTTTGTAAAAGATTAGTGAGAGGCCTAGAAATTTTCGAGAAGTCTTTAATGAACCTCCTATAGAAACCAACATGACCAAGGAAACTATGAATACATTTAATGTCTTTAGGACATGGCATTTTCTCAATTGCATCAACTTTAGCTTTATCCACCTCAATACCTCGTTCGGAGATTTTATGCCCCAAGACAATGCCTTCATTAACCATAAAGTGACACTTCTCCCAATTCAAGACAAGATTAGTTTGTTCACATCTCTGCAAAACTCGATCAAGGTTGCTTAAGCAATCATCAAAAGAAGTTCCGTAAACAGAAAAATCAACCATGAAAACCTCAATAATCTTTTCACAAAAATCAAAGAATATAGCAGTCATACATCTTTGAAAGTTAGAAGGTGCATTGCATAAACCAAAAGGCATACGTCTGTAAGCATAAGTTCCAAAAGGGCAAGTAAAAGTGGTTTTCTCTTGATCAGGTTGTGAAACAGGTATTTGAGAGAAACCAGAATATCCATCAAGGAAACAAAAGTTTGTGTGCTTTGATAATCTTTCTAACATTTGATCAATGAAAGGCAGAGGGTAATGATCTTTTCTAGTAGCTTTATTTAATTTTCTAAAATCAATTACCATTCTATAGCCAGTAACAATTCTTTGTGGGATAAGTTCATTTTTATCATTAGGAACAACAGTAATACCTCCCTTCTTAGGGACACAATGAATAGGACTTACCCATCTACTATCAGCTACGGGATAGATTATACCTGCTTCTAGAAGCTTTAGTATTTCAGTTCTTACCACTTCTTTCATCTTAGGATTCAATCATCGTTGGTGATCAACAACGGGTTTAGCATCAGTTTCCATATTAATCTTGTGTTGACATAGAGTGGGACTAATGCCCTCAAGATCATCAAGAGTATATCCAATAGTAGCACGGTGCTTCCTCAGAATTTTTAATAATCTTTCTTCTTCATATTCTGAAAGGTTAGCCTAATAATAACAGGATATATCTTTTTCTCATCAAGATAAGCATACTTCAAAGTGTCAGGCAATTGCTTTAATTCAAGCACAGGATCACCTTTAGGTGGAGGAGGGCCTCCTAGAGTTTCAATAGGCAAATTGTGTTTTGGTGTGATGGTGTCTCTATTAGCAAGTTTAATAGTAACATCTATGTCTTCAATTTCAGCGGGTGCTATATCATTCATAATTTCTTGGTATAAGGTAAAAGGAATAGCACTCACACTAGCACCTAAGTCACATAAACCATGATAGCAATGATCTCCAATTTTAACTGAGACAACTGGCATGCCAACAACGGGTCTATGTTTATCTTTTTCATCGGTTTTGGCAATTCTAGCAGCTTCATCACAGAAATAAATAACATGCCCATCAATATTTTCTTCCAAGAGATCTTTTACCATAGCAACACTAGGTTCTACTTTAATTTGTTCGGAGGGTTTAGGTGCTTTAATGTTACTTTTGTGAACCACGGTTGATACCTTAGCATGTTCTTTTATCCTAACAGGGAAAGGTGGTTTTTCAATATAAGCAGTAGGCACAACTGGATCAACATTGTAAATAATAGTTTCATCTTTAGCTATTACCGGTTCTATAATTTCTACTTTAATAGGGGGATGATATTGAAACCACTTCTCCTTAGGGAGATCAACATGAGTAGCAAATGATTCACAAAAAGAGGCTACTACCTCAGAGTCAAGTCCATATTTAGTGCTAAACTTGTGAAAAGCATCGGTATTCATAAAAAATTTAACACAATCAAACTCAAGCTTAATACCTGACTCTTTACCTTCATCGAGTTCCCAATCTTCAGAGTTGCGTTTAATTCTTTCTAAAAGATCCCACCTGAATTCAATAGTCTTCTTCATAAAAGAACCAGTACAAGAAGTATCGAGCATGGATTGATCATCACGAGAAAGCCGAGCATAAAAATTCTGAATAATAATTTCTCTCGAGAGCTCATCATTGGGGCATGAATATAACATTGAATTAAGCCTCCCCCAAGCTAGAGCGATACTTTCTCCTTCACGAGGCCAAAAATTTTGTATATAATTCCGATCACGATGAACTAGATGCATAGGATAATTTTTTTGGTGAAATTCCAATTTCAACCGATTCCAGTTCCAAGATCCAATATCATCACATAGCCTATACCATGTCAATGCTTTTCCCTTCAAAGATAAAGGGAAAACCTTCTTCTTGACTTCATCTCCGGGTAAACCTGCAAGCTTAAACAATCCACAAATTTCATCCACATATATCAGATGCATATTGGGATGCTCAGTTCCGTCTCCTGCATAAGGATTAGCTAGCAGTTGTTCTATCATGCCCGAAGGAATTTCATAACCAATATTTTCAGTAGGTGCAGTAGTTTGAGGGGTAACTCTTTGTGTTTTCAGTCAAGGTGAAGATACCCCGAACAAACCCCTCAAAGGATTATCTTCCATAGTAACAAGTGACAATAAATTTCAGCACGTAATATAAATTTTTCCTTGCCGATTTTCACTTACCAAGAGCGCTTCACTCCCCGGCAACAGCACCAGAAAAGAGTCTTGATGACCCACAAGTATAGGGGATCAATTGTAGTCCTTTTGATAAGTAAGAGTGTCGAACCCAACGAGGAGCAGAAGGAAATGACAAGTGGTTTTCAGCAAGGTAATTTCTCCAAGCACTGAAATTGTCGGTAACAGGTAGTTTGATAGCAAGATAATTTGTAATGGAAAAGTAACAGTAACGGTAAATAAAGTGCAGCAAGGTAGCCCAATCCTTTTTGTAGAAAAGGACATGCCAAAACGGTCTCTTATAATAAGCAAAGCGTTCTTGAGGGCACACGGGAATTTCATCTAGTCACTTTCATCATGTTGGTTTGATTCGCGTTCGCTACTTTGATAATTTGATATGTGGGTGGATCGGTACTTGGGTGTTGTTCTTACTTGAAGAAGCCTCCCACTTATGATTAACCCCCTCGCAAGTATCCACAACTACGAGAAAAGTATTAAGATAAAATCTAACCATAGCATTAAATATATGGATCCAAATCAGCCCCTTACGAAGTAGCGCATAAACTAGTGTTTAAGCTTCTGTCACTCTAGCAACCCATCATCTAATAACAACTCCACGATGCATTCCCTTAGGCCCAAAGATGGTGAAGTGTCATGTAGTCGACGTTCACATGACACCACTAAGGGAATCACAACATACATATCATCAAAATATCGAACACATATCAAATTCACATGATTACTTGCAACATGACTTATCCCGTGACCTCAAGAACAAAAGTAACTACTCACAAATGATATTCATGCTCAAGATCAGAGGGGTATTAAATAGCATAATGGATATGAACATATAATCTTCCACCAAATAAACCATACAGTAATCAACTACAAGATGTAATCAACACTACTAGTCACCCACAGGTACCAATCTGAGGTTTTGGTACAAAGATTGAACACAAGAGATGAACTAGGGTTTGCGATGAGATGGTGTTGTTGAAGATGTTGATGGAGATTGGTCTCCCAAATATGAGAGGGTTGTTGGTGATGATGATGGCTTTGATTTCCCCCTCCGGGAGGGAAGTTCCCCCGGTGGAATCGCTCCTCCGGAGGGCAAAAGTGCTCCTGCCCAAGTTCCGCCTCGAGAGGGCGGCGCTCCGTCCTGAAAGTCCTCTCCTTATTTTTCTAGGTCAAAAAGACCTAATATACTAGAAGATGGGCACCAGAGGTGGGCTGGGCTGCCCACCACCCACCAGGGGGCGTCCTGGTGTCTTGTGGGCACCAGGTGGCCCCCCTTCGGTGGTTCTTTTCTCCAATATTTATTACATATTCCAAAATAATTCTTCGTAAAATTTCAGCTCATTTGGAGATGTGCAGAATAGGTATTTCTGACGTAGCTTTTTCATGTCCAGAATTCCAACTGCTGGTATTCTCCCTCTTTGTGTAAACCTTGCATATTATGAGAGAAAAGGCATTAGAATTACTCCATAAAGCATTTTTATGCATAAAAACAATATAAATAAAGTAGGAAAACATGATGCAAAATGGGCGTATCACGCCTCCCTACTCACCTCAGTCAAATGGGGTAGCCGAAAGAAAGAACCGTACTCTAACTGATTTGGTTAACGCCATGTTAGACACATTGGGTCTCTCCAAGGCATGGTGGGGGGAGGCGATATTGACTGCATGTCATGTCCTAAACCGAGTTCCCACAAAGAACAAATAGATAACTCCATTCGAGGAATGGGAGAAGAAAAGGTTAAAACTCTCTTATCTACGAACCTGGGGTTGTTTGGCGAAAGTCAATGTGCCAATTCCAAAGAAGCGTAAGCTTGGACCAAAAACTGTGGACCGTGTTTTCCTGGGGTATGCTTTTCATAGCATTAGCTATAGATTCTTGGTTGTAAAATCTGAGGTATATGACATGCATGTCGGTACAATCATGGAGTCGAATGATGCGACTTTCTTTGAATATATCTTTCCCATGAAGGATATGGCTAGCTCATCAAATCAGGAAATGCCTAGTTCATCGAATCAGGAATTAGTTACAAATATTGAACCTACCATTTCGATGGAACACTCTGTAAATCCTGTGGAGGAGAACAATGAAGTTCCTACTAGGAGCAAGAGACAGAGGGATGTAAAGTCCTTTGGTGATGATTTTCTTGTGTATCTCATAGATGACACTCCTAGTTCTATTTCAGAGGATTATGCATCGGAAGATGCTGACTACTGGAAGGAAGCGGTCCGTAGTTAGATGGATTCCATCTTGGCCAATGAAACTTGGGAGATCACTGATCGTCCTTATGGGTGCAAACCTATAGGGTGCAAATGGGTATTCAAGAAGAAGCTTAGGCTTGATGGTACTATTGAGAAGTACAAGGCACGGATCATGGCCAAGGGTTATACCCAAAAGGAAGGTGAATACTTCTTTGATACTTACTCACTTGTGGCTCGACTGACCACTATTCGAGTACTACTTTCACTAGCTGCCTCGCATGGTCTTCTCGTTCATCAAATGGATGCTAAGACTGCTTTCCTAAATGGAGAGTTGGATGAGGAAATTTATATGGAACAACCAAATGGGTTTGTAGTAGATGGTCAGGAAGGAAAAGTGTGCAAGTTGCTGAAGTCTTTGTATGGACTTAAGCAAGCACCCAAGCAGTGGCATGAGAAGTTTGAAAGAACTTTAACAGCTGCAGGCTTTGTTGTAAATGAAGCTGATAAATGTGTGTACTATCGCCATGGTGGGGGCGAGGGAGTTATCCTTTGCTTGTATGTTGATAACATACTGATTTTTGGAATAAATCTGAATGTTATTAAGGAGGTCAAGGATTTCCTATCTCGTTTTTTTAGATGAAGGATTTAGGAGTGGCTGATGTTATTCTGAACATCAAGCTATTGAGAGACGATGATGGTGGGATTACATTGCTTCAATATCACTATGTGGAAAAGATCTTGAGTCGCTTTGGCTACAGTGACTGCAAGCCCTCTCCAACACCATATGATGCTAGCGTGTTGCTTCGAAAGAATCGAAGAATTGCTAGAGATCAATTGAAATATTCTCAGATTATTGACTCGCTTATGTACTTAGCCAGTGCTAGAAGACCTGACATCTCTTTTGTTGTTAGCAAACTAAGACGGTTTGTCTCAAAACCAGGAGATGTGCATTGGAAAGCTCTAGAGAGAGTTATGTGTTACTTGAAAGGCACTGTGAATTATGGAATTCACTACACTGGGTACCCAAAGTTACTGGAAGGGTATAGTGACTCAAACTGGATCTCAGATGCTGTTGAGATAAAGGCCACGAGCGGATATGTATTCACTCATGGAGGTGGCGCTGTTTCTTGGAAGTCTTGCAAACAGGCCATCTTAACGAGGTTAACAATGGAAGCAGAGCTCACAGCACTAGATACAGCTACGGTCGAAGCAGATTGGCTTCGTCGGCTCTTGAATGACTTGTCGGTTGTTGAGAAACCTGTACCGGGTATCCTTATGAACTGCGACAATCAGAATGTGATCACGAAAGTGAGCAGCTCAAAGGATAACATGAAGTCATCAAGACATATTCAGAGAAGGTTAAAGTCTGTCAGAAAAATGAAAAACTCCGGAGTTATTGCATTGGATTATATCCAAACGTCTAAAAATCTGGCAGATCCTTTTACTGAGGGTCTATCACGTAATGTGATAGATAATGCATTGAAGGAGATGGGTATGAGACCCACAATATGAGTTGTTCACAGTGGTAACCTAGTCTATGTGATCGGAGATCCCGTGAATTAGATGTGGAAGACAAGCTGTTGGTCAACTGAGAGAAGAGTATCCTTACTACTAACAATACCACTGCATGAAGATGCAATACTCTCCTAATCTGCATGGCAGGTTGATGTATATCTTAATGTGTTCTAAGTGGCTCATTTAAGCAGAGATGTTGTCCTGCAGAACATCTTTTGAAGAACACATCTATATGAGTCTGATTGTTAAATGTCGCAATCTATGAGAGTAGGGTGCTCTCTAGTAAACTCATGACAGGTCTCGGAGTATGACGCATAAGCTCCACCCGCGGGGAAGACCCACGGTAGCCTAGTATCGGTCAAGGCTTTGTGTGAAGCTAGATTCGCAGAAAACTTGCAGTTCAAGGCCTAGCCACTGTTCAAGTTGCTTACTAGTGTAGCATAGAGTTCTAGGTGGAAGTTCAACTTAACAGTCTCCACTGCAGTGCCGGTATATAAAACAGTGTTTTGGAACCAAAGGCAAATTTCGTGTGCCTCTGGGATCTGGTGGGGGATTGCTGGAATTTAGTCTATTTTGGGACAGCCCAATAGCAAATTCAGAAATTCCTAATAAATCCTAGAGGCCCACTAAACCCATTCGTGCAAGGCAAGGGGTGCTACTAAAGTTTAGTCCCACATTGCTAGTTTGGTGGGAGTTGGACCTCCTTATAAGGGAGGTTGTTTCCCCACATGTATGAGCATGAGAACAAGAGGGACATTCACGCGCGCTCCTCCTCCGCCGCCCGCCTCGCCACGCCTCGTCACGCCGTGCCGCGCCGCGCCGCGGGTTGCGGGAATGAGCCGAGCCGATGTCTAAATTTTATCCACGCACGACGGGTATACGAAAGGTCACTCGGGAGCTGGAAAGTTTTTGCTGTAGTGGATATTGAAACGAACGTTGCACCCTTCGGCTGTTGTCTGTTCGTTTCGTCTCCCTCCTTTGCTTCAGCTCCCATCGCAACCTATTCGCCTCCTTCTTCTGTGCCTATAAAAGAGAGGTCGCTCCTCTCCAGAGAGACACATCAGAAGATCATCTTCCTCTCGCCATCGTTCCTAACCACTGAGCTACTGCCACGATCTTCCCCATCCCGGCTTGCGGCGTGCACCGCGGGTCGAGACAGTAGGCCTCTGAAACCCCACCTCTTTGAGTCATGTACGGGAGAAGGGTGATAAGGTTTTGGGGGAGCGCTCTGCGTGACTACTGACCGGTTCATCACGGACGCTCTGGACACCGACGACCACTTCCCCAGCGACGACTTCTTCCCCGACATCGACAACCTCTTCGACGACATGGCTGGCGATGACATCGACCCCAAGACCGGTGCTTCTGCTGTTGTTCCGTACGTTCTCATGCTCTTTCTGTTTGAGGTTCTGCCACAGTTTCTTGCTCTACTGTCTGCTCTAGATATGTTTGCTCTAGATGTGTTCGGTTCTAGTTCATATATGCAGATGCTATTTACCTTCTCTTTGTCAGATTGCATGACTTGTTTTATCTTTGCTATAATAGTCATGTCTTATCTAGTATTTCTGTTAATAAAATCATTTGGTAAATTGCTCATATTTCCAATAGTGTGCCCCCTCTCTCTTTTTCTCTAATATTTTTTTATATTCTGCTTTCTTTTTTTCTTTTCTCTTTTTTTGTTGGGCTCTTTTGGCCTCTCTTTTTTATTTTTTTATCCTCACAGGTAGAGGCAACACTTTAGAATGCATCACACTTTTATTTACTTACAACTCGATAAACTAAAAAAGATAACTACATATGAATGCCTCTGACGGTGTACCGGGATGTGCAATGATCTAGCGTAACCTATATAAAAATGATGAACGATGGCTGATTCATGGGACAAGTACCTACGGATGTCTGAGAGCACATGCGGAGATGCCATGGTCAGGTTTGCAACTGCCGTGGTCGAGGTGTTTGGACCTCAATACCCGAGAGAACCAACTGTGGCAGACACCAAGAGGCTCTTAAGTATATTCAAAGAAGAATCAAAATTATTATATAATAGGAATTCTTTTTTGATAAGTCAATTCATATTATTCCAAAATCCTATTATTTGTTTGTTGCCCAGAAAAACCCTTTAGGCAATCTCAGAAGCAAGAGGGTGGCCAGATTTGTTTGGATCTCTTGAGTGCATGCATTGGAAACAGAAGAATAGCCCGAAGGCTTTACAAGGGCAATATCAGGGTCATGTTAAGAATCCCACCATCATTCTTGAAGCAGTTGCATCACAGGATCTTTGGATTTGACATGCTTTCTTTGGCATATGCCTGGGTCTCATAATGACATCAATGTACTCCAGCGATCATCGTTGTTTGCAAGGCTGATTGAAGGCAAGGCTCCTCCTTGCCGCTATACTGTCAATGGATATGAGTAAAACATGCGCTACTATCTGGTTGACGGTATCTATCCTCAGTAGGCTACGTTTGTAAGCACCGTCTCTAACCTAGTTGGCCAGAAAAAGTATCACTTTGCCCAAAGACAAGAAGCAACTAGAAAGGATGTCGAGAGGGCATTTGAAGTTCTGCAGACCCGTTTTGTAGTTGTTCGTGGACCTGCTAACAATGGGATCCAGAGACCTTGTGGGAGGTGATGACATGTTGTTTGATCATGCACAATATGATCATCGAGGGTGAGGGTGAGGATGCTGCCGAAACTCTAGAATTTGAGAACATGGGTGATCATATCGAACTTCCAAAACAGAATTCGGCCACATTTGAAGATTTATTGAAATGCATCAACAAATTCGGCATCAACCAACTCACGAGCAGCTGAAGGAAGATCTGATTGAGCATCAATGGGCGGTTAAAGGGGACAACAATGTTGGAATGTAATATTTGCACCTTTTTAAATTTGAACCAGTGGTGCATGCGGCTATTTGAACGTTTGTACTCTATGTATGCGGCTATTTGAATGTCTGAACTCTATGTATGCGGCTATTTGAATGTGCGGACTTTAAAAAAAATGATGAGGGATGGATGTATGCGGCATCATTGGATGGCGGCCTCCCGCATCTATGTCCGCGGATTAGCACCCATTGTCCATGGATGGATGCGGGAGAAAATTTGTGGGTCGTCGTTGGAGATGCCCGTATGTTTACCATATGAAGAATTAGGAACCCATTCGGGATAAGCCGGAAATAGAACAAAGGGTTGAATGTCAACTCAATTAAGACTCTAGCCCCGAATTCTATGCATAGGCATACAGATTATCGCCTCATTGTTTGAATCTGGTAGATCATGTCGAGTTCTTCCAATCCGCCGACTATTCCCTCATTGTAATTAATTGATCTTGGTACTCCCCCATAATATAATGTGTCTCATTGTACTTGTGGTCTAGATTCTGGTGACCTGTCGTACTGTCAGGACATGACGAAAATCCCTCGACAAAGAGAATCTCCAGCAATTTTGGCAGCGGGAGGCGAAGCCGACGACAACAACAACACGGGGTAGCTGATGGGGTAGGGCGGTGAGCGGTACGAAAGAGGGTTGGTTCTGATTGAAACTTTTTTCCCGTGTAATTATGGATGCAATTCAAGTGAGTTGTCTTTTTTTTTACAGTAAATTTCTTTTCTACATATGCATATATAGATTTTAAAAAATTACAAGAAATATGTGTATTGTATTCTACACAAGAGTTAGAATGTTAATCTAGGTACACGAAAGTAGGACATGCGAAAGAAAAGAAAAATCTAAAAAAAAACTACATATATAGGTGGGACAACTTTTCAACAATGATGCCATCAGAGTACGTCAGCGGGAAGAGCCGACGCCGCCATCAGAGTACGTCAGCGGGAAGAGCCGACGGCGCACGCGGCCCTCCGGTATCAGCACGGCACCGCTGCGTTCCGTCCGCTTTCTCTTCCTCCTGCGCGGTCCCTCCGTCCGCAGCCGCGGCGCCCCGGGGCACACGTCGGGCGCCCGCAGCCGGCTCCTCGGCGACGTCGGCGTCAAGTAACCCTCCTCGTAACCATTAGAGTCGCCATTGTCCTCCAGAGGTGAGGCGTCCACTCCGCAGTCGCCCACTGCCAGAGGCATGGCGGGCACTTCCTCCGTCGCCGGCACACCGCCCGGGGTCATGTCCTGCGCTTCGCGGGCGGCGTAGCTGTTCCGGCGATCCATATGCATATGCGTACGCGCGCAAGAGTTACTCTGTGACCTGAGACCGATCGACGCGCGAGAGTAGCAAAGGAACCGGGCGCGGGGGTTCGATATTTATACAGAAGACGTCGTCATCCAGTTTGAGCCGGTTACGGAAGGAAGCAAATCCGATTCGACCTCCTCGCGTGCCCCTTCAAGTCTCATGGGCCTCGCTTTCAAAAAAAAAAAGGTCTCATGGGCCTCTGAATTACTGGGCCTCTATAACTCCAAGCCCGGGAGGAAGAGAGGGAAAGAAAGGTGAGGAGGAGCGAGTTCCTCTCCGGCTCCATCTCCTCTCTTGCGCTCACGCTCAATTTAGTTTGTTTAGCCGCTACTAGGGATAGGGAAAGGGGGAAGGGGGAAACAACAGAGAGCAAAAATAGCCATTAGTCCGTCAATGGAGGGGAGGAGCAGCAGCTCCATTTCCCTTCTCCCACCGCACATCCCGAGGAACGAGCCCTTTTTCTCCACCCTGGTATGATGATCTCGCGCTGTTCCCCCCTTTTTCATGTTATTAGGATGGTGTTAATCCTTTTTTTCCTTGACATGTGATGTGGTACTTTTCATCTTCGAGTGTCTGCTGATCCTTGAAAATCTTGTGATTTGATGGATTAGGGGCCTTTGATTAATCCTGCCTAAAGAATCTGCATTGCGTTTCTTTGGTTTGGTCGCAGATTTTCACCATCCCCCCGAATTAACTGTTAGATATTTAGGATAAGCCCCCAAAAAAGGTCTCAGCTGTTAGTACTCGAAACGAAATGCTTTTTCCTTCAAGAAACTCGAGAGTCGAGAGACGGACTATGCTTTTTGATTTACTTGGAATACATGATTTTCTAAACAACTTGGAACACGTCAAGTGATCTAAACGCTCTTATATTTCTTTACGGAGGGAGTAGCATTTTCTATCTAATTCTCTCTCAGAAAGAAAAAACATATGATGGCACGTATATATAATACAAATATCTTTATTTGTGTGCGATGGAAAGTGAAATATGGGATATCTCACCATTTTGGATTAGCTGCAGGTGTTCAGGATCTAACTTCCTTCTGCATTGATTTCAGCTTTCTCCGGAACAATGGCGGAGGGCAGGCGGCTCGATAGGCGGGGCCCAGGCTGCCTCGAGGGCTTGTTCAAATTTCTTGCCCTCAACCAAAAATTGCAAACGCCAAAACTGATTGCCTATCAAAAGCATGGGGAAGGAAATGACAACACACTCAGTAAGGTTCTGCATTCTTCCAGCAGCAATTTTGAAGTTTTCTGAAGCCTTAACGTCTTTACATGATTGTGTCTGTTACTAGTCAAGCTCTTCACTTTGTTTTTCCTTGTCTTGGATAGGATCTTGCTATAGATTACGCATTGCTGCTCATTTGCCAAAGTTGGTTGCAAAAAGGCTCGACTCCAATAATCACATCTTTCTTGGCAATATAAAGTTGTAATGTGTTTGCTATTTCTTTTTATATATGATACAGGAGTAAAAGTTCCGAAACCCAAAAACGACATAGAAAAAGAAGAGACTGATCAGGTATGTGCTCAAATTCAACATTGCATTTGCTTTAATGGTAAAGGCAGGCTTCAACCTCTCATAGGTATATTAGCATTAGAGAAAGCCAGAAATTTAAAATTGTCATGTTCTGAGTCCCAAGAAAACTAAGAGCCTACCTGTCAATTTTCAACTCATTTTTTGATATTTATCTTAAGTTCCCGAGTGCAGCCTGTGGCTAAAATGACTCTACACCCCGTATTAATCGCTAACTGCTTTCTAATACTCAGGAGACTAACAGCGTTTCTCCAACGGCGAAGGCCAGCATGTTTACATGGAAGACACTCATGTTCAGGAAGAAAACACACAAGAAAGATCAAAAGAAGATTGAATCGCATTCCAATCCACGTGACAGCTCCCCATCGTCATCACGTTTGATACGCTCCAGCTCAATCCATCATTCAAAATGCTTCGAATATGTGGTTCCTGATGAGTTAGCTTTGGAGTACCAGCGAATGAACGAATCGAGCTCCAATGAGACAGGCTCTAGTCAGGGTGCACCGCAGTCATCACATCAGAGCCCTAGAGGTCCCATTTTTCAGGAGTCACGCAAGGCTTCTGGTAGCATTAGTGGCAAACATAGCTTGATTGCAGAAGCACCCTGTGAGACCATACCTAAGAACCTTACTACTGAGAATGAGGTCTCCTCTAAGCAGAAAAGCCTTGATGATTCAACACGTCACTCGAAGGAGTTCTTGGATTTCCTTGAATTGTTCAATGCACACAGGGAACTGTTTCTCAAGATTCTTCACGATCCTTCCTTGTTAGTACCACCTGAACAGCAAGAGCAAGAAGCTTCCTCTAGCGGTGCAGTACCGCTGAGCAAATTAGAATCGTTCCCAAGACCAGGAGGATCATCAGGGAAGCGTAACCCTATATTTGATTGGAGCGACAGTGAGAAAAGCAGAAGGGCAGAAATCCAAAGGTCACCGTCAAGGCCTAAATTTGACAATGAAGGCGCAAAAGTCATCAGTACAAGAATGCCTTCTGGTGTCGAGGCATCAACAGTTTCTCTTGCAGAATCAAGAAGCCTAAAAAAAGCTGGAACTACTTCAAGTCGATTTAAAGCTATAAGTAAGAAGATCAAACATGTCGTAAAGGACGGAGTTTTTCATAAAATGCCTTATGGCCAAAAGATGGCTGAGTTAACCAAGAGCACCTCCACAAAGAAATTTGCCCAGGAGGAGAAACAAATACGAAGATCATATTCTATTGCAGAATCAGTAGACAAGTACTCGATTCTCTATGATTCAATGTCAAGGGAGTCAAGGATTTCCTTCGAAAGACCAAGTACAGCAGTGGAAGACGATACAAGCTTAAGAGACAAGAAGTCGCCGATGCCCATCAAAAGAATAACTTCTCTTCCAGAAATGCAATTATATGCTCCTCAAAAAGATGCTCTAACTGAATTTCCTGGTTCTTCACATCAAAATGGTTCCTTCAGTATTGTCACAGAAGGAAATTTGTACCCTGATTATATCACAGAAAGAACAGCAGACATTTACAGTGAACAAAATGATGGAGGTATGAAAGGACAGGAATATTATCGTAAGGTGAACTTTACATAAAAGAGACTTACTGTTGTTTCCGGTGATTTCTGCAGAAGGTGCTTTCCTTTGTTCCCTAGAAGAAGATTTACGTAGCATTCTCCGAACTCCCAGTTCGTCTTCTTTTGGCCAGTCTTTCTCCCATCGACGCATCAACAGTTTACCTTCTTTTGACCGGACATTTTTTCAAGATCACAGCCGCAGTTTTACTGAGCATTCTGTAGCAGGTGAAGTATAGTGAAACTTGAACCTCTGTAGACATCGGAACAAACAAGTAGCAAAATTTGGTTGGTATATTTCCCCATTTAAACACAGAGTAGCTAACTTCTATCGAAACAGTCATGAAAATATGAAGCATCGGTTGTTTTCATAAACAATAACCCAAATACTTTCATAATATCACCTTTTGTATGGAAGTAGTAATTCTTCCTAATTTTCCATGCCATGGTAAACTAATAGCCTTGCATGCATTTTACCATGATTATATCTATACGACTGTGAGGCATTATTCTATTTTTAAGGAAGATTAGTACACTTATGTTCTTGACATATTCAGATTCAGAACCGACATTTGAAGATATGCAACTCGAGGATGATGAGTGGTTGGTCAAGCCATCACAGGCTTCAGGAGAATATGCTGCCAATTTCAAGGATGACCAGTGGCTAATTAGGCCACTGCAACCCTCAGGCATCGATGCTACTGATCATGAGGACGAAGAGTGGGTTGTTGAGACACCACAGCTGCTAGGTGCCAATGCTGTCGAGGATGAAGAGTGGCTGCTCAAGCCGGCGCTGCCCTTGGGTGCCGATGATTCGAATTCAGAGTTCCAGTTTATACATGAATTCACCGAACAAAATGATGCAGGTTCCTTGCACATTTATGTCAACGACAAGAATGAGGCTGATTTCCAGTATGTGAAGGATATACTCAAGAAATCCGGGTTCAGCTGTGGCGAGGCCGATTGGTATGCATCGAACCAGCCACTCAGCCCAGTGATCTTTGAGGAGGCAGAATGCTCATGTCAGGATCTTGAGATGACCAATGACGAGCCCCACAGCATCGTCAGGCGCATGCTCCTGTTTGATATCATCAACGAGGTCCTGATGCACATCTACGACTCCTCCCTCGTCAACGGTCCGTGGCATTCGCGCTTCGACCCGCGCACCAGGCCGATACCCATGGGGTCCCATGTCCTTGAGGAGGTGTGGGCAAACGTTAGCTGCTACCTGAGCATTCAGTGGAAGCCCAACAAGACGGTGGACGACATTGTGGCGCATGATGTTATGAGGAAGGACAGCTGGATGAACCTGTTGTACGACGCGGAGTGTGTCGCGCTGGACCTGGAGGATCTTATGGTGGAGGACCTTCTGGATGATGTTGTTCTTCAGATAGTGTTAATATCTATCGAAGAATGACCTCTAAAAGCTATAATTGTCTCTGAACACTTAGCATTGCGTAGATGTTTCTAGACACAGAAAGCAGAATAGACATGGAAGTAGATAGCAGATGAATAGAATATTTGAAAGACAGGTCTTAATTATGTGCTTGGTCTATACTTGTACTGTATGCACTCTAATTGTACTCAAACTGCCAGGGAGCTCGTTGTAGTTCATATTGGTTGCCTGGTTGGTATACGCACAGTGTCTTGAGCAGTTGAGCTGACCATCCTAAGTGATATCATGCTGGAGTTTATCGTCCAGTTTGAACATGTAAAATGCTCGTTTTTTAAAGCAGCAAAACGTTCTTCTGTGAACGAATAGGAATTTTGGCTATATTCTCTGATGATCACTGTAGTCTCGAACCGTTGCTTTGGTCCTTCGAATTTGCAGCTATACATTATCTTGGTGTCTGTTAATCCAAATAAATAGTTTTGTTTTCCAAACATCAAGCCCGTCTAGCTCAGTTGGTAGAGCGCAAGGCTCTTAACCTTGTGGTCGTAGGTTTGAGCCCCACGGTGGGCGATTTCATACACTTTTTACATTGCTGTACGTTCAGATCAATGTATACTTTGGCAGATGATTCAATTCTAACTTTTTGCAATTGTTGTTTGTGTCACACCTTCTTTTTTTAGCAATCACGCCTAACTGCTTTTTCCTTTTTTTTGCGGGAATCACACCCAACTTTGACAGAAACTATCCGTCACAGCAATACAACAATCCAATTAAGGACGTTTGAATAGAAAGTGACAATATTAATCTTGATTATTAATACGGTGAAGAGCACAGCATAGGATTACTTTCGAATATTAAAACGCATGTTCCTTGTCACAATATTAGTCTATGTTTGATTTAGATCGTGATGGAACTGAGGTTCTTCATCACAAGAGTTCAAATTCTAGCTCCTGCTTTCCTTGCTTCTCTATGTGTTCTCTGAAAAAATACACCATGGGTTTGGACAAAAAACATGTCGAAAATTTGGACCATATGTCCGACCTTTTACATTAAAACGAGAAAATACCGATATCTACAGAAGAAACAGTTAGTGAGCAATGCTCAAATTAGAAGCAACTAAATTTCACGCTCTTCCGAAGCTAGATAATAATAGTAAGAGCATCTCTAGCAGACCCCGTAAAAGGGTATACGGGTTCGGCCCGTTTTTCTGGCCAAAATAGACACCGTATCCACGGCCCGGCCCATAAAAAATTTACCGCGGCCCTCAAAAACTCTCTCCCCACGGCTATATATGCGGTTTCATCGCTCGGATACGGGTCAAACCCTATCCGCCTCCGCCTCCGCGACGCCGCGATTCCCCTTCTCCTCCGCCGCGATTTCCCTCCTCCTCCGCCCAATTCATCGCCGCCGGCGAGCCTGAAAAGCCATGGATGGCTACGGGAGCTCTGTGGATGACGCGGAGCGCCGCCGCCGCACGCAAGCGGGGCGTGCGGAGGTGGCTCAACCGTGGTAGCCGGCTGCCGCCGGCGTTCGAACGCCTCGAGCTGGTCTAGTTCCACTAGTAGAAAACAGGGCTTTGGTCACAGGGCAATATTCACATTAGTCCCGGTTCAGTCACAAACCGGGACTAATGTGAGCATTGGTCCCGATTCGTGCGGCTAAGGCATTAGTCCCGGTTCACCTGAGCCCTTTAGTCCCGATTTGAGACACGAACCGGGACTAAAGAGTGCCATGCCCTTTAGTCCCGGTTAGTGTCTCAAACCGGTACTGAAGGTCCCATTTTTCAAACTCTAAAACATAAAACCCCCCCCCCCCCCCCCCCCCCCCCCCCCCGCCCCCCCGTGGATCGCCTTTTCAGTTTTATAAAAAGCAAAAGAAAATGATAAAAACTTCAAAAATTAAAATCCTTCGAGATGTAGTTATGTTACTACATCTACTAGTTAGGAAAATTTAAAAACTTAAATTTGGACATGTTTTGCAAAAAGTGCAGGGAAAATGTAAAACGGCTATAACTTTTGCATACGATGTCAGAAAAAAACGTATAATATATCAAAATGTTCAGCACGAAAATCCGCATCCGATTTTGACGGCCTACGGCCTGTTTGCAAATTTTTAGAATCCTCAAATTCTAAAAGGAAAAAAAGTTATGCTCAAATTTCAGTTTTTTTTAAATTTTCATTAAATCTGGCCAAACTACTTATTCAAGAAGTATTAGTGTTACTAAATAATTATTCAAGAATATTAGTGTAACTAAATAATTATTTCAGTTTTTTTGAATTTTGGTCAAATCTGGTCAAACTGTGGTCAAACAATGGTCAAACTACTATTCAAGAAATATTAGTGTTACTAAATAATTATTGTTTTTTAGAACAATAGTTTCAAACTCAAACAGTGAAATTTGTGACTTCATGCTCAAGCTAAACTCCTGAGGGTTAATAGGATTGACATCTTACTATTGTCAGGAAAATAACAAGTGCAGACTTGGAAACGAGGAAGAATAGAACCCGGAAGTTAAGCGTGCTCAGGCTGGGGTAGTGATAGGATGGGTGACCGTCCGGGAAGTTAGATGATTTGGAATGATGAGGGGTGATTAGAGATTAAAGGTTAAATTGAGCAGTGATGAGGTTAAATTGAGCAGTGATGAGGGGTGATTAGAGATTAGAGGTTAAAATAATTCAGAAATTTAAAAATCGGGAAAAAAATTCAAAAAAAAAAATCATAAAATTTCCTTTAGTCCCCGTTGGTGTTACCAACCGGGACTAAAGGTGGAGCTCTAGGCAGCGGCCACGTGGATGGCCTTTAGTCCCGGTTCGTGTAAGAACCGGGACTAAAGGGGGAGGCTTTAGTCCCGACCCTTTAGTCCCGGTTCCAGAACCGGGACTAAAGGCCCTTATGAACCGGGACAAAAGGCCCTTTTTCTACTAGTGTTCGAGTGCGAGCTCGCCCGCCGCCGCCACGCCTCCTCCGGCTCCTCTGCCGCGGGGAGCTCGTCCGCGGACGCCTCGAGCTCGCGGCTCACTCCGGTGAAGAGAGAGCCGGAGGAGCTCGGGCCGCTCGCCGTCAAGCTCGAGCCCGACGCGCCGCCGCGTCGAGGAGTGATCGGCCCCGAGGACTACCTACCCCCGGGGCAGGAGGAGCACCTAGAGCGCATCGTCATGGAGCGGTCAGCGAGGGAGCAGGAGGAGGCCAAAGCGAGCCGCCGCCGCGAGCTCGAGTACGAGCAGATGTTCCTCCAGACGGGCGTCGCGGCGTGGCAGGCGCACGCGTCCAAGGAGGCGGATCTGCTTTTCATGAAGGCGGAGCAGGCCAAGTTCTTCATCAACCTCGACTACTCCGACGAGGACTGAGCTCCTCCGCCGCGTCGCCGCCGCCGCGAGCTCGTTGATTTTTGGTAGCTAGGCTCGGGCCCGCAGATTCCCCCACTAGTATGATCAATGTAGATGAACTATGTATGATCAATGTAGTATGTAGATGAACTAATGTATGATCAATGTCATTGCAAGTTTCTCCCGCGAATGCTTTTTTAAAATTTTACAGTTTCATATACAGGGTCTGATCTGCAGCGCACGAAATCGACCCGCAAATCTCATCTGCAGCGAACTGTAAACGTAGTTTGCGGGTCGCATTATACGGGGTCTGCTAGAGATGCTCTAAGTCTCTCGTATATCTATACCAATATAAAAAGACCCAAAGGGACAGATTCATTTAATCTTGGCCATCAAATCATGTCAATCCAACGACCTAGATTCCTCCAATGGTGAGCTCTCAACATGTTGAGCGTGCAATTGATAGCATACCAAATATCAACATCTATATTAATCTTATAATTAACACGTAATTGATATCATACCTAATATCAACGTGCGGTTGATTTTCTCCCTAATATCAACGTGCATTGCACGTGCTCATTTACTAGTAGATGAATAAAAAACCCATCACCAGAGATCTCAAATTATTTTTAAAATCAATCATTGGGGAAGCGGGGGTGGGGGAGAAATTCCCAGAGGTAAATACATCACAGGCGCCTTAACTTATCCGTCACGGTCAGTTTGGTACCTAAACTTGAAAAAAAAAACACAAAACTGGTGCCGCAACTTGTCTGGGCGTTCAAATACGGTGCCTCCATCCGTATGCGTACGTATGGGCTGCCCGCGTGGCCTGCCAACTGGCCATAGGCCCATATGTCAGTGAGTGTTAGCGGAGATCCGTTGGGTGGCATGCACATGCGGAGTTTTTTGCTAATAACCCCCTCGTATTTTATTTAATTACATACACAAAAGCCCTTAAATTTGGAAGGTGGGCCTCACCTGTCAGTATGCGGAAAAAAAAGCGCAGACGGGATTCAAACCTACGCCCTCGGTTAAAAGCAAAACGAGCTGGCCATCAGGCCACAATGTGCAATTCCCGTATCGCTCTGCAATTTTCCTGCCATGTTTTCTACCGTGTATTTTTATTTTTATTTTTCAATTTCGTGTTTAGTTTTCATGACCTAAATTTACCCATATAAAAATACAATAATTAGCAATATGCAGTTATTGTTTATTTTGAATCTCTACTATGTTTTTGTTATTGTGTACTTTAAAGAGGTAAATATGAACTTTTAAAAAAATATATGTGGATTAAAATTTATGGTGTAAATTTATGTATCTTCATTCAGGATCACAAGCATGCACTATTATTGTGTATCTTCGTTGTAGTTTTAAAATGCATAATTGTTAAAATATTAACACCATTGTATTCTGAAAATTGTTCAATGTGTATTAAAAATTACTGTGTGATAACAATAAATTCTTAAAATATATTAAATATGTTAAACTTGTTTGTAGAAATGTAAGAATAACTTTCCATGATAATTTTTTAAAAACACATTGAATTTTTTGGAAATACGCATTGTCAACCTCATGGTAATTTATATTGCATAGTATATATGCATGTTGGTCGCTAGTGTGCGGTACACATCCGTTGTCATTCCCCGTTGATGTATATGAAGCCGTTCTTGATTTACAAATATGTGAGTCTTTGTTAAACAATACCATAAATTGTCGCAAAAATAATAATCAATATCACAAAAGATTAGATATAATAAAAAAATTATGATTTAAATTGTATACAAATCTGTGTATCGCTTTGTTAAACATGAAACCGTTCTTGGTTTGCTAGCTAGGCCGCATATGTGTCATACATGAGCTCCTGTGATTGAATCCTCACGCTGACACACTTTTCTCGTATTTGTTTCTCGTTCTTATATTTTTATCTGTAGCCAATCTCAACGAAATAGAAATTGAATATAGGTTTCTAACTGACATTAACATCGTCAGCAGAGTGTAGCCTAGTGGTCAGCTCGTGTCCCCTTTAATAAGAGGGTGTAGGTTCGAATCCTCTCTATTCATTTTTTTTTCTCAAACATAATAACAGGTGGGGCCCATGTTCCTAATTTGAGGGCTTCTATATACATAATTAAATAAAATAGGAAGGGGTTACCTGCAAAAATTTCTCACGCGCGGGCCACTTATCCGCTCTCCAGCTAACACACACCGACACGTGGGCCAACGAGCAGCTAGCATGCCACGTGTGCAGCCCATAAGTATGCATGTACGATGTACCTATGAAGGCACCATATCTGAACACTCGGACAAATTGCAGCACCAGTTTTATGTATTTTTCAAATTTGGGTACCAAACTGATCGAGATGGACAAGTTAAGGCACTTGTAATGCATTTAACTCAAATTCCCACATATATTTTGATCTCAATCCAAAAAAAGATTGATCCGGTTTATGTGGGTTGAAAACCATTTCTCTAGTTTATGTGCGAAAGCGGATAGAAAATCTTAACAGTCAAAGGAGCAATACATCTCGCGGAGGCAAACACACACACACACACACACACAAAGGAGACCAATACAGCGCATCGCAATGCCATGTACATGATAGAGGGTTGATGGACACGCGTAGGCTGGTGACGTTTTCTGGCATCGTGGTGAAGTCAACGGCAGATGGGCCTGGCAAGGTCTAGGCAATGATCCCTCCTAAAGATGGGACGGCGGATCCTAGAGTGTGCGCATGTGATGCGCGTTGTGGGACGCCTAGACCGGTTGGTGCTCTCAGCTTGCCATGGCGGCGGCTTCTTGAGGCCACTGGATTAGATGGTGCCCGTTGATACGGTCAGGGCACATCTTTATACTTGTATGTATAGCGACTTTGTTCGTCTCGACGGTGTCTTTGGTTTTATCTTTGTATTTATTTTGTAAGACTCTGTTGAATCTTTACTTAATAATAAAGGACGAAGGCTTTCATAGTTCTTCATACGTCATCCTTTTAGATCCATCGATTTTACGTTAACTATAACGATTGACGGCTGAGATTTAAAAGTAGATCTACACACATGTAAAGAAAAAAACATTGCGGAACAAATTCATACGTCTCCCCTCTCCTATCTTACATCGCCCCCTCTCCGTGCGCTATCCCTCTCCCCTCCATTGGTTTTTTTCCCGATCCATCTTTGATAAAACAATCAATTTTGTATGGTAACCGGTTTATTTCTTTGGCAATCGATCCCAATTCACGTCAATCACGGGCGGCAATCTCTTCTATATACCCGCACCCTTGAACGTCAGCAGTCTGATTTTGCGGCTGTATCACTCGGGATGCTGCCATATTAAGCAATGTTTCCTTTGATGGGAGAGCCGAAAACGATGCCATGAAGTGGAGCACTACATCCAAGAGCATCGCTCCGATCGGCGCCGCCGCTCCTCTGTTTCTTCCTATGTCGAGAGCGCTACTGCATCGGCGTTGCCATGGACCACTGCCTCTAGGCTCGAGGTCGACGACTCACTGTTGTCGATCCCCCACCCCGCACCCCTGGACACCAGCGGCCTGGATTTCACGACCCTTTAGCTCAAGATGCAGTGCCCTATAGCTCGAGATGCAGCCGACGATGGATAACAGCCGCTCAAATCATGCACGGACAAAATAGGGGCTGGCATGGCACGGTGCGCGGCGGAATGTTGTGGCACCGGCCTGTGTGCTCGAGGCGGCGGGAGCAGCGGTGGCCGCGGGATAGGACTGGCGAGGAGGTGCAGGTAGGGTACCGAGGAAGGACTTGGGAGGAGGCGCAGATGTTGGGAACAGCCCGAGTCTACCTGCTTGGATCCAGGTTGAGTTGCTTCTGTTCTGCCTCTCGATGCTCATGGGCGTTGCAAATGGTGCAGCAACAAGAACTAGATGGATGGATGGGGGAGATAGAAGATAATTCCAACAGAGATCACTGCAAAGCTAGCCGGCCTGGAGTTAGAGATGACCAATGTTTGCTGATCGAGTCAATCCATATGGATGCATGCATCCGCAAGCTGCACCCTTCACGTATGGACAACATGCAAAACCAATGAATGACCTTGACACCACGTGTCCCTGAGCTCGATCGTGCTCTCCCAGGCTGACACGACATTGTGCCCCACAAGCTAATGGTAGTGCTTGCTTGGTCCTGTCTCGCCTTTGTCCATGCTATGTACGTGTACGTGCAAGGCACATGCAGCTACATATTTTGGTGTTTGATAGCTTGGGTGCAGAGGTGTTGTATTATTTAATCATTGATTAAATGGCAGTGATTGAAAGATGGGGTATGATGTGTATCAGGCTGGTGTCAATAGATTTTTTTGGAAAAGGAGGTTAAACCACCGGCATCTGCATCAATCGATGCATACGGTCATCTTTATTAATTATTTCACGAAGGTCTGACAAAAATATACATCAAGCCATCCGAAATCATCACTCACACCTACAAACTTGATAATGTGGAGTGTTCTCACTCCCCATATCTATAACCGATATCATCGTCGATCCATTCATATAACGTATCGGAACCAACAACCGGTGCGGCAGACCTAAAGCGTACACCACATGCACACGTTTTAGAAGCCGCCATCATCATCAAACCACTATCCCATCTTCAGAAGAGAGATCCGCATCATCCTTGCCAGTCCGACCAACCGTCGACGTCACCACGGCGTCCAACGACGCCACCGCCCTGCGCTCGTCCATCCCGACGCAGAGACTCTGGAAGATCTGTCGTGCGTAGCACCTGCCGACTAAGCATGACAAAGCGTAGCACCTGTCGGCCAGGCATGACTTGACATGTCCATCGAAGCTCCGTTCAAGACGAAGCCGCTCCGCCACCTACCTCTGCCTTCCAGCGCTGCTCCACAAACAATACTCCCAAAAGAGAAACGACACCGTAGTGCCGCCATTGTCCGATCTGGAATACCAGATCCTAGGGTTTCCCCTGGAGCAGCACGAGTGGGTTGACAGTAGTTACTCGACGATGCCTTCATCAAGGTAACGGCGTAGAACGCCGCCATCGCCTGCCGTTGGCTCGGTTTTCACGGGCAACCATGTCCCGACTCGCAGCCGGGACTAGATGACGGATCTCGGGATCCGATCACCCAGCCTCAGGCCGACCACCTCCGACGGAGAAGATGACTACCACCATCGGCTGCACCGGCCAGAACAGATCTAACCGGAGGTGCCGCCAAGCAGCCCACCAGGCCCTCCACGTCACTGCCGATCCGAAGCCGGATGATGCGCCGCCACAGCAGAAGTCGTCGCCCGCCGCCGCCCGTGACCGGGCTGCCCGGCGCGCCGCAGTCGCCGTCGCTCGTGGCAGGGCCAGCCACCGCCGCCGCCGCCGAATCTGTCGCGCCTCCGCACGCGCAAGGGCTCCGCACCACCTGTGAGACGCTGGAGAGAGGAGGATCCCCGCCACCGCCGTCGGCCCCCAGGCGCATCCCGACGGCGACGGGGTGAGGGAAGGAGAAGTCGGCCCCGACGGTGGCTAGGGTTGGGGAATCGCCCAAGTCGCCTGAGCGGGCGACGCGGGGGTCAGGTGCGAGGGTCAGGCTGGTGTCAATAGATCGGTTAGAAACAAACTTCACCGTTCAATGTACACCGATTGCTGCATGGTTAAATCACACTCGGTGTATTTCTCTTTTACAATTACTAGCGCTCATTTACTTATCTAGCTGTTGCCAGCCTCTAAGACATCGTCCCTTCGTATTGCTGGTGGCCACCCCATCATGATTCGTACTAGCGGTTGGGGCGCGTCATTGGCGTGCCGCCTGAGTGGTGTCTGGGCGGTGCCAGGTAGGCACACACGCGCTTTTCACTTTCTTTGTTTGCGGTTGCTGTACCACAACTACATGCAAGCAATTACATCATGTTCAACATATTATAACAACGCTTAATCACATCAATTCTGTACTAGTAGCGAGTCTTGCTGAGCGAACAATCCTATGCAGTTATTTGGTACTAAAAACAGACCATCTAACATAGGTATCCTACACTATTTTCCTTGTTTCCAACCATGTGTGATTCTAGATATCGATGGGGGAACCCTGTGTTTGCTTAACCAGTTCCCGGCCTCATTCGCTCAAGCGTCACCGCCCCGCTCGGCGACATGGTGAGCAGAAGCAGTGTGTACTTATCGATGATTGACAGGTCCTTCAAGTCGGCCGGAGCAATGGCGGAGGCTTCTCGGCTGCTTCGGGCGCTAGAAGAAGCCATTGGTTCGCGGGCGTTGACAAGGATAGTCACTGCAAATAAAATCTGAACGGTATGATGCATGATTACCCAAATAAAAATAAAAATGAGAATTGAAAGCAGAAGATTTACACATGACGCTGATTCATGCTAATTAAGTTGTACAAACAACAACATTAACATCAAGGTGCAAGAGTGACACTAACATTTAAAGACATTTCTATTACTCAATGACTCCAATCCCTCCCTCCCGTGCGAACATAGATGATCAGGCATATACATGTTTGGGTAAGAATAACTAATTAGTGTTGCAGTTCCTTCAGAAAATGTTGGTAGTAATGCAGTGGGTGAATTTAATTGTAACATGAAAGATGCAGATGGAGTGCGGGCAATGAAAATGAAATGCTCTCCTTTTATTATGTTGATGCGATAACAATGTATGTAGAATTGACATGAGCACGTTTTCAATCAAGTGGAAAAGAAGATGTAAAAAAAGGGTATTCAAGCACAAAACAACGATGGGCTGAATGAGAAGCGTTGAAAATGTGAGGTGAAGAGCCATCCATGAAAACAAATGCAGCCTCGTTACTATATTCTGAAGAAGTTTCAGAGGTGCTGTGCTCACCTAAATAAGATTGCAGAAGAACATCATGACACATTCTATATTGCAAAAAATAGGAAACTAAAGTACTTGATGACTTAAAAGGTTGTACACGAGTGCATCTCAACCAAACCCATCCATGACTACAGACAAAGACAATTGCATGTAAAATATTTTATACAGTGATAAATGTAAGAATGAGTGAAGGTGAACCAAAATTCACGCTAGCATGATGTTGTTTATAAATTATAATTAGTTAACAAATCAGATTAGTTTCTGCTGGCAGAACTGGAAATTATAAAAATCCTGATGGTTAAAAAGCAACAGAGTTTGAAGAAATGCAGTCATGTGGCAAGAGAAAGTAGGCAACTTAGATCATGTGGGTGTTTGAATAGGTAGTTTAATCTCTTTGTCTTTGTTAGTGAATAGAAAATTGAATCTGAGGACTCGTTGTACTCTAGCCTATGGTGTAGAAATTAGTTTAGGAGGATGACTGCAGAATTCAAAGATTCTAAAACTTCCCAAAAAATGCCACAATAGCTGCTACCATACGCACTTTTGAAAGTAAAGTAGTGCATGGTACATGTAGAGAAGTGGAATTGGAAGTATGAAATGTGGCCCATTTATTAAAGGACAAAAAAGTAAGAAAAGGCCGAAATAGTCGATGTGGTGATGGAGAAAGACTCGGCAATATACAACCGCATCACAAGAGAGCGCAACTAAAATAACAGCGAGAATAACAAACTGAGGCCAAGCTGATGTAACTAAACCTAGTTCAAAGAGATCCCAAACAGCAACGAACTGTAGAGACGATCCACTCAGCACACCGAACGCCGAATCAAAGTCGAGAATGAGTTACCAATTTCATCAAAAAAAGTCGAGAATTAGGTCACTCATGTGATTTCTGGCAAAAGAAACAAAAATCTCAGGTCACCATATGGATGGAGCATAGCATCAAATACCTAATGAGCGTGAATCGACCAAGATACATAAGAATCCAAGGACATCACAAAAAAACTCAACTGCACGGACGAATATAGCAAGAAACGCACCTTGACGACGAACAAAGCAGAAGGTCCACCACAGGAAGATGAACAACACGATCGATCGATGAAAGGCCACAAAAACGATGCTCACCCGACAACCACCTGCGAATAGAGGAAACATGAATGCAAAAATTGGATAAAAGACTTGCTTCACAACAAACAAACAAAATAACATCAAGAAGGAAGTCTAACGGCTACTGTACTCAAATTTCCTATTCCACGACAAACTTTTTAATTTCAACAACCAAAAGGAAGTCTAATAAACAACGAATATACTATTGGAAGAACACAAGTAGATGGGAATAAACTCTAAAAACCAGACCGTATTTTAGGATACCACGAAACACAAAATGTTCAAACTAATACAAGATCATATTCATGGTAAATCCACCTTTTATTTCTTAGGGTTTAACACAAAGTATATCCATCTAAGAGACAATCATTTGATAAGAAAATCCATTTGTGAAAATATAAGATGAGATGACAAAGCTCTAATATCAAGTCGATGATTATTAGCAGAAGTAAATACGATGGTGCCTTTAGGCGTATTTGGCAACAAATAATAAGAAGTATTAAAGTAGAAGTACTTGGTAACAAGCAGTTAAGAACTAATCCTAGAACTGTCATTGCCATATACTAAGGATCACGGTATTTCCAATAAGAATTCTCTTTTATTTCCTTTGTCAAGATTTTCTTGGTACACAACATAAGCCTTATATCAAAATCTTTGAGCACACAAGATACATTGGGTTTCATATGATTCCTGCCTTACAGTTCAAGCAGGTTGAATGCATAATTCTGCATCTATAGTGCTATACCAACAAAGATATAGTTAGATATGACTGCTAATATTGAAATAACAAGTGTGAACATAAATAGATGATGCACCGTACATATCTGAATAGGCATCTTGTCTTTTTTAGATGAATTTCAGAAAATAGATAATACCATACAGTCTCATATGACGAGCTCCTCTAGTACGCCATCTTTCTTGAACATGACCTTGTCTTTACTTTTAGGCAGTTATACTTGACACCATACCTATGTGTAAATAAAAAGCAAAAAAAAATAAAAATAGGGCAGACAGAACTCACACAAAGGCTTTAAGAATAAGTGACATAAATTACCATAAGCAACCAATATCACAGGCAATAAGCACAACTGATTGATGGTTAGAGTTGGGGAAGTAACTGTGAGTACCTCTAGTATTGTGGGAGCAATATTGAACACAATCACTGATGAAATTTATAGCGTTGCAGCATCCGTTACTTAGGAGATTTACAGCTCCAGTTTGCCAGCTGAAACACAGAAATAGGCAAGGGAACACTAATAAAATTCAAATAATCAACTCAAAAATCAGAAATCACATAAATAAATAAAAAGTAGTGTTGAAAATTTTTCTGAACCAAAAGCTTTACTTTTCTTGATTCTGAAAGGAACTCCATGTGTGAATTCATCATGTACTAACTCACAGAAGACCAAATACAAGTACACTCATCTTTGTTATAGTACCTTCCAGTGAAAAAATAAAGGGGGGGGGGACACAATCATGTGGTGAAACCATAGTGGAGGAACTTAATAAGCAAACGACAAAAGCACACCCTGTAGTAATTTATATAACAACAACTTACATTTCCTTAAGGCTGTCCTTTCCATGCTTCATAGTTTAGCAATGAATAAAATGACTTGACAGCTATGCTCTGGTTATTGGCTGCCTGGACGAATAAACAAAAGTAATTTTTATAGGAGTTATAAAACCTATTTGATCAGGCAGAGAGAAATAAATAACAGAGTAATAAAATTTAATACTAAAATATGAATAACCGTGTATCTTCAGAAGAAGAAAAAATATACATAACAACTAATCCAAAGAGTTTCCTACCTTAATAATTGGAGTAATGAACTCAACCAAGAAAGAAAGAACTTTGAGAAGAAATGGCCACTCTGAGTGCATGAAATTGTTCAGCAACCCTTTGATGTGGGAACCATCGTGGTCCTGAAATTTCATCAGTTCAATCTAAGCCAAGAAACAACTTGACAAGGGAGAAAGACTGGTCGAGATCACCATCACCGATGAACGCGCAATGAATGTAGAGAGTGAGATAAGAGAGGCATGTACCAAATCATGAACAAAGTAAAATGCTTTTGATAATATTATAATCGAATTGGGAATACATACACCATACCTTATGAATAGCACCATGCAAATTGTGCTTCTCGATAAACTCAAATACTTCAGGCCTTAGGAGCTGAACAAAATGAGGTTTTAGCAATACAAACATGTGTCGGAAACAAAACTACAATAACTGCTCTTTCATAACTCACATGTAGAATGAAGCTCTTAACAACAATCTAGGATTTACTTACTAGTTGGTCAGCTGTGATGTACTTACAATGGTGTAAACTGGAAGGTGATCTTGTAGAAGCGATAGTGCGAACTGACGATGTTTCATTATCACAATGTAGTTGTAGTTATTTGAAAGCCAAGCCTAGAGTTCTTGCTTGAAGAATTGAAGTTTTTTCGACTGACAACTCATTTCCTGCACAACCAAGACCAGAATAATACATTCAGTGCAAGGGCTCAACCAATGAATTACTCAATCTTCTCACAAAAAAAGAACTACTCAATCAGATATTCAGAATGCATCAAGTGAACATTACGAAGGTCTCATTGATGAATCAACTCAAGTATGCAGCCCAAGGAATTGAGATGGACCAAGGAATTCCACAATCCATTTCCATTCACAAGTAGTTAAGCACACGTAGTACTTGCAGAAGTACCTTCCTTGAAGATGAGGCATGTGAGTCTCCCGCATCAATCTGCCGTAGCCGCTAGGGATTCGTGCCCTCACAGCTCAGGGCCTTAAAGGTGGAGGAAGGAGGGATGGAAGAGGGAGGAAGAAGGGAGGAGTGAGGAGGGAGATTACCTTGCAGTGGTGGGCGGCGCGGCTTCGGACGGCCGACGTGGAGGGGCTGCTGGGCGAGCCGAGTCCTGCTCAGGGGCGGGCAGAGATGGGCAGAGCAGACCAGGGGAATGGTGGAGAGGACAGGCGCCAGAGTGGAGGTGGCTCCGGTCGGCTGTGCACGCGGCGGCGGCTAGGAACCCTAGTGTCGCGGAGGGCGAGCTGAGAGAGGAAGTTGCGTGGAAAAGGGGTTGCGTTTTGGCTCAGCCATCGCTACGTTTTTACAGGGGAGGTGCGGCATAGTAAAAGGACACGTGGGTATCATGGTTACTCGCCCTTATAGCGACTCTTATGTTTGATTTCATTGAGGTGAACCGCATGTTTACCTCGCCAAGGCTATAGGAATATCGTTCTGACTTGAATATTCCATGTCATCATGTTAGCCACATCCTATAAGAGTTCAGATCAAATAGCCTCGAGTCAAGTTAGAGGGACAGCAGGTATATATGTAGGGCAGCTCTATAGGCTTAGAAGAAACCTTAAACCGAAATGACTACAACATGAATGCTTGCCGTCAACCTTAAAGAGAAATGACTACAACACGAATGCTCGCCGTAAACATGAAACCTTAGCCTTGAGTCAACAGGAAATTATAATTATTATTTGTTTTCCTAAAAGAAATTTTAAAAGTCTTTATCTCATTCCAGAAAATGTTTTAAAGTTCTTTTATCTCTACCACATCGCTGCAACCTAATTTTTAGACCTTTAAAATGTGTTTTTTTAGTAGGAGGTGTGGCCTGCAAGAATATTTTTCCTCCCATTGCAACGCACGGGCATATTTGCTAGTAACTTTATAAAGATGGCTACATGCATCATTTTGATGCAGAGGACGGGGGTAATCCTCCTTTTCGAAAAAAATGTACATGATAAAGGGTGGACTGCGAAGAACAAAACATGGGTAATCCACCATAGGCAATACCGAAACCGCTAGCGAGGGAGGACCATGAGTAGTCGCCATCGGGTAGCTATGCCATTGGCAACCCATGCCTTCCAACACTCACATGAGGGGGGAGGGTAGGGTAGAGCGTGGATGGAAATGGGAAGGACTCCAACTCAAAAGCTTGCACGAGAGGATACCCAAAATCTCCACCGAGAGGGTGGTCATTTCCCATGGGATTAGGGAGAGGGAGCGATGATGAATTGGCATGATCAAATAGAGTGTCACTAATGGAATCTTCTTCAAGTTTATGCGTCGCTATCTTGGGGCGACGCTTAGGCTAGCAGGAGGTTTGCTCTGGCTGGAATGTGGATCTCAGTACTGCTTTGGGGGCCTGTGGTAGATGTTTTCTATTCGGTTACGGCACTGCATGCTTGCATCTGCTCATCCTGGTGTGTGGCTTTGCGGGTGGGTTGTGTAGCAGCCACAGCAGGGCCACGATGGGGCACCGATGTGGTAAATTTTAGCAGATGGACACCACTCCGAACATCAGGCAAGCATCCTCAAAAGAAAGGAACAGCAGGCGAACACCATGCGTTCACGACAAGTCAACAACTAATACACCCGCACGTCAGAAAAAAAACTCACACACCCACATCAAACCAGCGGCACAACTAAACAAAGACTGGTATGCAGGTAAGAGGTAACAATTTTTTTTGGCGGGGTAGGTAAGAGGTAACATTGCCCATCTTTCTCGAAAAAAAGATAGGACACGAAAATGCACACACCCAAAGCCTAGACCAAGCCAACTAAAATCACATCTGGATGGCGCGGCTATTACCGAGCGCGGCAAAGCGAGCCGTCCCATCTAGTTATCTCGATGATGGGTGGGTTTTCCCCATAGTAGAGTGTAGATGAAGGACACTGCACAACACCTGAAACTTTATTTACACTCGTTGGATACTGTCGTGGTGAGCTCACGACAGATACCATTGGATGGCTAAAGAGAGAAACAGGCACGATGGCACCAGTGGGCTCTAGAGGTGAGGTTGGTACGAGCGAGCGAGAGACGCAAGACGTACCCAGGTTCGGAGCTCTCCAGAGAGATAATACCCCTAGTCCTACCGAGTGTGGTTTATATGAGGTGGATACAGACTTGCTCCTAGAGCTGTTCTGGGGAGGAAGGAAGACAAACTAGTGCATAGGCTGCTCCCTCTCCGTGTGTGTGTGTTCTAGTGATGATCGCTTAACCCCTTTGCATGGAGGGGCACCGGGGGGTCTTATAGGCTGCCCCCCCCGGGGTTACAATGGTAAAGTTACATGGGCGTGGGGCCTTGGTGTCAGTGTCTAGGAGCCGGCAGTGGGGGCCGCCGGTCCGTCGGGTCCGCTGGGTCCGTCGGGCGTGGGTGTCGTCGGGTCCGCCGGGTGCGGGCCATACTGGGGCTGCCAGCTGCGGGTATGGTCGGCTGCCGGGTACTGTGGCACGCCTTGCCAGGCGACGTGGGACGGTCAGCGCCGCCCCTCTACAGGGCCGTGCCCCCAAGACACCGCCCGCCCCGGGCGGGGACATGGGAGCGCCGCTGCCGCGCCCGCCGGGGCCGGCGTAAAGGAGGGGGCACTGTAGCCATACTTGCTTGTCGCTAGGGTTAACTTCTCACGGACGGCCGGCATGCGCTAGCCGGCTGGCCGGGTCGCGGCACCCGGCCGGCTCATGCTGGGGAGCCGGCCGGGGGAGAGCCGGATTGAGGGGCTTTGTCTACCCCGATGTTTTTGAAAGGGATCCAGGTTTCGTTACCTGCCCGGGGTCCATCCCCCCGACAGTAGTCCCCGAAGCTGTGAAGGCTCGCCGGCTCCAAGCAGGAGGGCCTTTCGCAGTTTCACCCCCTGAGGAGGCAGCTGGGTTGATGAAGCTTGCGGTCGCCGGGTCCCGACAACACCCACTGTGTGCCGGCTTCCGGAAGGCGGATCGCGGCACCCCGACATGAGCGGGAAACCGAGGCGTCCGTCGAGTCTTGGAGCGAAAGGAAGCGCCTTTCGCAGCCCGAGGCATCGCCACGTGGTGAACAGCGGTCGGCGAGGCTGTGCCAGACCACGCGCATGATGGGACGCAACAGTGGGCTGGGCCCGCCAGGCCGCGCCCTCGGCCCACGCATGGGGGATTTATTGTGGCCGTCGCGGACGGTTGCGCTTCTCCGTGTAGTTATGTCATGGGGGAAAACGTGTCCGCACAGTGCGGGGAAGTGGAATCATGGGCGCAACCGATCCCACTTCCCCATGTCTTGTCGTGGTTATAAAATGGGGGAAATGGTGCGGCGGAAACGCTCTCGCACGCTCCCCTTGCTCTCCCTTCGCCTTTCTCTCCTCCTTCTCCTTCAACTCCCGAGTGCGCCCTTGCCGCAGCGTCCAGACGCCGCCCGCAGCCACCAGCGCCCGCACCGGCTTTCTCTTGCGCTGCGCCTTCCTCTCTCGAAGCCTTTCGCCGATGTCGCGGCCAAAGGGATCTTGGGAGGGGTCCGAGGCCAACAAGGAGGAGATTCAGTATCTCCGCAACACCAGGCGGCTGCCACCGGCGACGGAGGTGGCAGCGCGCGCGCCGGGCGACGAGACTGAGCCACAGCCGTAGGAGGGCGAACGTGTGGTCTTCTCCAGCCACTTCAAGCGCAGGTTCGGCCTCCCCGGGAGCGATTTCTTCCACGCCTTCCTCTCCTTCTTCGGGATGCAGCCGCACCATCTTGGTGCCAACGCTGTGCTGCAGCTTGTTGACTTCACCACACTGTGCAAGGGGTACTTGGGTGTGGAGCCGGACGTGGAGCTCTGGAGCCACCTCTTCTTCCTCAAGCAATAGGGGCCGGGGGCCGGGGCCATGTCCGACTGCGGGGCCGCCGTCATCTCGGGCCGGCCGCACAGGCCGTTCCCCAAGATGCCCTTGGAGGACTCTGCCAAGAAGTGGCAGAATTCTTTCTTCTACGTGTGCAGCGTCGGCGCGGACCGCATCAACTTGCCGCCCTTCGTCAACGAGCAACCACTCGCTAAGATGAATTGGAGCTATCACCCCAAGAACCCGCCCCAGGCGGTGCTGAATCTCTGTAGCCGGATCGCCGAGATGACGGTGCGCGAGGGGCTCACGGGGACGGATCTTATTGCCGCCTTCATTTCGCGCCGGGTGCCGTCGCTGCAGCGCCGGGTCTACACCATCGCCGAGATGGGTGACCTCCAGGACCCCAGCCGGATGTCGGCTCGGGAGCTGACGTCGAAGGAGGTCGTTGACCGGGTGAACTCCATCTCCAAGGCCGGGATGGCCGCCGGGTGGCGCTTTGGGAAGGCGCCCTACAACAAGGAGCGCCCGCCGCCAGCGGTGAGTCCCTGGTCTCCATTTTTCGCTATGTCCCAACTCTTCTTCCGTCCTGATGTGACGAGGGAGAGGCTGCTACTCGCGATCGAACAAATTTGTGACGGGCCGAGGACGCAGGTCTTAGCCGCCGAGCGAGCTGGCTCGGACGGGAAGGAATCCTTTGCCGAGAATGCGGAGCTGGTTGAGGTGCAGCCGGCGCGGCGCGCCATGCGGGTAAGTCTCCGCACCCAGACATCTTGCGAGACTGGCCGGACGACGACGAGGAGATCCTGACGGACGTTGACGGTGCAGCGCTGACGATGGGAGGAGACGGCAGCGTCGACCCCCCGAGACGGCCGAAGAAGACGGTCGAGGTCGGGTCGTCCCGTGACCCGGCGGCGGGACGCCGGCCGCACGGGAAGGACGCGGTGCCGCCGAAGCCAGCCCCAAGACATGCAGCGGAGGCACCACCCGCGCGCGGCAAGACAACCGCCAAGAAGGCACGCTGAGTCATCCCGGCCGCGCCGCCGAGACAGGCCGTCCCGACGGTGATTGGGTGAGCACCTCTTGCTGATTTCTGCTTGTTGCTTGGTTGCATTTTCTCATGTTATCTTCTTGGTGCGCAGGACTCCCCTTGACTTGGCGCTGGCGGCCACGGCGGCCGCGTCCGGGGGCAACTTTGTGTTCCGAAAGACCCGGAGTAGCGCCATCGACCGGGTGGAGAATTCGCCCGAGGCGGACCTCGGTCTAGACCCGGAGGACGCAGAGCGCTACGCCTGGCGGGACCAGAACAAGGCCGTGGAGGAGGAGGCGGCGGCCGCCGAGGCGGCGAGGAAGGCCTTGGCCCAGGCATGGGTGAGGGCCGCCGAGGCGGAGGGTCAGGCCACTACGGACTCGGCCTGGCCGGAGTGGGTGGAGGGCGCGATGCCGACCGACATCGTCTTCGAGCCGCAGACGGACGAGGGGCGTGGCCCAGACGGGCGGGGGGGCGGCCATTGACAACCCGGAGGTCGAGGAGGCGGTCATGGACACCCCGCCCCGGAACGATGTGGCTGAGCGGGCGGAGGACGCCGCCCTGGATGGGGCACCGTAGGCAACACCGGCTGGAGCGCCGGGATCGACGCCGGCCGCGGAGGAGCCGGCGGGAGGCGAGCATGCCTTGGTGATTGTGCTACCACAGGCTGCTGTGAACCCGGAGTGAGCGCCGGGGAGCGGCCCCGTGCCAGGTCACAGCAGCCCCGAGCCGGATCCGGCGAAGCCGTATTCGGACCGCACGCCCAAGAGGAGGCGGCGATGGACGCCGTGCACCGGCAGCTTCAGGGGCGCGAGGGTCGTCTGCAAGCCTTTGTCCAAGGCGAGCTGAAACGGACGCGGGACTTGGAGCGCGCCATCGTGGTGAGGCTTTTTCCTTTGTCTTGTCATTGCAGCCGGTCATTGGGGGCGCGCCAGCGCACCCACTGGGTGTAGCCCCCTGAAATTCGGGCCAACTATGAAGTAGTTGGGTCGAATCTTAAAGTATTTTTGTGGTTTTTGCTAACACTTGCTTTCCTGCAGCATCTGGATGGTCTCCGAGTCGGCATTCACAACCGGCTTCTGGAGAAGCATCGCGAGGCCAAGGCGCAGCTTGCCGCCAAGGAGGAGGCGATTCGTCTTGCCCAAGGTACATCTTGTATGCTTTCAGTGGGGGCACGCCAGCACACACACTGGGTGTAGCCCCCGAGATTCAGGCCAACTGCGAAGCAGTTGGGTCGAATCTTAAGGTATTTTTCTCTTTTTCGGCATCTGACTTGAAGTTTCGCCATGCAGCCACTGCGGACCAGGTGCCGGATCTCCGAACCCGGCTGACCGAAGCTGGCCAGTAGCGCGACCAAGAGGCCGTGGACAACGGCCAGCTCCGGGCCGAGATGGAGCGGGTGAAGGCGGAGGCCGCCAAGGCGGCGTAGGCCCACCAGGTGGAGCTCCTCCGGCTAAAGGGCGAGTATGAGAAGGCGGCCGCCGCGAAGGACGACGAGTTGAACGTGGCTGTCGAGAAGCGCGCCGAGCCCGAGAAGGCGCTCGAGGCCCGCGGCCGTGCGTGGGACCTGGAGCGGAATGGTATGTTGTGCGAGGCGCAGCATCTGGACGAGCTCCTGCTCAGTAAGTGTTTCCCCATCTGTTCTGTCGGGTTGCGAGTCGGCCGAACCTTTACATGGCTGACTATTTCTCCTCTCCATGCACCAAAGTTCTTCCCGGAGACGTAGGACGCGGCGGACGCGGCCGTGCGCACACACCGGTCGACCCGTACGCCGCCTGGGCCTTCTCGGAGCTCATGCTCGCCGCCGAGGCCCGCCTACGGGCCCTGGACAAGCAAATGGCGAGGCTGTCTTCAGCCAGGTTGGCTATGGTGGCGGCCCTCTGGCCGGGTGCGGTGGTGCCCGACAGCTTCACGCGGCTGGCGCGCTGGCTGGAGGCCGGCCCGGCGCGGCTTCATGCGTGGCGCGTCTCCGTGGCCCGTGTCGGTGCGGACTTGGCGCTACGCTTCGCCATGTCATGGTATCCAGACCTTAAGTCTGGACCACCTGGCGGCCCAGCGAGCCGGTGCGGAGGCCCACCTGCAGGCGCAGGCACGCCGAATCACCGGGCTAGCTATCTTGCCTCGTTTGTCGCGCATGATGAGTTCAACATGGAGCGGACGGAGGACGGCGCAGAGCTTTCGCCTGAGGACTTCGGCTTGGCGCTCGACGACCCGGCCGGCAGCTCCGATGAGATGGATGCCTACACAGACGACAAGGCCGCGCTGGACGACACCGGGGTCTCGGCGGACCCGGAGGCCGGCGCGGAGGAGCTGGTGCAAACCGATGCCGGCACGGCAACCACGGCTGGCGCGAAGGAGTCGGCAAGCGCGCAACCCGACGCGGCCACCGCCTGAGGCCGACCTGCCTTTTTTTATTTTTTTGAACTTTGTTAAATGACAAGTCCACCCACTGGGGGTGTAAGGGAATGTAATGAACTCCGGCCGTGGGCCTTTTTGTGATGTAAATGTTTTCGCGAGTATTTGCGCTTTTGCTTTCTGTCTTTAGGCTTTTTCTTACTTGCCCCCTCTTTGGGCCTCCCTCCCGCTAGCCGAACAGCCGGGTTCCAGTCTATGACAAGGAGTTCGGCCTTGGGAAAGGGCGCGCAATACTTATGCTTTTTTAGACATTGAGCACGAGCGAAACACCCACTGGGCCGGCTAGCGGCAGGCGGCGAAGCCGGCTGGAGCGCAGCCGGTCATGCAACACTTAGTGCGAGGGAGCCGGATGGACCAACCCGGACAATCCAACTTAGCCGAGCTCTGCGTGCCGGTGCGTTTGGTCCCTTGTTCTTGCCGGCCGAGCAGCCGAAGCCAGATTGTGGCTTAGGGCGAAGGGGAGGACCTTGGCGACTCGGACACGCCGAAATGGACTAAGGGGGACGGCGGGGTGCGATCGGGCCGGCTAGTGATGTCTACTACACAACTTGTTCTTGTAGACTCGTGTTGGGCCTCCAAGCGCAGAGTTTTGTAGGACAGTAGCAATTTTCCCTCAAGTGGATGACCTATGGTTTATCAATCCGTGGGAGGCGTAGGATGAAGATGGTCTCTCTCAAACAACCCTGCAACCAAATAACAAAAAGTCTCTTGTGTCCCCAACATACCAAATACAATGGTAATTTGTATAGGTGCACTAGTTCGGCGAAGAGATGGTGATACAAGCGTAGTAATGATATTAGATATTGATTTTTGTAATAGGAACAATAAAAAAACAGCAAGGTAGCAATTGATAAAATGGAGCACAAACGGTATTGCAATGCTTGAAAATAAGGCCTAGGGTCCGTACTTTCGCTAGTGCAATCTCTCAACAATGCTAATACAATTGGATCATATAACCACCCCTCAACATGCGATGAAGAATCACTACAAAGTTCCTATCTAGCGGAGAACATAAGAAGAAATTGTTTGTAGGGTACAAAACCACCTCAAAGCTATTCTTTCCGATCAATCTATCCTAGAGTTCGTACTAAAATAACACCAAGCTATTCTTTCCGATCGATCTAACCAAGAGTTCGTACTAAAATAACACCATATGATACACATCAACCAACTCTATTGTCACCTAGATACTCCAATGTCACCGCGAGTATCCGTGAGTTGATTATGCGATATGCATCAAATAATTTCAGATTCATAATACTCAATCCAACACAAAGAACCTCAAAGAGGGCCCCAAGATTTCTACCGGGGAAACAAGGATGAAAACGTGCATCAACCCCTATGCATAGATTACCCCAATGTCACCTCGGGAATCCGCGAGTTGAGTGCCAAGACATAGATCAAGTGCTCTCAAATCCATAAAAGTATTCAATCCGATGAAAAGGAAATCTCAAAGGGAAAACTCAATTCAGCACAACAAAATAGAGAGGGGAAAACACCATATGATCCAACTATATTAACAAAGCTCGCGATACATCAAGATCGTGCCATCTCAAGAACACGAGAGAGGGAGAGATTAAACACATAGCTACTGGTACAAACCCTCAGCCCCAAGGGTGGACTACTCCCTCCCCATCATGGTGCTGTCGGGATGATGAAGATGGCCACCGGTGATGATTTCTCCCTCCGGCAGGGTGCCGGAACAGGGTCTAGATTGGTTTTTTGTGGCTACAGAGGCTTGCGGCGGCGGAACTTCTGATCTAGGGTTATTTCTGATGGTTTCTCTATTTATAGGATTTTTTAGCGTTGGAATCACGCGAAGATGGGCCTCGAGGTGAGCACAAACCACCTTGGCGCGCACCTTGGCGCGCCTGGGCCTCTTGGCGCGCCCAGGTGTCTTGTGCTCACCTCCTTCACCTTCTGGTCCTCCCACGAAGCTTCTAGTGCCTCTTTTGTTCCAAAAAAATCGTCAAAAAGTTTTGTTGCATTTGGAGAATTTTTATTTCTGCACAAAAAACAACACCACGGTAGTTCTGCTAAAAACAACGTCAGTCCGGGTTAGTTCCATCCAAATCATACCAAAACCATATAAAATTATTGTAAACATGGCATGAATACTTCATAAATTATAGATACATTGGAGACGTATCAGCTAGCCCCCGAGCCCCCAAGCTGGATGAACTGGCCCGGCGGGAAAGGATAAAGCCACAACGGTGTGCGGGACACAACATTTGATAGAAAAGGTAGCCCCCGTGTGTCGTTCGGGGGTCCTGCTGCTTCCATTAAACTTCAAAAGGTAGCGATACATACGTGCATTCAGCTAACTATAAAACGGGCGGAGGAGTTCTGCATTCCATGGCTGGCTTGTTTCTTCGCCGGCTGTGCCTCTCTTGTGCTTGTTCGGCCTGCGTGCATCGATGAGGTAGTATGCGTTGCGGTCACATAGGGCCTTGCTGATGATGAAGGGCCCTCCCATGGGGAGGCCAGTTTGTGCTGGTTGGCTTGCTGCTGGACGAGTCGGAGTACGAGGTCGCCCTCGCGGAATGCGAGGGGCTTGATCTTCTTGCTGTGGTAGTGTCGCAGGTTCTGCTAGTAGATTGCCGATCGGCTGAGGGCCAATAGGCACACCTCCTCGAGCAGGTCGATGCCGTCTTCGCGGGCTTCCTTGGTTTCGGCTTCAGTGTACATGGTGACTCGTGGCGAGTCAAACTCGATGTCGGCCGGGATGACTACTTTGGCTCCTTAGACGAGGAAGAACGGGGTGAACCTGGTCGATCGATTTGGCGTTGTCCAGAGACTCCAGTGGACGGCCGGCAGCTCATTGAGCCAGCTGCCGGGTGAGCGGACAAGGGGCTCGATGAGTCGCGGTTTGATGCTGGCTAGGATCAGGAAGTTTGCCCGCTCGACCTGGCCGTTGGATTGGGGATGGGCGATGGAAGCCAGGTCGAGCCGGATGCTGGATACAGAGAAGTATTGCGCCAGCGCACACTTGGCAAAGTTGGTGCCGTTGTTCGTGATGATGTTGTCCGGGACGCCGTACCGAACCGCGATGTCTTTGATGAACCGGACGGCCGTCGGCCCGTCGAGTTTCTTAATCGGTCGCGCCTCGATCCACTTGGTGAACTTGTCGACGGCCACCAGCAAGTGTGTCATGCCGCCCCAGGCGGTTTTGGAGGGCCCCACCATGTCGAGCCCCCAGACGGTAAAGGGCCAGGTGATCGGGATGGTTTGGAGGGTCGAAGCCGGCTGGTGGCTGCGCTTGCTGAAGCGTTGGCAACCCTCGCACTTGAGGACGAGCGACTGATACGTCTCCAACGTATCTATAATCTTTTATTATTCCATGCTGTTATATTATCGTTCTAGAATGTTTTATATTCATTTTATAGCAACTTTATATCATATTTTGGGACTAACCTATTGACATAGTGCCCAATGCCAGTTGCTATTTTTTGCTTGTTTTTTACTTCGCAGAATATCAATACCAAACGGAGTCCAAATGCAGCAAAACTTTTTGGAGATTTTTTCTGGACCAGAAGACACCCAGTGGCCAATAAAGTACCAGAGGGGAGGCCCGTGGGGAGCACAACCCACCAGGGCACGCCCAGGGGGGTTGTGCCCCCCCCACGGAGACCTCCCACACCGCCTCTTCGCCCTATAAATTCCCAAATTTTCCAGAAACCCTAGGGGAGTCGAGGAAACACAATTCCAGCCATCGCAAGTTCCAGAACCACGAGATCCAATCTAGACACCATCACGGAGGGGTTCATCATCCTCATTGGTGCCTCTCCGATGATGCGTGAGTAGTCCACCATAGACCTAAGGGTCCGTAGGCAGTAGTTAGATGGCTTCTTCTCTCTTTTTGATTCTCAATACAATGGTCTCTTGGAGATCTATTTGATGTAACTCTTTTTGCGGTGTGTTTGTTGGGATCCGATGAACTTTGAGTTTATGATCAGATCTCTATCCATGAATATTATTTGAGTTTTCTTCGATCTCTTATATGCATGATTATTTATAGCCTCGTATTTCTTCTTCGAATCTTTGGTTTAGTTAGGCCAACTAGATCGATTTTTCTTGCCATGGGAAGAGGTGCTTTGTGATGGGTTCGATCTTGTGGTGTTCTTTCCCAGTGACAGAAGGGGCAGCAAGACACGCATGTATTGTTGCTATTAAGGATAACAAGATGGGGGCTATTCCTACATGAATAGATCTCGTCTACATCATGTCATCGTTCTTATTGCATTACTCCGTTTCTCCATGAACTTAATACACTAGATGCATGCTGGATAGCGGTCGATGCGTGGAGTAATAGTAGTAGATGCAGGCAGGAGTCGGTCTACTAATCTTCAACGTGATGCCTATATATTGATCATTGCCTTGGAAATCGTCATAATTATTCGATCTTCTATCAATTACCCAAGAGTAATTTGTTTACCCACCGTGTGCTATTTTCTCGAGAGAAACCAGTAGTGAAATCTACGACCCCCGGGTCTATTCTTTATCATATTTGCTTTGAGATCTATTTTTATTCGCTTTTATTTTTAGATCTATTATTCCAAAAACCCAAAAATGCCTTGCTGCACTTTTTTATTACTTATTTTATTTCGCGTTTTATCGAGAGCTATTTATCCAATCTATCACAAATTTATCTATCTTTTTATCGTGGAGGGATTGACAACCCCTCTAACGCGTCGGGTTGCAAGTATTTGTTCTTTGTGTGCAGGTACCGTTTACATAGTGTTGCCTGGTTCTCCTACTGGATTGATACCTTGGTTTCATACTAAGGGAAATACCTACCGTAGCTGTACTGCATCATTCCTTCATCTTTGGGGAAATACCGACGCAGTTTCAAGCGACATCAAAAGGAATTTATGGCGTCGTTGTCGGGGAGGATCAAATAGTCTCCCGTCAACTTGCCAATTTCTGGCGCCGTTGCCGGGGAGACATCATCAACATCTATCAGGTTCCTAATCACAAATTTCATCTCCTTGCAATTTACATTATTTGCCATTTGCCTCTTGTTTTCATCTCCCCCACTTCACAAAAATATTTGCCTTTTTATTTGCCTTCTTTTCATTTGCCTTTTTCTTGTTTGAACTTTTGTTTGCTTGTGTTGCCATGTGCCTTCTATATGCTTGCATCTTCGCTTGCTAAAAATCTATTGATATGGATCCCCATCCACTTGCTAATCTTTTTAAAAGATCCAATCATGATGAAGCAATTGCTAGTGAGTTGAGTGCACTAGATTATCTTTATGAAGTTTTGCTTGAGATTCGTGAATCTGAAAATTGTGATGAAGAAATTTATGAAGTGATTCATGATAGCTCCTTGAATGAAAAGCATGATTGCAATGATTTTACTATAAATTCTATTAATGTCAATTGTGCTAATAATATGCAAAACCCCAAGCTTGGGGATGCTAATTTTGCTATGTCCCCTACTTATTGCAATGATCATGATTGGGGTGATTCTTCTTATGATCTTGAAAATTTATTTAAGCCTCATGATGAATATGATATTGATAATAATGTTTGCAATAATATTGAAAGTGGGTTTGGAAGAGCGTCAACTTTAGGTAAAAATAATCCCACATATTTGGAGAGTGTTCAATCTTACGATTTTTTTTTATGAAAGTGGGTTTGGAGAGGTCATGACTTTAGTTGATGTTTATCCCACTATCTTGGAAGATTATAAAGCTTTTATGCATGTGGATCATGAAGAGAAAATTTTATATGATAGTTATATTTTTGAATTTGATTATGATCCTACATGTAATTATTATGAGAGAGGACAATATGGTTGTAGAAATTTTCATGTTACTAATTTACCTCCCGTTATGTTGAGATTGCTATTGTTTCTTTCTTCTTCCTTGCATATGCTATATATTTCTTGTCTTCATAATTTGTTTGCTTATAAAATCCCTATGCATCGGAAGTATGTGAGAATTAAATGTGTTTGTCACATGTATTATGATACTCTCTTTGTGTTTCAATTCTCGTCTTTCATGCGAGCATCATCAAAATTATTAATGCCTAGCTAGGGGCGTGAAACGATAGCGCTTGTTGCGAGGCAACCCAATGAATAAAATTTATTTTTGCCTTTTTCTTTCTGTTCTTGAGTTATTTGCACAATTATGCCTCTGTTATGATTTTTTTTATGTTTTAATTAGTATTTGTGCCAAGTAAAGCCTTTGGGATAGCTTTTGTGATAGTTGATTTGATCTTGTTGGAAAACAGAAACTTTTGTGTCTAGTAACAGAATTTTTTAAATTCAGATAAGCGACAAAAAATTCTGAATCTTTTACACAAGATTGATATACAAATTTCCTATGTTTTACGAATTTTTCAGAATTTTTGTATTTACAGAAGTATGAGAACAATTCGCATCTTTATAGACTGTTCTGTTTTTGACAGATTCTGTTTTCTTTGCATTGTGTGCTTATTTTGATGAATCTATGGATTGTATCAGGGGGTATAAGCCATGGAAAAGTTATAGTACAGTAGATATAATGCAATAACAAAATTTGAATGGGTTTTCAACAGTACTTAAAGTAAAGATTGGTTTTCTTATACTAACGGATCTCACGAAGGTTTTGTTAAGTTTTGTGTGATTGAAGTTTTCAAGTTTTGGGTGAGATCGCGATGGATGAAGGAATAAGGAGTGAAAAGAGCCTAAGCTTGGGGATGCCCCATGGCACCCCAAGTTAATGTTCATGGAGAACCAAGCAACTAAGCTTGGGGATGCGCCGTAAGGCATCCCCTCTTTCTTCTAATGACTATCGGTATTTTACTTGGAGCTATATTTTTATTCGTCACATATCATTAGTTTTGCTTGGAGCATCTTGTATTATATGAGTCTTTGCTTGTTTTGCTTTTTAGTTTGTCACAAGTATCCTTGCTGGACACACCTATTTGAGAGAGCCAAAATTATGCTATGATTTGTTAGAATTGCTCTTTATGCTTCACTTAAAAAAAATTTGAGCTATGGAATTGCTCTAGTGCTTCACTTATATCTTTTTGAGCATGGTGTGCTTTAATATTTTTGAAGAAATGCTCTCATGCTTCACTTAGATTTATTTGAGAGTTAGTAAATTTTTGAAGAAATTCTCTCATGCTTCACTTATATTATTCTGAGAGGCGAAAAAAAATTATGCTCATGTTCTTCACTTAGATTTGTTTGAGCTATTTTAAAGCAATTGCAATATATGAAACTAGTCCCAAAGTGATAGATATTCAATAGGGATATAATAAAAACTTTCATGAAGATCATTGGACAAAATAAACTTGATTCTTTGTAATAGTTTTGAGATATGATGATAGTGATATGTGAGTCATGTTGCTGAGTAATTATGCTTTAGTAAGAATGTTGGTGTTAAGGTTTGTGATTCCCTATGCAAGAACAAAAGTCAATAGTTATGCAATGAAATTACATCCTACTTATGGTGCATTATTTGGTGTTAGTTATGCTTAATGCTCGCTTATGTGAATTTTCGTTTCTTGGTTGGTTGCTTCTCAATCTTTTTGCTAGCCTCCACTTGTACTAAGTAGAAATACTACTTGTGCATCCAAAATCTTTAAATCCAGTTTTGCTATATGAGTCCACCATACCTACCTATATGTGGTATTTCCATGCCATTCTAAGCAAATTTGTATGTGCCATCTCTAATTTTCAAAATGAATTTCATTTTTGTGTGCTCGTACCGCTCATGAGGCGGCAGGGGGTGGCCAATATTTTCCATGCTAGATGTGTTATTCCCAAGATGAGTGTTTATTCACTTGTCATTGCACGAGAGTGCGGCAATAATAGGGATGCCCAATCCCAAAATGAAAATGAAATTTACTTTATGTTGTCAAATAATAAATTCCTTGGAAAGTGTTGGTATGGACGGTACCCGTGGATACGGCTAGCCGTGGAGTGTGAAAGTATGGTGGAAAAAGGAATAAACTTTATTTTCTGTTTGGGAACCGCCTATGATATATCTAGCATGGAAAGTGTTGGGAATTACTCGGTCGTTTTCGTTGACGGGAAAAGTATGCCACTCAAAAAAAATTATCTCTCAATTTAAGCTTTGAGCTCTGGCACCTCTACAAATCCCTACTTCCCTCTGTGAAGGGCCTATCTATTTACTTTATGCAATTTTTATTTTTATTTGAGTCTCCATCTTCTCTTATAAAGCACCAACTAGGGAGCACTATGATCATACTTGAGCATTTGATGTAGCTAATATGCTAGTGTGTTTCATGAATGGATCAATGATTGAGCATGATGGGCTAGGGATAATTTTCTTTAGTGTTGATATTTTGAAAGACATGGTTGCTTGTTGATATGCTTGAGTATTGAAATCTTCATGTCAAAACTAGACTATTGCCTTGAACCATATAAAAGTCCAAATGTCCATGCTACAAAAGAAAACAATATGTGATGAACATGTTAGGCAGCATTCCACATCAAAAATTCTGTTTTTATCATTTACCTACTTGAGGACGAGTAGGAATTAAGTTTGGGGATGCTGATACGTCTCCAACGTATCTATAATTTTTGCTTGTTCTATGCTGTTATATTATCATTCTTGAATGTTTTATATTCATTTTATATCAACTTTATATCATTTTTTGGGACTAACTATTGACATAGTGCCCAGTGCCAGTTGCTGTTTTTTGCTTGTTTTTTACTTTGCAGAATATCAGTACCAAACGGAGTCCAAATGCAGCGAAACTTTTTGGAGATTTTTTCTGGACCAGAAGACACCGAGTGGGCTAAGAAAGTACCATAGGGGAGGCCCGTGGGGAGCACAACCCACCAGGGCGCGCCCAGGGGGGTTGTGCCCCCCACGGAGACCTCCCACACCGCCTCTTCGCCCTATAAATTCCCAAATATTTCAGAAACCCTAGGGGAGTCGACAAAACACAATTCCAGCCGCCGCAAGTTCCAGAACCACGAGATCCAATCTAGACACCATCATGGAGGGGTTCATCATCCTCATTGGTGCCTCTCCGATGATGCGTGAGTAGTCCACCATAGACCTAAGGGTCCGTAGGCAGCAGCTAGATGGCTTCTTCTCTCTTTTTGATTCTCAATACAATGGCTCTTGGAGATCTATTTGATGTAACTCTTTTTGCGGTGTGTTTTTTGGGATCCGATGAACTTTGAGTTTATGATCAGATCTATATCCATGAATATTATTTGAGTTTTCTTTGATCTTTTATATGCATGATTATTTATAGCCTCGTATTTCTTCTTCGAATCTTTGGTTTAGTTAGGCCAACTAGATCGATTTTTCTTGCCATGGGAAGAGGTGCTTTGTGATGGGTTCGATCTTGCGGTGTTCTTTCCCAGTGACAAAAGGGGCAGCAAGACACGCATGTATCGTTGCTATTAAGGATAACATGATGGGGGCTATTCCTACATGAATAGATCTCGTCTACATCATGTCATCATTCTTATTGCATTACTCCGTTTCTCCATGAACTTAATACACTAGATGCATGCTGGATAGCGGTCGATGTGTGGAGTAATAGTAGTAGATGCACGCAGGAGTCAGTCTACTAATCTTCGACGTGATGCCTATATATTGAACATTGCCTTGGATATCATCATAATTATTCGATCTTCTATCAATTGCCCAACAGTAATTTGTTTACCCACCGTGTGCTATTTTCTCGAGAGAAGCCACTAGTGAAATCTACGGCCCCGGGGTCTATTCTTTATCATATTTGCTTTGAGATCTATTTTTATTTGCTTTTATTTTCAGATCTATTATTCCAAAAACCCAAAAATACCTTGCTGCACTTTATATTACTTATTTTATTTCGCGTTTTATTGAGAGCTATTTATCCAATCTATCACAAATTTATCTATCTTTTTACCCTGGAGGGATTGACAACCCCTCTTACGCGTCGGGTTGCAAGTATTTGTTCTTTGCGTGCAAGTACCGTTTACATAGTGTTGCTTGGTTCTCCTACTGGATTGATACCTTGGTTTCATAACTGAGGGAAATACCTACCGTAGCTGTACTGCATCATCCCTTCCTCTTTGCGGAAATACCGACGCAGTTTCAAGCGACATCAGCGACTCGGCGTCTTTGATGGCTGAGGGCCAGTAGAAGCCGTGGTGGAATGCTTTGGCCACCAGGGACCTGGAGGCGGTGTGGTGCCCGCACTCGCCCAGGTGGATGTCGAGGAGGATCTCGATGCTCTTGTCTTGCTCGACGCAGCGCTGGAACACGCGTGTCGCGCTGCGCTTGACGAGCTCGTTGTTGATGATGCTGTAGGCGGATGCCCGGCGCTGCACTTGCCGGGCCTCGGTCTCGTCCATGGGGAGCGCTCCGCTTTCCAGGAAAGCAAGGATCAGCCGGGCCCATGATGGAGCTGCGAACACCGTGAAGATGACCACTTGGACGGGATCCGGGGCGGCAGCCCCTGGGCCGGGATCCGTAGCCCCCGAGTTGGGGCCGGCAGCCCCCGAGCCGGAGCCGACAGCCCCCGCGCTGGAGCCGGCAGTCCCCGGGACTGGGCCAGGGTCTTCAGGGTTGGGTGGGGGAGCCGCGGGGTCATCCGGGACGAAGATGGACTCGGAGTCGATAGACGGCTTGACGGACAGCTTGCGCAGGTGCTCGAGGGAGACGCCGAGTGGAATTGCTTGGCGACTGGAACTTATCTTGGCCAGCGCGTCGGCGGCCCCGTTGTCTGCACAGGGAACATGGAGGAACTCGCAGCTGTGGAAGTTGCCGAAAAGCTGTTGGACCAGGAAACAGTAGTTGGCCATGTTGGCGTCTCGGGCCTTCCATTCGTCGAAGGTCTATTGCACTACCAAATCCGAGTCGCCGTAGCAGAGGATGCACCGGATGCCGAGCTCTTTGGCCAGCCGGAGGCCGTGCACGAGGGCTTCGTACTCGGCAACATTGTTGGAGGCGGCGAAGTGGATTTGTAGTGCGTACCGCAGCCGGTTGCCTTTCGGAGAAGACATCACGATGCCGGCTCCCAAGCCGGATCGAATCTTTGAGCCGTCGAAGTGCATGCGCCAGTGCGTCGAGTCGGGTGGCGATGGCAGGTACTGGGTCTCCGTCCAGTCGACGAGGAAGTCGGCCAATGCCTGGGACTTGATGGTGGTGCGGGGCTCGTAGAGGATTGTGTGGCTGGCCAGCTCAATGGCCCACTTGGCCACCCGGCCGGACGCATCCCGGCAGCCCATGATCTCGCCGATGGGGCCCATGCTGACCACAGTGATGGTGTGCTCCTAGAAGTACTGCTTCAGCTTCTTGGCAGTGAGGTACATGCCATAGCACATCTTCTGGTAATGGGGGTAGTTCTGCTTGGAGGCAGAGAGCACTTCGCTCATGTAGTAGACCGGGCGCTGGATTTGCTGGATCTTGCCTTCCTTCAGGCGCTCGACCACCAGCACCATACTGACCAAGCGCGAGGTGGCGGTGATGTATAGCAACAGCGGCTCCTTGTTGGCTGGCGCGGCCAGGACGAGTGCGGTGGAGAGCATGTGTTTGAGCTCCCAAAAAGCTTCGTCCGCCTGGTCATTCCACTCGAACGACGACGTCTTCTTCATCAGTTGATAGAGGGGCAAGGCCCTCTCGCCCAACCGGCTAAGAGAGGCCAAGCAGCTGGTGAACTTCTGGACATCGCGCAGCCGGGTTGGCTTGCACATATGCTCGATGGCCTTGATCTTTTCCGGGTTAGCCTCAATTCCACGCTCCGAGACGAGGAAGACGAGCAACTGGCCAGCTGGCACACCGAATACGCATTTCTTCGGGTTGAGCTTGATCTCGTACAGGCACAGGTTGGCGAAGGTTTCCTTGAGGTCGTCTAGGAGCGTGAGGTGCTGCTTGGTCTTCACCACGATGTCATCGACATAGACATGCACGTTGCAGCCGAGTTGCTACAGCAAGCACTTCTGTATGCAGCGCTGGAAGGTGGCGCCAGTGTTCTTCAAGCCGAACGATGCTACTTCTTGAGCTTGTGTTTGTTTTTCCCTTGAAGAGAAAAGGGTGATGCAGCAAAGTAGAGATAAGTATTTCCCTCAGTTTGAGAACCAAGGTATCAATCCAGTAGGAGGTACAAGCAAGTCTCCAATCTATGCACCTGCACAAACAATCAAACACTTGCACCCAACGCGATAAAGGGGTTGTCAATCCCTTCACGGTCACTTGCAAGGATGAGATCTGATAGTGATAGATATAAAAGATTACTAAAATGTAAAACAAAATAAAAGTAAATAAATTGCAGCAAGGTATTTTGGGGTTTTTTTGGTTTATAGGCCTGAAAATATATGATGGAAAATAAACCCGGGGGCCATAGGTTTCACTAGAGGCTTCTCTCTTGAAAGAAAACATACGGTGGGTGAACAAATTACTGTCGAGCAATTGATAGAAAAGCGCAAAGTTATGACGATATCCAACGCAATGATTATGAATATAGGCATCACGTCCATGTCAAGTAGACCGACTCCTGACTGCATCTACTACTATTACTCCACACATCGACCGCTATCCAGCATACATCTAGAGTATTAAGTTCATAAGAACGGAGTAACGCATTAAGTAAGATGACATGATGTAGAGGGATAAACTCAAGCAATATGATGAAAATCCCATCTTTTTATCCTTGATGGCAACAATACAATACGTGTCTCGCTACCCCTACTTTGTCACTGGGTGGGGACACCGCAAGATTGAACCCAAAACTAAGCACCTCTCCCATTGCAAGAAGAACCAATCTAGTTGGCCAAACCAAACCGATAATTCGAAGAGAAATACAAAGATATCAAATCATGCATATAAGAATTCAGAAAAGACTCAAATAATATTCATAGATAATCTGATCATAAATCCACAATTCATCGGATCTCGACAAACACACCGCAAAAGAATATTACATCGGATAGATCTCCAAGAACATCGAGGAGAACATTGCATTGAAGATCAAAGAGAGAGAAGAAGCCATCTAGCTATTAGCTATGGACCCGTAGGTCTGTGGTAAACTACTCACGCTTCATCAGAAGGGCAATAGGGTTGATGTAGAAGCCCTCCGTGATCGAATCCCCCTCCGGCAGGGTGCCGGAAAAGGCCCCAAGATGGGATCTCACGAGTACAAAAGGTTACAGTGGCGAAAAAGTATTTTGGTGGACGCTTCTGGTCGTTTGGGAATATTTGGGAATTTATAGTGCTGGATTTAGGGTTAGGGGACTCCCGAGGGGCCCACAAGCCCTCAGGGCGCGCCCCTAAGGCCTGTGGCCTCCTCAGGACTCTTCTGGCCCTCTCTCCAAGTTACGTGGGTGTCTTCTGGTCCAAGAAAAATCATCGCAAAAGTTTTATTCCGTTTGGACTCTGTTTGATATTCCTTTCCTGTAAAACTCAAAAACAAGGAAAAAACAGAAACTGGCACTGGGCTCTAGGTTAATAAGTTAGTCCCAAAAATAATATAAAATAGCATATTAATGCATATAAAACATCCAAAACAGATAATATAATAGCATGGAACAATGAAAAATTATAGATACATTGGAGACGTATCAAGCATCCCCAAGCTTAATTCCTACTCGTCCTCGAGTAGGTGAATGATAAAAACAGAATTTTTGATGTGGAATGTTACCTAACATATTTATCCATGTAATTTTCTTTATTGTGGCATGAATATTCAGATCCATAAGATTCAAAACAAAAGTTTAATATTGACATAAAAACAATAATACTTCAAGCATACTAATAAAGCAATCGTGCCTTCTCAAAATAACATGGCCAAAGAAAGTTATCCCTACAAAATCATGTAGTCTGGCTATGCTCCATCTTAATCACACAAAGTATTAAATCATGCACAACCCCGATGACAAGCCAAGCAATTGTTTCATACTTTTGATGTTCTCAAACTTTTTCAACTTTCACGCAATACATGAGCGTGAGCCATGGATATATCACTATAGGTGGAATAGAATATGGTGGTTGTGGAGAATACAAAAATGAAGCAGAAAGTCTCACATCAACTAGGCGTATTAACGGGCTATGAAGATGCCCATCAATAGATATCAATGTGAGTGAGTAGGGACTGCCATGCAACGGATGCACTAGAGCTATAAGTGTATGAAAGCTCAAAAAGAAACTAAGTGGGTGTGCATCCAACTCGCTTGCTCACGAAGACCTAGGGCAATTTGAGGAAGCCCATCATTGGAATATACAAGCCAAGTTCTATAATGAAAAAAATTCCCACTAGTATATGAAAGTGACAACATAGGAGACTCTCTATCATGAAGATCATGGTGCGACTTTGAAGCACAAGTGTGGTAAAAGGATAGTAGCATTGCCCCTTCTCTCTTTTCTCTCATTTTTTTGTTTGGGATTCTTTTGGCCTCTTTTATTTTTTGTAAAGTCCGGAGACTCATCCCAACTTGTGAGGGAATCATAGCTTCCATCATCCTTTCCTCACATGGGACAATGCTCTAATAATGATGATCATCACACTTCTATTTACTTACAACTCAAGAATTACAACTCGATTCTAGAACAAAATATGACTCTATATGAATGCCTCTGGCGGTGTACCGGGATGTGCAATGATCAAGAGTGACATGTATAGAAAATATGAGCGGTGACCTTGCCACAAATACTATGCCAACTACATGATCATGCAAAGCAATATGACAATGATGAAGCATGTCATAACAAACGGAACGGTGGAAGTTGCATGGCAATATATCTCAGAATGGCTATGGAAATGCCATAATAGGTGTGACGCCCCCGGCTTAATCGTGCACTAATCATACACGCAAATGCACATGATCAAGCCTAAGGACTCACTTGAAGATATCACAACACAACTCTAAAACATAAATAAAGTCATACAAGCTTTATATTACAAGCCAGGGGCCTCGAGGGCTCGAATACATAAGCTCGCATACAAGCGTCAGCGGAAGCATCAGATATCTGAGCATAGATATAAAAGAAAACACAGATAAGCCTTTAAGAAGGCGGGGCAAAACAAACACTATGATCAAAAAGGCGCAGGCCTCCTGCCTGGGACCCTCCGATCCTACTCCTGGTCGTCGGCAGGCTCGTAGTAGTAACCACCCTCGGGGTGGTAGTAGTAGTCGTCGGCGGGGGCAGCTATCTCCTGGGCTCCATCATCTGGTTGCACCAAACGGATATGGGGAAAAAGAGGAAGCAAAGCAACCGTGAGTACTCATCCGAAGTACTCAGCAAGCAAGGATCTACACTACATATGCAACATTATCAAAGAAAGGCTGTATATGTGGACTGGGCTGCAGAAATGCCAGAATAGAGAGAAGGCCTAGTCCTATCAAAGACTAGCATCTTCAGCGGTCTTGCAGCATTAGAAGAGTGTAGATTAGCACAATATAAAGTAGTAGTAGTATTAAGTATCATCCTCGGCCAGAGATCCTTTCTCGACTCCCTGCGAGAAAGCAATCCCAGAGCCCTACTATCCATTTCTCATCTCATCATTATGTTCTAGTTGTATCGATCGGGATACAACTCCGAGCATCCGTTACCAAGGATTCAGCTATGCATAGATTAGTTCTTCCCTGCAGGGGTGCACCAACTTACCCACCACGCTCGATTAACTCCGGCCGGACACACTTTTCTGGGTCATGCCCGGCCTCGGCCAAACGATACGCCGCAACCCGACCTAGGCTTAACAGAGAGGTCAGCACGCCGGACTAAACCTATGCGCCCAGGGGTCTTGGGCCATCGCCCCGGGAACTCCTGCACGTTGTGTACGCGGCCGAGAGCAGACCTGGCAACCCACACTATCAAGGCGGTTGCTTTACTCGGTCCAACTCAGCGCGCGCCGCTCAGACACTGACGCCCATTAAGCTTCGGCTGATGCATACGACGCAGAGTGCCTATTGGGGCCGCATTTACCGGGACACAAAATCCCAGCAAATGACCCCCGTGTCATCACCAGCCCCAGGATTACTGTTGCTGGTGGACACCTTCTTGATACAGAATTTCCAGACAATTACAAGAAATTGAGTACAAGACCATAAAGGTCCAATGAATATAACAGGGATCTCTAGTGGTGGGTGACGGAAGCAACTCGTGGACCTCCAACGCTGATGGGACTCCATTTCCCATAGGAACAGCTGACTTGGATAACTCCTATCTCGCGTGGCTGCTATCTCCAACTCCTAGGTTGCGGGGGCTTCGTGGTGCTCCTCTCTGAAACATGATCTGGCCAAGACAATAGCCAGGGACAAGCCTGTGAGTACGTTTGAATGTACTCGCAAACATAATGAACCAAAGATATAACAAATGCATATGCTCATGTTGGATCCTACTAAATGTTCATGTTGACTAAAATCTTAGACATGGTATGAATATAACAAAATGATACGGAAGTAAATACAACATGTCAGTCATAATCGGGCGTAATAAAAATAGAAGCTAACGAATGTCACGGGTAGTTTAGCCAGCCCAGATGAAATTCAGAAAATAAAAGAAAATGCCAATCGGGTGTCTAAAAGAGAGTCGGGTGAGACAGGACCGCCCGAAAACTCAAGCGACGCCACGAAAGGTCTTGAAAATAAATGCCAAACAGGTGTCTAAAAGGAGAATCGGGTGAGACAGGACCGCCCGAGAATCCAAGCGACGCCACGAGAGGTCTTGAAAAGAAATGCCAGTCGGGTGTCAAAGTGACGCCACGGTCGGTCTTGAAGAGAAATGCCAATCAGGTATCCACAAGAGTAGTGGCGTGATAGACCGCCTGTGAACTCGAGGGACGCCACGAGAGGTCTTGAAAATAAAACCGAATGCCCGGGGTAGTCTAGCCAGCCCCTGAGACACTCAGAGAAAAAAAAAGAGAAACGGGTTAGTCCACAATAATATGCATAACCATAATAATATTGATAAGCATAGCAAGATATTCATGGTAGTATCAGGGTGTCAAAATTATCCTACAAAAATATTTTAGGCATATTATAATTATTTCCTCCGGAGATCGACACCGGGACCGACACTTGACCCACCCAGCTAACGTCCTTGACCGTGGACAACGGCTATTCGAATAGGTTTAAACTCTGCAGAGGGTGTACTCTTTAACCACAAGTAAAGGATTTCCTTAGTCAGCACCGTGACACTGACTAATTCCCATTACGGTCTTTGGGTTGAAAACACACCTGACCAGTACGCACCAGATTTACTTTCCGGATGCCAGGAATCACCCAAAGCATCATTCAAGAAAAAACTCTAAGACAGAGAGACCAACGTCCTGCATGGGATCACTATTAATATGCGCGGATTCCAAGGGGTGCCCCCCTCTCAGTTACAACCGGAACACCCATGCCCCCTGACCCGACGACAGGATTTAGTCCATGGCCATGGAAACCCTCATCGTGGCCCTCTAGGTGGTGTGTACCTGGACAGGGGTTAACAACTTACTAAGCCGTACCTTCCTTGCAGAAGGACTCGTGGCAGCACGGTATCCAGCTAGGTGTAACGGAACAAGACTCGATCTAGGCCGACTCAGGAGGTGTTACTTATTATCACCGGTGTATTCCACATGTGTCACGTGACACCACCGTGTCAAAACAAGGCCCATGCCCATCGGCACGTCCAAGGCAGGAGTACACTCCTGGTTTCTCACAATCTTTCTGCATGTCGAAACTTGAGTGGAATGCATGCAAGAGAAAATATACAAGACCGTGCATGCATGCACTTGCGGTATGCTTTTCATATGGTGCAAACTCAAAACTAGTGTAGTCATGCAAATGCAATCATCATATCCCGGGTTCAACATGCTTGCCTTGTCCAAAGTAGTCAGGGGAAAACCCCTTCGAAATTCCCGGCAAAGTTCCCCTCTTCTATTTCTGAAAAATTCAAATACAAATTCAAATAAAAATTTCATCACAGTACAAAAACTTGTCTCAAAATAATTTTAAATAAATACTAAAAAAAACTAGAGAGAAAAATAAGAATTTCAAAAAAAAGAATCAAGTCATTTGGACTTGTGGTTAAAAAGTTATAAGAGTTTAAAGCCCAAGGACCTTTCTGTAATAAGAACAGATATTTTTCGGGTCCCTGCTGTAAAAAAAAGAAAAAAACGCCTTGGAACGGAATACGTTTTCCAGCTTAGAAAACGTACTGAGGCAGAAGACGTTTTCGAAAATAACAGAAAAGGATAAAACACTGACGGGCAGGCCCCACCCGTCAGGTATGAAATTCGAACGCGCCTCGCGCGCGTGCACAGAGAGGGTGCGGTGGCCACCGGCGGTGATCGCCAGCGTTTCAAGGGGCGGCGATGATCGGGATGTGCTCGGGGTGGGATCCCGCGTCGGTGGGTGGTGGAGTTGGTCGCCGGCGAGCACCGGAGCGACGACGAGGTCGACGGCGGCGGACGGCGTTTCGGGTGGTGGTGGATCTCGCCGGAGATAGCTCGGGAGGTGAAATTGGGGTGCGGGATCGACGAGTTGGTGTGAGAGAGAGCTACTGGAATAGTTTCAGCGGCGGAGGTGGAGTATAGGCGTTGTGGTGATCGGGGAGGTTGGCGGTGGCTCGGTGACCGGAGACGGGGAAGGTGACCTCGTCGAGGTCGAGCGAGTGCATGGGAGCTCGATTGAGATGTGGTGTGGGTGGTACCAGGAGAGAACGGGGCTCGGGGGCTCCAGTGGCTTGCGGCTGACGCCGGAGTAATTCCACCGGCGAGGTAGGTTGTGGACGGTGGGCAGGTTCAGCGCATGATCGTGGAGATCAATGAAGCTCTCCAGAAGCCTCTGTGTGGATGAGCTTGGCTCTATCCGTTCCCTCCACCGAAGAGCTGGGTACGGCCATGGCAGACGCCGTCCTACTCCGGCGGCTGACAGTGGGCTCCAGACGGCGTGGTTGGCGTGGTTAGCGCGCGGAGAAGCGGAGAGAACCGACGCGTGGGAGGAGAGGTAGGTCGGGGAGGTGCGGCGCAATGATGGAGGTCGGTGGCCGAGCTGATCCGCTCGGTCCGCTGTGGCTGAGCGCGGCGGCTGTTGCACCGGCCAGCCACCGACCAGTTGATAGCGAGGGACTGACAAGAGGGGTCCGGGGCAACGCAGTTAAGAGGAAAGGAGGCGTGGAGGAGAAGGAGAGGAGGTGGAGTGCGGTGCACGGCGGCGGCCTCCTCTGTTGACTGAAAAATTCAGTTAACTGAATTTTGTCAGTTATGAACAGTGTGCACCAAAGGTGCTTGATGAAATGCTAGTTGGCCTTGGGATTTTTTGGAATTTTTTAGGTGATGTACTGATGCAATACAAAGGTGATGGCAAAGTTTCAGATTTTTTTTGGAGAAGTTTAGAATAGGTTTTGAGCAAGGAATTTGTTTCTGGTCCAATTTTGGATTGAAAGAATTTTGAAAATTTTGAACTATGTAACCCAAAGTTTTTGGTGAAATGGGTTGTGGGTACTATCTAGTTGCTGGGATAATTTTGGTGGAAGCAGGAGAATTATAGAAAATATAGTTCCTTTGTAATTCAAAGAAACCAAGAATATTATAAATTCAAACTTTGGAATTTATCTAAATATGAGAAATATTTTTGTGGGGTGGAAAGGGGTTGGATACTGTCCTAGAAGGTGTGAATGACTTGTGGAATAATCGAGGGGTGGTAGAAAAATTATTGGATGAATTTTGGAAGTGCTAGAGAGAAAAGGAAAGGCCATATTCTTGAAATAATTTTAATTATCCAATAAATAATTCACCCAAAACAGAACCATTCAAAAAATTTGAAATCCAGTTAAAAATAAAAAATAATTTTCAGAACAGAGGAACTAGAAAGAGAATAAGGCCAAAATAATTCAAAGTATTTTATTTTAGGGAAAAGTTTGTTTGAAAATCCAAAAGGAATATTTTTGGGGTGTTACAGTGCCCATAACTGTTCCCATGTGATGGTTAGTGCTATCGGGTCAGAGGCCAACTCAGATCAAATATCCAAATCGTAGTGAATTAGGAGCGCGCGATAACGAGCAGAGACTCACGATCGATGTGACCCCATCGCCCCGTCTCGAGGACTTGCGGCAAGGGCTAAGAATTCCTGGCCACGCCTCGTAATTATCTCGCAGGTACTCTCTCTGGTCACCCGACTACACATCAATCGCATCTTATTCTCGCGCGGGTACCCCTCAGGGCCGACCCGACTTTACCATGGTTCATGGTTAAAGTCATAGTAACTGTGTGTCCAAACACCAGGGGGAAAACTGAGGAATCACCCTCGACGGATCCCACATGATGTAGTCGTCAAGGTGAACTTAGGAGGAATCACCCTCGAGGTTCACACTTGAGGTGTTGCACGACGACGTCGTTATCGGGAGTGGTGAAGGAGGAATCACCCTCGATGACCACAACCAAATAGCTACTCTACAGAGTTAACTTCAGAAGTGCTAAACGAGGTATCACCCTCGGCACTCGATAGTAACGCTGCAGTGTCGTACAACTAAGGGGGTGATGTGCGGTGCCGGGGCCTGGTTGTTGAGTCTTCTGATGTTCCAGCGGGGGCAACTGGGGCACACTAACCAGCCTATACTAAGCAGTTTAGGGTAAGCAGGTAATTATCAAAAGCAGGTTACAAAAATCAGGTCATGCATCAGAATAGGTAAAGCAGTAGCAGCAGCAATTCTAATGCAAGCACAAGAGAGAAGAGAATAGACGATATAGGCATGCTCAAAGGGGGGGTGCTTGCCTGGTTGCTCGGCGGCAAAGGCAAGGTCGTCAGTGGTGTCGTCGGTCTCCGGAGCAGCGTTGGTGTCGGGGTCTACCGAGAGAGAAGAGGGGGAGGAAACAAATAAATACACAGCAATGCAACACAGAGCATGCTATGCTAACGTGCAGTGCAGGGTTGCCTAAAAGCATTTCTAGGTCATGTTAGTTATTTTAGGATTTAAGTTGGATTTATTAACCGGTGTATATGCACTATTCATCTATCAGAAATAGGCTAAAAGTTATGGGTTCACCTCCGTAGAGGGTCCCGACACGGAAACAGATTGGACGGTTTGATTCGTCTCGTCGTTATGAGCAACTTTCATGTATAAAGTTTTTCGATCCGAGCTACCGTTAATTTTCTATGATTTTTCAAAGGTTTTAGCATTTTTTGGAATTAATATAATTACTAAATTCAAATTATCCAAAACAGTAAAGGGTGATGTCAGCATGACACAATGATGTTGTCAGTAGTCAACTCTGGCTAACCAGAGTCGAAACCTGATAGGTGGGGCCCCTCTGTCATAGACTAGACTAAATTAACAGTAGATTAAATTAACTAATTAAACTAATTAGTTACTGGGACCCTCTGTCAATGACTGATTAGCTAACTAATTAACTAACAGATTAATTAACATTTTAATTAGCATTTTCATTTATTAATAAAATTATTTAATTAGCGCGGGGCCCACACGTCAGTGGCCCATGGGTGCCCAGTCAGCAGTTGACTTGGTCAACCCAGTCAACTGGGACCCGTGGCGCCCGCGGTCAGTGGCACAGGGGTGGGCCACGGTCGGCCACGTCGGACGGCGACCGGAGACTCGCCGGAATCGCGCCGGCGAGCTCGTTTCGCTGCGGCGTGCGTCGGACATCGTCGGGATTCGCCGTCCGGCGACCAAATCGACGGCGGCTAGCGGCATTTGAACGGGAAGATCGAACCGCGTCGATCTACGGCCCTAGCGCGAGTTAAATCTGCCGGAGTTTCGCGCTAGGACTACCGCAGCGGCGCCGAAGTTTGGCCGTTGGCGGATCCGGCGACGCAGGGCACGGTAGGGCGAGTGGCTGGTCGCGTCGGAACCGTACGGACGGACTGGGCACGGCTATGAGCTCGGCTGAGCTTGCCACTGACGGGAACGATGGCGACGAGCACCGCGGCGGAGCTGGATTCGGCATCGACAACGAGCAGTGACTACAGCTCGAGATAGAGCTCAAACGGAGGAGGGGATGGGGTGGAGCTTACGTAGGAGCTCACGAAGGCTCGTCGGTTTGTTTAGGAGCAGCCGAAGCGTTGCCGGAGATGAGGGAGATGGCGGCGACCGAAGGGGAAGGAGGCCGTTGGCGACGGCTCGAGGGCGCTCCGGCTCGTGTGCATCAACGAGGAGGTCCAGGACGGCGAGGCGCAGCCGCTGGACGGCAAATGGCGACTCGAGGAGGCCGGTGGCTGCGGCAACAGCGAGCGACGGCGACGGCTCCACTCGGGATGAGCCAGATCAAGGAAGGGGAGGGGAACGGGGAGAAATGGGGGCTAGGGTTCGCTGGGAGAGAGTGAGGGGGATTGGGGTAGGCCTTATCCACACGGGGGGGGGGGGGGGAACCGGCGGATGGGCGACGCGTGCGGCATCGGCGACGTGTCGACGGGCGCCGTTGACAGCGTGTGGGAGACGGCGGGAGGTGGAGGAAAAGGCCGTGGTGGGCCGGGCCTAATCTTACTGTACACTGAAAGCCCAGCGCGCCAGTAAGTTCATTCCCTTTTTCTTTTTCTATTTTCTTTTTTCTGTTTCTAATTCTGTTTGCAAATTCTTAGGCCACTAAATGACTTTTACAAAATGTGTGACTTAGCTCATAAATTGCAGTGCATTATTCTCTACCACCAAACACTTGTTTGGGTAAAATACAATTTCATTTGAAAATTGGGTTATTTAAAATGGATTAAAATGTGTTGTTTGACTACTGTTTTAGGTTGTTAGAGTCACTTAAGTATTTTAGGTGAGGTTGTTTTCCTGAACATAATTAGAAAGAGCTTATTTACTATTTAATGAACATTTTAGTTTCTGATTTGAACAACTTTTATTTTTCACTTTAAATTTGAATTGCAATTTGCATTGGAATTTGAAATGAGATATGAGGCAATGATGATCAAACATTGTTTAATCCTGCTGACATGGCATTATCAAAAGTGATTACTGTGGCTAATGACATGGGGTGTTACAATAGGTAGGTATGGTGGCTATTTTGAGGAAGGTATATGGTGGGTGTAATGCACCGGCGAGAATTGCGCGGTACTAGAGAGGCTAGCAATGGTGAAAGGGTGAGAGTGCGTATAATTCATGGACTCAACATTAGTCATAAAGAACTCACATACTTATTGCAAAAATTTATTAGCTATTGAAATAAAGTACTACACGCATGCTCCTAGGGGGATAGATTGGTAGGAAAAGACCATCGCTCGTCCCCGACCGCCACTCATAAGGAAGATAATCAATAAATACATCATGCTCCGACTTCATCACATAACGGTTCACCATACGTGCATGCTACGGGAATCACACAAGTATTTATACCAATCCACAATTACTCACTAGCATGACTCTAATATCATCATCTTTATATCTCAAAACAAATGCAAGGAATCAAACTTCTCATAGTATTCAACGCTCTTTATATGAAAGTTTTTACTATATCCATCTTGGATGCCCATCATATTAGGACTAAATTCATTACCTAAGCAAATTACCATGCTGTTTAGAGGCTCTCAAAATAATATAAGTGAAGCATTAGAGTTCAACAATTTCTATAAAATAAAGCCACCGCCGTGCTCTAAAAAGATATAAGTGAAGCACTAGAGCAAATTGCCTAGCTCAAAAGATATAAGTGAAGCACATAGAGTATTCTAATAAATTACGATTCATGCGTGTCCCTCTCAAAAGGTGTGTACAGCAAGGATGATTGTGGCGAACTACAAAGCAAAGACTCATATCATACAAGACACTCCAAGCAAAACACATATCATGTGGTGAATAAAAATATAGCCTCAAGTAAATTTACCGATAGACGAAGACAAAAGAGGGGATGCCATCTGGGGCATCCCCAAGCTTAGATGCTTGGTTGTCCTTAAATATTACCTTGGGGTGCCTTGGGCATCCTCAAGTTTAGGCTCTTGCCACTCCTTATTCCGTTGTCCATCAAATCTTTACACAAAACTTGAAAACTTCACAACACAATAAAACTCAACAGAAAAAATCTCATAAGATCCGTTAGTATAATAAAATAAATCACCACTTTAGGTACTGTTGTGAACTCATTCTTTATTTATATTGATGTAATATCTACTGTATTTCAACTTTTCCATGGTTCATACCCCCCGATACTACCCATAGATTCATCAAAATAAGCAAACAACACATAGAAAATAGAATCTGTCAAAAACAGAACAGTCTGAGAAGATTTGAATTGTAGTCATACTTATGTAACTCCAAAAATTCTAAAATATTAGGAAAACCTGGGAAATTTATATATCAATCTTATGTAGAAAATTCATAGTTTTTAGTAGCTTCTGTGAATTTTTAAAATTCTGTTAATGGACACAAAAGTTTCTGTTTTTCAGCAAAATCAAATCAACTATCACCGTAGACCATCCCAAAGGTCTTGCTTGGCTCAAACACTAATTAAAACACCAAAACACAATTAATACAGAGGTAATAATGTGTATTTATTGAAAAACAGAACCAAAATCAAAAAACATAAAACTAAAATTGGGTTGCCTCCCAACAAGCGCTATTGTTTAACGCCCCTAGGTAGGCATAAAACATAGATCTAGGTATTGTCATCTTTGGTATGCAAACCATAAGTATCTCTCATAATAGATTCATATAGCAACTTAATTTTATTTCTTGGAAAGTGTTCCATGCCCTTCCTTAACGGAAATTGAAATCTAATGTTTCCTTCTTTCATATCAATAATTGCACCAATCGTTCTAAGGAAAGGTCTACCAAGAATAATAGGGCATGTCGGATTGCAATATATATCAAGCACAATAAAATCTACGGGCACATAATTCCTATTTGCAACAATAATAACATCATTAATCCTTCCCATAGGTTTCTTAATAGTGGAATCCGCTAGATGCAAATTTAAAGAACAATCTTCAAATTCACGGAAACCTAGCACATCACATAAAGTTTTTTGGAATCGTGGAAATGCTAGCACCCAAATCACACAAAGCATGGCACTCATAATCATTAATTTTAATATTAATAGTAGGTTCCCACTCATCATAAAGCTTTCTAGGGATAGAAACTTCCAACTCAAGTTTTTCTTCAAAAGATTTCATCATAGCATCAACGATATGTTTAGTAAAAGCTTTATTTTGATTGTAAGCATGGGGAGAATTCAACATGGATTGCAGCAAGGAAATACAATCTATCAATGAGCAATTATCTTAATTAAAGTCCTTGAAATCCAAAAGAGTGGGTTCATCGCTACTTAAAGTTTTGACCTCTCCAATCCCACTTTTATCAATTTTTGCATTAAGATCTATAAACTCCGAATCATTGGGACGCCTTCTAGCTAAAGTTGACTCATCTTGAGTCCCATCTTTATCAAGATTTATATTGGAAAACAAATATTCAATAGGAGTCACACCAATCACTTTAAGATATTCATCATTATTCTCGTAAAAACTAGAAGAACACGCTTTTACAAACCAATCTCGCTTAGCACGCATCCTAGCAGTTCTTTCTTTACATTCATCAATAGAAATTTTAATAGCTTTTAGAGATTCATTAATATCATGCTTGGGTGGCATAGATCTAATTTTCAAAGAATCAATCTCAAGAGAAATTCTATCAACGTTCCTAGCCAAATCATCAATCTTGAGCAATTTTTCTTCAACCATAGCATTGAATTTTTTTGGGGAATTAATAAAATCTTTAATATTGTTCTCAAGATCAGAGGGAATTTTATTATAATTTCCATAATAATTGTTTTAGGAATTACCATAATTATTAGAGGAATTACTAGGAAACGGCCTAGGGTTGAAATTACCTCTATAAGCGTTATTACCAAAATTGTTCCTACCAACAAAATTCACATCCATAGATTCATTATTGTTCTCAATCAAAGTAGACAAAGGCATATCATTAGGATCAATAGGGGCACTCTTACTAGCAAACAATTTCATAAGTTCATCCATCTTTCCACTCAAAGTATTAATTTCTTCAATCGCATGCACTTTTTTACTAGTGGAAGATCTTTCGGTATGCCATCGAGAGTAATTTGCCATAATATTATCTAGGAGTTTAGTAGCTTATCCTAATTTAATTTCCATAAAAGTACCTCCCGCGGCGGAATCTAAAAGATTTCTAGATGCAAAATTCAATCCGGCATAAATTTTTTGTATGATCATCCATAAACTTAAACCATGAGTAGGGCAATTTCTTATCATCAATTTCATCCTCTCCCAAGATTGTGCAACATGTTCATGATCAAGTTGCTTAAAATTCATTATATCGTTCCTAAGGGAGATGATCTTGCGGGAGGAAAATACTTGGAAATAAAAGCATCTTTACACTTATTCCATGAATCAATACTATTTTTAGGCAAAGATGAAAACCAAGTTTTAGCACGATCACGTAGAGAGAACGGAAATAGCTTCAATTTAAAAATATCATTATCCACATCTTTTTTCTTTTGCATATCACACAACTCAACGAAAATATTTAGATGTGTTGCGGCATCTTCACTAGGAAGGCCAGAAAATTGATCTTTCATAACAAGATTCAGCAAAGCGGCATTAATTTCATAAGATTCCGCACTAGTGGCGGGAGCAATCGGAGTACTAATAAAATCATTATTATTAGTATTGGAAAAGTCACACAATTTGGTATTTTCTTGAGACATCATGACAAAGCAAGCAATCTAGCACACAAGCAACCAAAAAGCAAATGAAAAGACGAACGGAAGAAGGGCGAATAAAAAGGCAAATCTTTTTGTGTTTTTCTGAAATCTTTTTAGAAGTGGGGGAGAGGAAAACGAGAGGCAAATGGCAAATAATGTAATGCAAGAGATGAGAGTTTATGGTGGGTACTTGGTAGGCTTGATGTAGAACCTCCTCGGCAACGGCGCCAGAAATTCTTCCTGCTAGTTCTTGAGCTTGTGTTGGTTTTTCCCTTGAAGAGGAAAGGGTGATGCAGCAAAGTAGAGATAAGTATTTCCCTCAATTTGAGAACCAAGGTATCAATCCAGTAGGAGGTACAAGCAAGTCTCCAATCTATGCACCTGCACAAACAAACAAACACTTGCACCCAACGCGATAAAGGGGTTGTCAATCCCTTCACGGTCACTTGCAAGGATGAGATCTGATAGAGATAGATATAAAAGATTACTAAAACGTAAAACAAAATAAAAGTAAATAAATTGTAGCAAGGTATTTTTGGGTTTTTTGGTTTATAGATCTGAAAATATATGATGGAAAATAGACCCGGGGGCCATAGGTTTCACTAGAGGCTTCTCTCTTGAAAGAAAACATACGGTGGGTGAACAAATTACTGTTGAGCAATTGATAGAAAAGTGCAAAGTTATGACGATATCCAAGGCAATGATTATGAACATAGGCATCATGTCCGTGTCAAGTAGACCGACTCCTGCCTGCATCTACTACTATTACTCCACACATCGACCGCTATCCAGCATACATCTAGAGTATTAAGTTCATAAGAACGGAGTAACGCCTTAAGTAAGATGACATGATGTAGAGGGATAAACTCAAGCAATATGATGAAAACCCCATATTTTTATCCTTGATGGCAACAATACAATACGTGCCTCGCTACCCCTACTTTGTCACTGGGTGAGGACACCGCAAGATTGAACCCAAAACTAAGCACCTCTCCCATTGCAAGAAGAACCAATCTAGTTGGCCAAACCAAACCGATAATTCGAAGAGAAATACAAAGATATCAAATCATGCATATAAGAATTCAGAAAAGACTCAAATAATATTCATAGATAATCTGATCATAAATCCACAGTTCATCGGATCTCGACAAACACACCGCAAAAGAATATTACATCGGATAGATCTCCAAGAACATCGAGGAGAACCTTGTATTGAAGATCAAAGAGAGAGAAGAAGCCATCTAGCTACTAGCTATGGACCCATAGGTTTGTGGTAAACTACTCACGCTTCATCGGAAGGGTAATAGGGTTGATGTAGAAGCCCTCCGTGATCGAATCCCCCTCCAGCAGGGTGCCGGAAAAGGCCCCAAGATGGGATCTCACGGGTACAGAAGGTTACGGCGAAGGAAAATTATTTTGGTGGACGCTTCTGGTCGTTTGGGAATACTTGGGAATTTATAGTGCTGGATTTAGGGTTAGGGGACTCCCGAGGGGCCCACAAGCTCTCAGGGCGCCCCCCCTTGGGCACGCCCCTGAGGCTTGTGGCCTCCTCGTGACTCTTCTGGCCTTCTCTCCAAGTTACGTGGGTGTCTTCTGGTCCAAGAAAAATCATCGCGAGAGTTTTATTCCATTTGGACTCCGTTTGATATTCCTTTTCTGTAAAACTCAAAAACAAGGAAAAAACAGAAAGTGGCACTGGGCTCTAGGTTAATAAGTTAGTCCCAAAAATAATATAAAATAGCATATTAATGCATATAAAACATCCAAAATAGATAATATAATAGCATGGAACAATCAAAAATTATAGATACGTTGGAGACGTATCAAACGACATGGTGATGTAGCAGTACGCCCCAAAGGGCGTGATTAAGGATGTCTTCAGGGCGTCGCCCAGGTCCAGCTTGATCTGGTGGTAGCCGGAGTAGGCGTCCAGAAAGGACAAGAGCTCACAGCCAGTCGTGGAGTCGATCACTTGATCTATCCATGGGAGGGCAAAAGGATCCTTGGGGCAGGCCTTGTTCTGGCTGGTGTAGTCTATGCACATGCGCCAGGTGTTGTTCTTCTGCAGGACGAGGACAGGGTTGACCAGCCACTGATGACCCACAAGTATAGGGGATCAGTCGTAGTCCTTTAGATAAGTAAGAGTGTCGAACCCAACGAGGAGCAGAAGGAAATGACAAGTGGTTTTCAGCAAGGTATTTTCTGCAAGCACTGAAATAGTCGGTAACAAGTAGTTTGATAGTAAGATAATTTGTAACGAGCAAGTAATGGTAACGGTAAATAAAGTGCAGCAAGGTAGCCCAATCCTTTTGTGGCAAAGGACAGGCCAAAACGGTCTCTTATGATAAGCAAGCGTTCTTGAGGGTACACGGGAATTTCATCATATCACTTTCATCATGTTGGTTTGATTTGTGTTCGCTACTTTGATAATTTGATATGTGGGTGGACCGGTGCTTAGGTGTTGTTCTTACTTGAACAAACCTCCTACTTATGATTAACCCCCTCGCAAGCATCCGCAACTACGAGAAAAGTATTAAGATAAAATCTAACCATAGCATTAAACTTTTGGATCCAAATCAGTCCCTTACGAAGTAGCGCATAAACTAGGGTTTAAGCTTCTGTCACTCTAGCAACCCATCATCTAATAACTACTCCACAATGCATTCCCTTAGGCCCATATATGGTGAAGTGCCATGTAGTCGACATTCACATGACACCACTAAGGGAATCACAACATACATATCATCAAAATATCGAACACATACAAGTTCACATGATTTCTTGCAACATGACTTCTCCCGTGACCTCAAGAACAAAAGTAACTACTCACAAATAATAATCATGCTCAAGATCAGAGGGGTATTAAATAGCATAATGGATCTAAACATATAATATTCCACCAAATAAACCATACAGTAATCAACTACAAGATGTAATCAACACTACTAGTCACCCACAAGTACCAATCTAAGGTTCCGATACAAAGATTGAACACAAGAGATGAACTAGGGGTTTGAGAGGAGATGGTGATGTTGAAGATGTTGATGGAGATGGCCCTCCCAAGGATGGGAGAGTTGTTGGTGATGACGATGACGATGATTTCCCCCTCCGGGAAGGAAGTTCCCCCGGCGGAATCGCTCCGCCGGAGGGCAAAAGTGCTCCTGCCCAAGTTCCGCCTCGAGACGGCGGCGCTTCGTCCCAAAAGTCCTCTCCTTATTTTTTCTAGGTCAAAATGACTTATATACCAGATGAGGGGCACCGAAGGTGGGCCGAGGAGGGCACAACCCACCAGGGCGCGCCTGGGCTCCCTAGCGCGCCCAGGTGGGTTGTGCCCACCTGATGGGCCCCCTCTGGTAGTTATTTGCTCCAATAATTCTTAAATAATCCATAAAAAATCTCCGTGAAGTTTCAGCTTATTTGGAGTTGTGCAGAATAGGTAGCTCTGACGTGCTTTTTCAGGTCCAGAATTCCAGCTGCCGGTATTCTCCCTCTTTGTGTAAACCTTGCATATTATGAGAGAAAAGGCATTAGAATTACTCCCAAAAGCATTATTATGCATAAAAACATTATAAATAACAGTAGTAAAACATGATGCAAAATGGACGTATCAACTCCCCCAAGCTTAGACCTCGCTTGTCCTCAAGCGAAAACCGAAATTGAAAAACATGTCCACATGCTTAGAGAGAGAGAGGTGTCGATAAAAACAAAATACGGACATAGAAGCATCATGCATATTATTATAACAGCAAGGAATTTTAACATAAAACTTTATCAAACAAATTTTGTCACATAACTTTTATCATATAACTTCTCATGAGCAAGTAACAATTCATCACAACATTGAAGTATAAAGCATAAACCTTATTGAAAACCAACAAACTATGTTCTCAGTCAACTTTGCAACTACAATTCATCATATTTTCGGGAAGGGTCATGTATCGGAGCCTTTGGTCAAGTCCACATACTCAACCATCATTTAATCTTCTATGATTGCTAACACTCACAGCATACCCATGAACAAAAAGTTTCAACCGGACACATAGAAAGATAGGGCTTATAGTTTTGCCTCCCAACGTATTCACCTCAAGGGTGATGTCAACAATAATAACTCATGCCCACTCATATTCAACTGGATATATGTGCCTAGATCTTTCCTCACCACATGATGCTTGCAAAAAGAGAAAATAAAAAGGAATAGGGAAGAAAACTTTGACTCTTCATAAAAGTAAATGCATAAAAGTAAAAGATAGGCCCTTCGCAGAGGGAAGCAGAGGCTGTCATGCGCTTATTTGTTTGTATGCCAAATCCCTTAATGCAAAAGAACGTCATGTTACATTGCCCCTTATGATGGCAACCTTTATTATGCAGTCCGTTGCTTTTATTATTTTGCCATCACAAGTTCATGAAACGCTCAATTTTCTCTTACACTAAATGATCCAACACATTTAGAAGCTATTTTCATTGCCTTTTTGCACCGATGACAACTTACTTGAGGGATCTTACTCAATCCATAGGTAGGTATGGTGGACTCTCAAAATAAGATTTGGGTTAAGGGTTTTGGATGCACAAGTAGTATCTCTACTTAGTGCGGAATTTTTGGCTAGAAAAGATATTGAGTAAGCACCACATGTTAAAGGATCTATGACAATATAACTTCTATGCGAATATGAACAAACATAAATCATTACGTTGTCTTCCTTGTCCAACGTCAACTATTTTGACACAAAATATTTAATGGGGGCTCACAATCATAAAAGATGTCCAAGATAGTGTATTTGCATGTGAATCTTCTCTTCTCTTATTAATTCTTTCATGAATTGCATCATTGACCAATGCTATGTTTGTCAATCTCCAACAAATTTTACCACATATACTTTTCCTTATGTGATGTCATTACTTACCATAAGATTAGCATATGATCTTTTTCATTTATTTTCCTTTCTTTTATTGCAACATTAAAGTAAAGAAACAAAACTCAAACTACTCTTTATTATATATCTCGAACATGATTACATCGATAGATAGATCACTAAGCAAACACTCGAAAAGAAAGGATCGAACTAAACTTCTATTCAACTAAATCATAGGAAAACTAAGGATTGAACTAAAATAGATGAAAGCAAAGATAGTGGTGGCGATACGATACCGGGACACCTCCCCCAAGCTTGGCTCAAGCCAAGGGGAGTGTCCATACCATGAACTCAAGTCTCCTTTGGTGGTGAAGAAGGTGGTGGTGGTGAAGTAGTAGCGATCTTGTCCTTCTTCTCCAGCTTGTGTCGGAAGTAAAAGTTATCTATCTTCCACTCATCGTTCTCTATCTCAAGCATTATTATCCTCTTGCATAATGCCTCCTTGCTTTCTTGCTCGAACCGAGGAGGGACTGGCTCATCTTCATCTTCCTCATCGGTGAACCATATATAGGGATAGGTGTCCTTCAAGATATTTTTATCCAAACGCTAGTAAGAAACATGGCTCTCCTCCTCTGAATCTTGGTATGACATATTTTCAGATCTGCCAGAAAACAGCAAGAAAGAAGAACAGAAGATTTCTCCGCGATACGGTGGTCAATACGTTCGGGGGGTATATAAAGATTTTTTATCTTGGGAAAAAAGTAAACGAGAGAAAAACGGAGTCTGAAAGGTACCCGAGGTGGGCACAACCCACCTGGGCACGCCTGGCAAGCCAGGCGCGCCCTGGTGTCTTGTGCCCACCAGGGTTGCCTTCCTGTTGTTTCTTATTTTCCTAATTTTTGTTATATTCCAAAACTGACAGAAAATATTTTTGCGGATTTTTCAGAGTCCGTTTACTTACCGTATCACGTACCTCCTCTTTTTTAGTTATTCTGGAGTGTTCCGGAAGGTCTCTTTTATGTGTTCCTCAGGTGTCATGGTTTGAATAATATTGATTTCAACATTAATGGGCGTACCTGAGATATAGTGTTTGATTCTTTGCCCATTGACCACCTTCGGGTTAGTACCTTCGGCATTATTTATTTTGATAGCTCCAGAATGATAAACTTCTTCGATAACATAAGGTCCTTCCCATTTAGAGAGAAGCTTCCCTGCAAAGAATCTGAAATGAGAGTTGTACAAAAGAACATATTCTCCAACTTTGAATTCCCGCTTTTGGATTCTTTTGTCATGCCATTGATGACCCACAAGTATAGGGGATCAATCGTAGTTCTTTCGATAAGTAAGAATGTCGAACCCAACGAGGAGCAGAAGGAAATGACAAGTAGTTTTCAGCAAGGTATTCTCTGGAAGCACTAAAATTATAAGTAGCGAGTAGTTTGATAGCAAGGTAATTTGTAACAAGCAAGCAACGGTAACGGTAACAAAAGTGCAGCAAGGTAGCCCAATCCTTTTGAGGCAAAGGACAGGCCAAAACGGTCTCTTATGATAAGCAAAGCGTTCTTGAGGGTACATGGGAATTTCATCTAGTCACTTTCATCATGTTGGTTTGATTTGTGTTCGCTACTTTGATAATTTGATATGTGGGTGGACCGGTGCTTAGGTGCTGTTCTTACTTGAACAAGCCTCCTATTTATGATTAACCCCCTCGCAAGCATCCGCAACTACGAGAAAAGTATTAAGAATAAATCTAACCATATCATTAAACTTTTGGATCCAAATCGGTCCCTTATGGAATAGCGCATAAACTAGGGTTTAAGGTTCTGTCACTCTCACAACCCATCATCTAATAACTACTCCACAATGCATTCCCTTAGGCCCAAATATGGTGAAGTGTCATGTAGTCAACGTTCACATGACACCACTAAGGGAATCACAACATACATACCAACAAAATATCGAACACATATCAAGTTCACATGATTAGTTGCAACAAGATTTCTCCCGTGACCTCAAGAACAAAAGTAACTACTCACAAATGATAATCAAGCTCAAGATCAGAGGGGTATTAAATAGCATAATGGATCTGAACATATAATCTTCCACCAAATAAACCATATAGTAATCAACTACAAGATGTAATCAACACTACTAGTCACCCACAAGCACAAATCTAAGGTTCTGGTACAAAGATTGAACACAAGAGATGAACTAGGGTTTGAGAGGAGATGGTACTGTTGAAGATGTTGATGGAGATTGCCCTCCCCAAGATGGGAGAGTTGTTGGTGATGATGATGACGATGATTTCCCCCTCCGGGAGGGAAGTTCCCCCGGCGGAATCGCTCCGCCGGAGGGCAAAAGTGCTCCTGCCCAAGTTCCGCCTCGAGACGGCGGCGCTTTGTCCCGAAAGTCCTCCCCTTATTTTTTCTAGGTCAAAATGACTTATATACCAGAAGAGTGGCATCGGAGGTGGGCCAAGGAGGGCACATCCCACTAGGGCGCGCCTGGGCCCCCTGGCGCGCCCAGGTGGGTTGTGCCCACCTGGTGGCCCCCTCTGGTACTTATTTGCTCCAATAATTCTTATATGTTCCATAAAAATTCTCCGTGAAGTTTCAGCTCATTTGGAGTTGTGCAGAATAGGTGGCCTGACGTAGCTTTTTCAGGTCCAGAATTCCAGCTGCCGGTATTCTCCCTCTTTGTGTGAACCTTGCATATTATGAGAGAAAAGGCATTAGAATTACTCCAAGAAGCATTATTATACCTAAAAACAATATAAATAACAGTAGGAAAACATGATGCAAAATGGACGTGTCAACTCCCCCAAGCTTAGACCTCGCTTGTCCTCAAGCGAAAACCGAAATCGAAAAACATGCCCACATGCTTAGAGAGAGAGGTGTCGATAAAAACAAAATACGGACATAGAAGCATCATGTATATTATTATAACAGCAACAAACTTTAACATAAAACTTTATCATATAACGTCTATCAATAGACTTCTCATGAACAAGTAACAATTCATCACAACATCGAAGTATAAAGCATAAACTCTATTGAAAACCAACAAACTATGTTCTCAGTCAACTTTGCAACTACAATTCATCATCTTTTCAGGAAGGGTCACGTATCGGACCCTTTTTGGCAAGTCCACATACTCAACCATCATATAGTCTTCTATGATTGCTAACACTCACCGCATACACATGAGCAAAAAGTTTCAACCGGACACATAGAAAGATAGGGGCTTATAGTTTTCGCCACCCAACATATTCACCGCAAGGGTGATGTCAACAATAATAACTCATGCTACCCATATCCAACTGGATACATGTGCCTAGATCTTTCCTCACCACATGATGCTTGCCAAAAGAGAAAAATAAAAAGGAATAGAGAGAAATGCTTTGACTCTTGCATAAAAGTAAATACATAAATGTAAAAGATAGGCCCTTCGCAGAGGGAAGCAGAGGTTGCCATGCGCTTTTCGTTTGTATGCTCAATCTCTTAGTGCAAAAGAACGTCACGTTATATTGCCCTTTATGATAGCAACCTTTATTATGCAGTTTGTCGCTTTTATTCTTTGCCATCACAAGTTCGTACAACGCTCAATTTTGTCTTACACTAAATGATCCAACACTTTTAGAAGCATTTTTTATTGCCTTTTTGCACCGATGACAACTTACTTGAAGGATCTTACTCAATCCATAGGTAGGTATGGTGGACTCTCAAAACAAGATTTGGGTTTAAGGATTTTGGATGCACAAGTAGTATCTCTACTTAGTGCGGAATTTTTGGCTAGCAAAGATGGGGGGCAAGCACCACATGTTAAAGGATCTATGACAATATAACTTCTATGTGAATATGAACAAACATAAATCATTACGTTGTCTTCCTTGTCCAACGTCAACAATTTTGGCATATAATATTTTGATGGGAGCTCACAATCACAAAAGATGTCCAAGATAGTGTATTTGCATGTGAATCTTCTCTTCCTTTATTAATTCTTTCATGAATTGCATCATTGACCAATGCTATGTTTGTAAGTCTCCAATAAAATTTTCTACTTATACTCTTCCTTATGTGATGTCATTACTTACCATAAGATTAGCATATGATCTTTTTCATTTATTTCCTTTCTTTTTATTGAACATGAAAGAAAAAGAAAAGAAAAATCAAACTAAACTTTACTATATATCTCGCACACGATTACAAGGATAGATCACTAGGCAAACACTCGAAAAGAAAGGATCGAACTAAACTTTTATTCGTCTAAAGCAAAAGATAACTATGGATCGAACTAAGATAAGTAAAGGCAAAAGATAGTGGAGGTGATACGATACCGGGGCACCTCCCCCAAGCTTGTCACAAGCCAAAGGGAGTGCCCATACCCGATACTCAAGTTTCCTTTGGTGATGAAGAAGGAGGTGGTGGTGATGAAGTAGTAGATTCATCCTTTTTCTCCAACTTATTTCGAAGGTAAAAATTATCTATCCTTAACTCTTCATTCTCCATCTCAAGCTTTATTATCCTCTTGCATAACGCCTCCATGCTTTCGTGCTTGAAACGAGGAGGGACAGGTTCATCTTCATCTTCTTCATCGGAGAACCATATATAGGGATAGGTATCCTTGAAGATATTTTTATCTAAAGGCTGATAAGAAACTGGGCACTCCTCAGAATCTTGAGACGACATATTTTCAGATCTGTCAGAAAACAACAAGAAAAGAGCAACAGAAGATTTCTCTGCGATACGGTGGTTAATAGGTTCGGGGGGTATATAAAGATTTTTTTATCTTGGGAAGCAAGCAAACGGAAGAAAAACGGAGTTCGAAAGGTACCCGAGGTGGGCACAACCCACCTGGGCGCTTGCCAGGCGTGCCCTGGTGTCTTGTGCCCACCAGGGTGCCTTCCTGGTTGTTTCTTATTTTCCTAATTTTTGATATATTCCAAAACTGACAGAAAATATTTTTGCGGATTTTTCGGAGTCCGTTTACTTACCGTATCACGTACCTCCTCCTTTTTCACGATTCTGGAGTATTCCAAAAGGTTTCCTTTATGTGTTCTTCCGGTGTCATAGTTTGGATAATATTGCTTTCAACATTAATGGGCGTACCTGAGATATAATGTTTTATTCTTTGCCCATTGACAACCTTCGGGTTAGTACCCTCGGCATTATTTATTTTGATAACTCCAGATCGATAAACCTCCTCGATAACATAGGGTCCTTCCCATTTGGAGAGGAGTTTTCCTGCAAAGAATCTAAAACGAGAGTTGTACAAAAGAACATATTCTCCAACTTTAAACTCACGCTTTTGGATTCTCTTATCATGCCATCTTTTAACTTTTTCTCTAAATAACTTAGCATTTTCATAAGCTTGGGTTCTCCATTCATCTAGTGAGCTGATATCAAATAACCTCTTTTCACCGGCAAGTTTGAAATCATAGTTGAGTTCTTTAATTGCCCAATATGCTTTATGTTCTAACTCAAGAGGTAAATGACAAGCTTTTCCATAAACCATTTTATAAGGAGACATACCCATAGGATTTTTATATGCTGTTCTGTAAGCCCAAAGTGCATCATCTAATTTCTTAGACCAATTCTTTCTAGACCTATTGATAGAATTTTGTAATATTAACTTTATTTCTCTATTTCTAAGTTCAACTTGACCACTAGACTGAGGACGATAGGGTGATGCAATTCTAAGGTTAACATCATACTTAGCAAGCATTTTACGGAAAGCACCATGAATAAAATGTGAACCACCATCAGTCATTAAATATCTAGGGACTCCAAACCTTGGGAAAATAACTTCCTTAAGCATTTTAATAGAGGTGTTGTGATCAGCGCTACTAGTTGGAATAGCTTCTACCCACTTAGTAACATAATCAACAACAACCAAAATATGAGTATACCCATTAGAGGAAGGAAAAGGTCCCATGTAATCAAAACCCCAAATATCAAATGGTTCAACACCAAGTGAATAATTCATAGGCATTTCTTGATGCTTACCAATATTACCAATTCTTTGACATTCATCACAAGATAAAACAAACTTACAGGCATCCTTGAAGAGAGTAGGCCAATAAAAACCAGATTGCAATACCTTGTGAGCAGTTCTGTCTCCCGCATGATGCCCTCCATAAGCTTCGGAGTGACATTTCCGTAGGATTTGTCCCTGTTCATGCTCAGGTACACAATGTCTAATAATACCATCTACTCCTTCTTTATAAAGATGTGGGTCATCCCAAAAGTAGTGTCTTAAATCATAGAAGAATTTTTTCTTTTGTTGGTATGTCAAACTAGGTGGTATGTATTTAGCAACAATGTAATTAGCATAGTCAGCATACCAAGGAGTGTTATGAGAAATGTTTATTGCAGCTAATTGTTCATCAGGAAAATTATCATTAATAGGTTGTGGGTCATCAAGGATATTCTCTAACCTAGACAAGTTATCGGCAACGGGGTTCTCAGCTCCCTTTCTATCAGTGATATGTAAGTCAAATTCTTGTAGCAAAAGAACCCACCTAATAAGTCTAGGTTTAGCATCTTTCTTTTCCATTAGATATTTTATAGCAGCATGATCAGTGTGAACAATCACTTTAGAATCAACAATGTAAGATCTAAATTTGTCACAAGCAAACACAACTGCTAAAAATTCTTTTTCAGTAGTACCATAATTGCGTTGGGCACTGTCTAGAGTTTTACTAGCATAATGAATAACATTTAGTTTCTTATCAACTCTTTGTCCTAGAACAGCACCAACAGCATAATCACTACCATCACACATAATTTCAAAAGGCAAGTTCCAATCAGGTGGTTGAACAATAGGTGCAGAAATTAAGGCTTTCTTAAGTGTTTCAAAGGCTTCTACACAATCATCATCAAAAACAAATGGAACATCCTTTTGTAAAAGATTTGTAAGAGGCCTAGAAATTTTAGAGAAGTCTTTAATAAATCTCCTATAGAAACCAGCATGATCGAGGAAACTACGAATACCTTTGATATCTTTAGGACATGGCAATTTCTCAATTGCATCAACTTTAGCTTTATCCACCTCAATACCTCGTTCAGAAATTTTATGTCCCAAGACAATACCTTCATTAACCATAAAGTGGCACTTCTCCCAATTCAAGACAAGATTAGTTTGCTCGCATCTCTGCAAAACTCGATCAAGGTTGCTTAAGCAATCATCAAAAGAAGTTCCGTAAACAGAAAAATCATCCATGAAAACCTCAACAATCTTTTCACAAAAATCAGAGAATATAGCAGTCATACATCTTTGAAAGGTAGCAGGTGCATTACATAAACCAAAAGGCATACGTCTATAAGCATATGTTCCAAAAGGACAAGTAAAGGTGGTTTTCTCTTGATCAGGTTGCGAAACAGGTATTTGAGAAAAACCAGAATATCCATCGAGAAAACAAAAGTGTGTGTGCTTAGATAACCTTTTTAGCATTTGATCAATAAAAGGCAAAGGGTAATGATCTTTTCTAGTTGCTTTATTTAATTTTCTAAAATCAATTACCATTCTGTAGCCAGTAACAATTATTTGTGGGATAAGTTCATTTTTATCATTAGGAACGACAGTAATACCTCCCTTCTTAGGGACACAATGAACAGGACTTACCCATCTACTATCAGCTATAAGATAGATTATACCTGCTTCCAGAAGCTTCAATATTTCAGTTCTTACCACTTCTTTCATTTTAGGATTTAAACGTCATTGGTGATCAACTACGGGTTTAGCATCAGGTTCCATACTAATTTTATGCTGACAGAGAGTGGGACTAATGCCCTTTAAATCATCAAGAGTATATCCAATAGCAGCTCGGTGCTTCCTCAGAACCTTCAATAATCTTTCTTCTTCATGTTCTGACTCTTTACCTTCGTCGAGTTCCCAATCTTCAGAGTTGCGTTTAATTCTTTCTAAAAGATCCCACCTGAATTCAATAGTCTTCTTCATAAAGGAACCAGTACAAGAAGTATCAAGCATTGATTGATCATCACGAGAAAGCCGAGCATAAATTTTTTGAATAATAATTTCTCTTGAGAGCTCATGATTGGGGCATGAATATAACATTGACTTAAGCCTCCCCCAAGCTAGAGCGATACTTTCTCCTTCACGAGGCCAAAAATTATATATATAATTCCGATCACAATGAACTAGATGCATAGGATAATTTTTTTGGTGAAATTCCAATTTCAATCGATTCCAATTCCAGGATCCAATATCATCGCATAGCCTATACCATGCCAATGCTTTTCCCTTCAAAGATAAAGGGAAAACCTTCTTCTTAGCTTCATCTCTGGGGAAACCTGCAAGCTTAAATAATCCACAAATTTCATCCACATATATCAAGTGCATATCGGGATGTTCGGTTCCATCTCCTACATAAGGATTAGCTAGCAGTTGTTCTATCATACCCGAAGGAATTTCACAACCAATATTTTCAGTAGGTGCAGTAGGTTGAGGGGTAACTAATTGTGGTTCCGGTCGAGGTGAAGATACCCCGAACAAACCCCTCAAAGGATTGTTCTCCATAATAACAAGTGACAATAAATTTCAGCACGTAGTAATAATTTTTCCTTACCGATTTCCACTTACCAAGAGCGCTTCACTCCCCAGCAACGGCGCCAGAAAAGAGCCTTGATGACCCACAAGTATAGGGGGTCAATCATAGTCCTTTCGATAAGTAAGAGTGTCGAACCCAACGAGGAGCAGAAGGAAATGACAAGTGGTTTTCAGCAAGGTATTCTCTGCAAGCACTAAAATTATAAGTAGCGAGTAGTTTGATAGCAAGGTAATTTGTAACAAGCAAGCAACGGTAATGGTAACAAAAGTGCAGCAAGGTAGCCCAATCCTTTTGAGACAAAGGACAGGCCAAAACGGTCTCTTATGATAAGCAAAGCGTTCTTGAGTGTACACGGGAATTTCATCTAGTCACTTTCATCATGTTGGTTTGATTTGTGTTCGCTACTTTGATAATTTGATATGTGGGTGGACCGGTGCTTAGGTGTTGTTCTTACTTGAACAAGCCTCCTATTTATGATTAACCCCCTCGCAAGCATCCGCAACTACGAGAAAAGTATTAAGAATAAATCTAACCATAGCATTAAACTTTTGGATCCAAATCGGTCCCTTATGGAATAGCGCATAAACTAGGGTTTAAGCTTCTATCACTCTCACAACCCATCATCTAATAACTAATCCACAATGCATTCCCTTAGGCCCAAATATGGTGAAGTGTCATGTAGTCGACGTTCACATAACACCACTAAGGGAATCACAACATACATACCATCGAAATATCGAACACATATCAAGTTCACCTGATTACTTGCAACAAGATTTCTCCTGTGACCTCAAGAACAAAAGTAACTACTCACAAATGATAATCATGCTCAAGATCAGAGGGGTATTAAATAGCATAATGGATCTGAACATATAATCTTCCACCAAATAAACCATATAGTAATCAACTACAAGATGTAATCAACACTACTAGTCACCCACAAGCACCAATCTAAGGTTCCGGTACAAAGATTGAACACAAGAGATGAACTAGGGTTTGAGAGGAGATGGTGCTGTTGAAGATGTTGATGGAGATTGCCCTCCCCAAGATGGGAGAGTTGTTGGTGATGATGATGACGATGATTTCCCCCTCCGGGAGGGAAGTTCCCCCGGCGGAATCACTCCGCCGGAGGGCAAAAGTGCTCCTGCCCAAGTTCCGCCTTGAGACGGCGGCGCTTCATCCAGAAAGTCCTCACCTTATTTTTTCTTGGTCAAAATGACTTATATACCAGAAGAGGGGCACTGGAGGTGGGCCGAGGAGGGCACAACCCACCAGGGCGCGCCTGGGCTCCCTGGCGCGCCCAGGTGGGTTGTGCCCACCTGGAGGGCCCCCTCTGGTACTTATTTGCTCCAATAATTCTTATATGTTCCATAAAAATTCTCCGTGAAGTTTCAGCTCATTTGGAGTTGTGCAGAATAGGTGGCCTGACGTAGCTTTTTCAGGTCCAGAATTCGAGCTGCCGGTATTCTCCCTCTTTGTGTGAACCTTGCATATTATGAGAGAAAAGGCATTAGAATTACTCCAAGAATCATTATTATAACTAAAAACAATATAAATAACAGTAGGAAAACATGATGCAAAATGGACGTATCAGCCATCTTTTAACCTTTTCTTTAAATAACTTGACATTTTCATAAGCTTGGGTTCTTCATTCATCTAATGAGCTAATATCAAATGACCTCTTTTCACCGGCAAGTTTGAAATCATAGTTGAGTTCTTTAATTGCCCAATATGCTTTATGTTCTAACTCAAGAGGCAAATGACAAGCTTTGCCATAAACCATTTTATAGGGAGACATACCAATAGGATTTTTATATCCTGTTCTGTAGGCCCAAAGTGCATCATCCAATTTCTTAGACCAATTCTTTCAGGACCTATTAACAATTTTCTGTAGAATTAATTTTATTTCTCTATTGCTAAGTTCAACTTGACCACTAGACCGAGGATGATAGGGTGATGCAATTCTATGGTTAACATCATATTTAGCAAGCATTTTACGGAAAGCACCATGAATAAAGTGTGAACCACCATCAGTCATTAAATATCTAGGGACTCCAAACCTTGGGAAAATAACTTGTTTAAGCATTTTAATGGAAGTGTTATGATCAGCACAAGTAGTTGGAATAGCTTCTACCCACTTAGTAACGTAATCAACAGCAACCAAAATATGTGTATACCCATTAGAGGAAGGAAAAGGTCCCATGTAATCAAAACCCCAAACATCAAATGGTTCAACAACAAGAGAATAATTCATAGGCATTTCCTGACGCTTACGAATATTAGCAATTCGTTGACATTTATCACAAGATAAAACAAACTTACGAGCATCCTTGAAGAGAGTAGGCCAATAAAAACTAGATTGTAATACCTTATGAGCAGTTCTATCTCCCGCATGATGCCCTCCAAAAGCTTCGGAGTGAAATTTCCGTAGGATTTGTTCCTGTTCATGCTCAGGTACACAACGTCTAATAATACCATCTACTCCTTCTTTATAAAGATGTGGATCATCCCAAAAGTAATGTCTTAAATCATAGAAGAATTTTTTCTTTTGTTGGTATGTGAAACTAGGTGGTATATATTTAGCAACAATATAATTAGCATAGTCAGCATACCAAGGAGTATTATGAGAAACATTTATTGCAGCTAATTGTTCATCAGGAAAGTTATCATCAATAGGTAGTAGGTCATCAAGAATATTTTCTAACCTAGATAAGTTATCAGCTACGGGGTTCTCAGCTCCTTTTCTATCAGTTATATGTAAATCAAATTCTTGTAGCAAGAGAACCCACCTAATGAGTCTAGGTTTAGCATCTTTCTTTTCCATGAGATATTTTATAGCAGCATGATCAGTGTGAACAATAACTTTAGAATCAACAATGTAAGATCTGAATTTGTCACAAGCAAACACAACTGCTAAAAATTCTTTTTCAGTAGTAGCATAATTTCTTTGGGCACTGTCTAGAGTTTTGCTAGCATAATGGATAACATTTAATTTTTTATCAACTCTTCATCCTAGAACATCACCAATAGCATAATCACTAGCATCACACATAATTTCAAAAGGCAAGTTCCAATCAGGTGGTTGAACAATAGGTGCAGAAGTTAAGGCTTTCTTAAGTGTTTCAAAGGCTTCTACACAATCATCATCAAAAACAAATGGAACATTCTTTTGTAAAAGATTTGTAAGAGGCCTAGAAATTTAAGAGAAGTCTTTAATAAACCTCCTATAGAAACCAACATGACCGAGAAAACTACAAATACCTTTAATATCCTTTTGACATGGCATTTTCTCAATTGCATCAACTTTAGCTTTATCCACTTCAATACCTCGTTCAGAAATTTTATGCCCCAAGACAATACCTTCATTAACCATAAAGTGGCACTTCTCCCAATTCAAGACAAGATTAGTTTGCTCACATCTCTGTAAAACTCGATCAAGGTTGCTTAAGCAATCATCAAAAGAAGATCCATATGCAGAAAAATCATCCATGAAAACCTCAACAATCTTTTCACAAAAATCAGAGAATATAGCAGTCATACATCTTTGAAAGGTAGCAGGTGCATTGCATAAACCAAAAGGCATATGTCTATAAGCATAAGTTCCAAAAGGGCAAGTAAAAGTGATTTTCTCTTGATCAGGTTGTGAAACATGTATTTGAGAAAAACCAGAATATCCATCAAGAAAACAAAAGTGTGTGTGCTTTGATAATCTTTCTAGCATTTGATCAATAAAAGGCAAAGGGTAATGATCTTTTCTAGTTGCTTTATTTAATTTTCTAAAATCAATTACCATTCTATAGCCAGTAACAATTCTTTGTGGAATGAGTTCATTTTTATCATTGGGAACAACGGTAATACCTCCTTTCTTATGGACACAATGAATGGGACTCACCCATCTACTATCAGCTATGGGATAGATTATACCTGCTTCCAGAAGCTTTAGTATTTTAGTTCTTACCACTTCTTTCATCTTAGGATTCAAACGTCGTTGATGATCAACAACGGGTTTAGCATCAGGTTCCATATTAATCTTGTGCTGACAGAGAGTGGGACTAATGCCCTTAAGATCATCAAGAGTATATCCAATAGCAGCTCGGTGCTTCTTCAGAATTTTCAATAATCTTTCTTCTTCATGTTCTGAAAGGTTAGCACTAATAATAACAGGATATATCTTTTTCTCATCAAGATAAGCACATTTCAAAGTGTCAGGCAATTGTTTTAATTCAAACACAGGATCACCTTTAGGTGGAGGAGGACCTCCTAGAGTTTTAATAGGCAAATTATGTTTGAGCAGAGGTCGTTGTTCAAAGAAAATTTTATCTATCTTAGTCCTTTTATTCATATGCATATCATTTTCATGGTCTAGCAAATATTGTTCTAGTGGATCAGTAGGAGGCACGACAATAGAAGCAAGACCAATTATTTCATCCTTACTAGGTAATTCTTTCTTGTGAGGTTGTCTATTAAACTTGGAAAAATTAAACTCATGAAATTCATCACCAAAGCTAACACTGACAGTTTGTTTATGACAATCTATAGTAGCATTGATAGTGTTCAAAAAGGGTCTACCAAAGATAATGGGACAGAAGTCATCTTGTGGGGAACCAAGAACTAGAAAATCAGTAGGACATTTTATTTTCCCACACACGACTTCAACATCTCTAACAATCCCAAGTGGTGTGATGGTGTCTCTATTAGCAAGTTTAATAGTAACATCTATATCTTCTATTTCAGCGGGTGCTATGTCATTCATAATTTCTTGGTATAAGGTAAAAGGAATAGCACTCACGCTAGCACCTATATCACATAAACCATGGTAACAATGATCTCCTATTTTAACTGAGACAACAGGCATGCCAACAACAGGTCTATGTTTATCTTTTTCATCAGGTTTGGCAATCCTAGCAGCTTCATCACAAAAGTAAATAACATGGCCATCAATATTTTCTACCAAGAGATCTTTAACCATAGCAACACTAGGTTCTACTTTAATTTGTTCAGCAGGTTTAGGTGCTCTAATATTACTTTTGCGAACCACAGTTGAAACCTTAGCATGTTCCTTTATCCTAACAGGGAAGGGTGGTTTTTCAATATAAGCAATAGGAACAACTGGGTCAACATTATAAATAATAGTTTCTTCTTTAGCTATGACCGGTTCTTTAATTTCTTCTTTAATAGGTGGGTGATATTTAAACCACTTCTCCTTAGGGAGATCAACATGAGTAGCAAATTGTGACGCCCCCGGCTTAATCGTGCACTAATCATACAAGCAAATGCACACGATCAAGCCTAAGGACTCACTTGAAGGAATCACAACACAACTCTAAAACATAAATAAAGGCATACAAGCATTATATTACAAGCCAGGGCCTCGAGGGCTCGAATACAAGCTTGATGTCAACAAGCATCAGCGGAAGCGTTAGATATCTGAGTACAGATATAAAAGAGAAACAGATAAGCCTTTAAGAAGGCGGTGCAAAATGAAAGCTACGATCGAAAAGGCGCAGGCCTCCTGCCTGGGACCCTCCGAACCTACTCCTGGTCGTCGATCAACTCGAAGTAGTAACCACCCTTCGGGTGGTAGTAGTAGTCGTCGGCGGGGGCAGCTGCCTCAGGGGCTCCGTCATCTGGTTGCATCAAACGGATATGGGGAAAAAGAGGAAGAAAAGAAACCGTGAGTACTCATCTGAAGTACTCAGCAAGCAAGGATCTACACTACATATGCAACATTATCAAAGAAAGACTGTATATATATGGACTGGGCTGCAGAAATGCCAGAATAGAGGGAAGGCCTAGTCCTATCGAAGACTAGCATCTTCATCGGTCTTGCAGCATTAGAAGAGTGTAGATTAGCACAGTATAAAGTAGTAGTAGTATTAAGTATCAACCTCGGCCAAAGATCCTTTCTCGACTCCCTGCGAGAAAGCAATCCCAGAGCCCTAATATCCAAGTATCAACCTCGGCCAGAGATCCTTTCTCGACTCCCTGTGAGAAAGCAATCCCAGAGCCCTAATATCCATATCTCATCTCATCATTAGGTTCTAGTTGTATCGATCTGGATACAACTCCGAGCGTCCGTTACCGAGGATCCGGCTATGCATAGATGTTTTCTTCCCTGCAGGGGTGCACCAACTTACCCACCACGCTCGCTTAACTCCGGCCGGACACACTTTTCTGGGTCATGCCCGGCCTCGGCCAAACGACACGCAGCAACCCGACCTAAAGCTCAGTAGAGAGGTCCCCGTCGGTCTATATGCTAAGCGCTCAGGGGTCTTGGGCCATCGCCCTGTGCACTCCGGGTCATTGCACACACGATGAAGCCAGGCACCACCTCTGTCCTGGATGGTGCCGGTCTATTCGTGCCGCTATGCTAAACTGGACGTCTGACAAAGCTTTCGGCTGATGCATACGACGCAGAGTACCCATATTTATTCCCGCGTGATGGTTAGTGCTATCGGGCCAAAGGCCCACTCAGATCAAATATCCAAATCGTTAGTGCATTGGTAGCGTGCGGTAATGAGCAGAGACTCATGATCGATGTGACCCCGTCGCCCCGTCTTGAGGACTTGCGGCAAGGGCCAAGAATGCCCGGCCACGCCTCGTAATTATCTCTCGGGCACCCTCCAGGTCAACCCGTCTCCACATCACTCGCATCTTATGCTGCTCGGGTACCCCTCAGGGTCGACCCGACTTTCCAAGTAACAGTTTTAAAGTCCAAGTATCCGTGTGTCCATAACATCAGGGAATCCGAGGTATCACCCTCGTTGGATTCCTACTCGATGTATCCGTCAAGGTGAACTCGAAGGAATCACCCTCGATGGGTTCACACTTAAGGTGTTGCACGACAGCGTCGTTATCGGGAGTGGTGAAGGAGGAATCACCCTCGATAACCACGACCGAGTAACTACTCCACAGAGTTAACATCGGAAGTGCTTACGAGGTATCACCCTTGGCACTCGATAGTAACGCTGCAGTGTCGTACAGATAAAGGGGATGTGATGTGCAGTGCTGGGGCCTGGTCGTCGAGTCTTCCGATGATCCAACGGGGCAACCGGGACAAGTGGGGTCACTGGGGTCTCTATCCAGCCTATACTAAGCAGTTTAGGATAAGCAGGTAGGTATCAACAGCATCTACAAAAACAGGCTATGCATCAAAAATAGGATAAGCAGTAGCAGCAATCATTTCTAATGCAAGCATAAGAGAGAAAGAATCGGCGATATCGGCATGTTCAAGGGGAGGGGTGCTTGCCTGGAAGCTCTGCGGCAAAGATCTGGTCGTCAGGGGCGTAGTCGATCTCCGGAGCTGCGTCGGTCTCGGGAACTGCGTCGGTGTCAGGGTCTACCGAGAGAGAAGAGGGGGAGGAAACAAATAAATACACAGCAAACATATGCAACACAGAGCATGCTATGCTAACATGCAGTGCAAGGTTGCCTAAAGACATGTCTAAATCATTTTAGTTATTTTAGGATTTAATTTGGATTTATTAACCGGTATGTATGCACTATTCATCTACCGGAAATGGGCAAAAAGTTGCGGGTTCACCTACTTAGAGGGTCCCGACACGGAAACATATGGCATGGTTGGATTCGTCTTGTCGTTCTGAGCAACTTTCATGTAGAAAGTTTTTCGATCCGAGCTACGGTTTAAATTCTACGAATTTTCAAAGTTTTAGCAATTTCCTAAAATCATTTAAATTAACAGAAACTGATTATTGCGTCAGCAGTGATGTCAGCATTGCGTCAGCAATCAGCTGACCTACTGACAGGTGGGTCCCAACTATCATAGAAAGTGGGGCTAACAGAGGTTTATTTTAACTAGCATAGTTAATTAAGGGGGTGGGCCCCACATGTCAGTGCCTGGTTAATTATCAGATTAATTTTAAAAACTTAATTAGCTTAATTAACGAAGGGGGCCCACACGTCAGAGACTCAGGGTGAACAGTAACCCTCGTTGACCATGGTCAACGGGGTCAACCAAGGCTGGGGCCCACTAGCAGCCTCACAGGGCGGGCCCCACGCGCTGCCAGGTCAGCGCCGGCGCCGGAGTTGCGCCGGCGACCATTTTCACGGCGGCCGATCGCCGGAGAGGCTCGGGTTTCTGCTACAGAGCGCCAAATCACGTGTTTTAACTTGCGTTCGAAAGCTGACGCTGTCGCGCATCGAATGGAGCCACTGGACCGACCAGAGATGGCCGGGGCAGAGAGCTGCAACGTCGTCGGCGGCGGTAATCTACGGTGGCTCAGTGAAAACGAGAACCTAGCGCGCGAGCGAGCGATCTAATGCGCTAGGCCGCACCACTGGAGTGCCCCGAGCACGGTGGCGTGCTCGGACAGCCATGGCAAAGACTACAGCGACGGCGGTGAGCTTCGCGGCGGAGCCGAGCTCGGCCATCCACGACGGCGACGCTAGGCGGAACAGAACGAGGAGAAGGCAGGGGGAGAACGTGTAGTGCTCACTGTGCGGGCTCAAGGAGGCCCCTTGGGTGAACGGGAGCCCAGAGGGGGCCGCGGTCGTCGAAGATCGCCGACGACAGAGAGATCGGCACCGAGCTCGATCCCGCCCATGCGGTCCTCTCCGAGCAAGATGGCGGGCGGTGGACGACGTGGTCGAACGGGGCGGAGACGACGGGCGTGGCCGGGACGCGAACGGACGCCGGTGGCCGCGACGGTGATAGCGGCGCGTCGGTGGTCGCGCTCGGGCAGAGAGGGGAGGAAGCGAGTGGGCGAGAGAGAGGGGGCGAATGGATGAGGACGGTGACAAGGCCGAGCAGCTTCGGCCTTATCCTCTTGCCCGTCCTCGGGCGTCGCCGTGTCGGCGTTCGGCCGGTGCGCGCGCTCGCGCCCATGGCGGCGTCGACACGCGGGGAGAGAGGGAGAAGCGAGGCGGCGCTGTGGGCTGGGCCGCACTATGGACTTAGGCCCAGTCCACAGTAGTGTTTTTCTTTTTCTTGTTTTCTTTTTCTAGTAGCATTTTGCAATTAAATTAGCCATCAGATGACCTTGCAAAAAAAAGCAACTGGCAGAAACAAATACTAGGGAAAATGATGCACTGCCACAAGAAGTTTGGGGTGTTTTGGAATCCATTTGAATTTTTCAAAAATGGAAATGGCATTTAAAGTGCTGTTTTGGCACTGTTTCAAATGCTTCTGCTCAAATAGCATTTAGGTGATGTTGTTTTCCTTAACAACAATTTGTTTTGGAATATTTGCTAGATGGTGAACATTTTCCCAGCAACTTTTGAGCAACTTCAAATTGCACTTTGAATTTGAACTGGATTCAGAGAAGAATTTGAAATGAGATATTTATCCAACATGATTAAGCTTTGTAAATCAAGATGACTTGTCACTGATCATAAGGGATTACTGTAGTGTGATGCTGGGGATGTTACACAAATGATTCACGAAAGGAGGCTACTATCTCAGAGTCAAGTCCATATTTACTGCTAAACTTTTGAAAAGCATCGGTATTCATAAAAGATTTAACACAATCAAATTCAAGCTTAATACCTGACTCTTTACCTTCATCGAGTTCCCAATCTTCAGAGTTGCATTTAATTCTTTCTAAAAGATCCCACCTGAATTCAATAGTCTTCTTCATAAAAGAACCAGTACAAGAAGTATCGAGCATGGATTGATCATCACGAGAAAGCCGAGCATAAAAATTCTGAATGATAATTTCTCTTGGGAGCTCATGGTTGGGGCATGAATATAACATTGATTTAAGACTCCCCCAAGAAAGAGCGATACTTTATCCTTCAGAAGGCCAAAAATTATATATGTAATTCCGATCATGATGAACTAGATGCATAGGATAATTTTTTTGGTGAAATTCCAATTTCAATCGATTCTAGTTCCAAGATCCAATATCATCGCATAGCCTATACCATGCCAATGCTTTTCCCTTCAAAGATAAATAGAAAACCTTCTTCTTAGCTTCATCTCTGGGCAAACCTGAAAGCTTAAATAATCCACAAATTTCATCCACATATATCAAGTGCATATCAGGATGCTCAGTTCCATCTCCTGCATAGGGATTTGCTAGCAGTTGTTCTATCATAACTTAAGGAATTTCATAACCAATATTTTCAGTAGGTGCAGTAGGTTGAGGGACAACTAATTGTGGTTCCGTCGAGGTGAAGATATCCCGAACAAACCCCTCAAAGGATGATTCTCCATAGTAACAAGTGACATTAAATTTCAGCACGTAGTAATAATTTTCCCTTACCAATTTCCACTTACGAAGAGCGCTTCACTCCCCGGCAATGGCACCAGAAAAGAGCCTTGATGACCCACAAGTATAGGGGATCAATCGTAGTCCTTTCGATAAGTAAGAGTGTCGAACCCAACGAGGAGCAGAAGGAAATGACAAGTGGTTTTCAGTAAGGTATTTTCTGCAAGCACTAAAATAGTCGGTAACAAGTAGTTTGATAGTAAGATAATTTGTAATGAGCAAGTAGCGGTAACGGTAAATAAAGTGCAGCAAGGTAGCCAAAACCTTTTGTGGCAAAGGACAGGTCAAAACGGTCTCTTATGATAAGCAAGCATTCTTGAGGGTACACGGGAATTTCATCATATCACTTTCATCACGTTGGTTTGATTTGTGTTTGCTACTTTGATAATTTGATATGTGGGTGCACCGGTGCGCTGTTCTTACTTGAACATACCTCCTACTTATAATTAACCCCCTCGCAAGCATCCGCAACTACGAGAAAAGTATTAAGATAAAATCTAACCATAGCATTAAACTTTTGGATCCAAATCAGTCCCTTACGAAGTAGCGCATAAACTAGGGTTTAAGCTTCTGTCACTCTAGCAACCCATCATCTAATAACTACTCCACAATGCATTCTATTAGGCCCATATATGGTGAAGTGCCATGTAGTCGACGTTCACATGACACCACTAAGGGAATCACAACATACATATCATCAAAATATCGAACACATATCAAGTTCACATGATTACTTGCAACATGACTTCTCCCGTGACCTCAAGAACAAAAGTAACTACTCACAAATAATAATCATGCTCAAGATCAGAGGGGTATTGAATAGCATAATGGATATGAACATATAATCTTCCACCAAATAAACCATATAGTAATCAACTACAAGATGTAATCAACACTACTAGTCACCCACAAGTACCAATCTAAGGCTCCGGTACAAAGATTGAACACAAGAGATGAACTAGGGTTTGAGAGGAGATGGTGTTGTTGAAGATGTTGATGGAGATGGCCCTCCCAAAGATGGGAGAGTTATTGGTGATGACGATGACGATGATTTCCCCCTCCGGAAGGGAAGTTCCCCCGGCGGAATCGCTCCGCCGGAGGGCAAAAGTGCTCCTGCCCAAGTTCCGCCTTGAGACGGCGGCGCTTCATTCCGAAAGACCTCTCCTTATTTTTTTCTATGTCAAAATGACTTATATACTAGAAGAGGGGCACCGGAGGTGGGCCGAGGAGGGCACAACCCACCAGGGCACGCCTGGGCTCCCTGGCATGCCCAAGTGGGTTGTGCCCACCTGGTGGGCCCCCTCTGGTAGTTATTTGCTCCAATAATTCTTAAATAATCCATAGAAAACCTCTCTGAAGTTTCAGCTTATTTGGAGTTGTGCAGAATAGGTAGCTCTGACGTGCTTTTTTAGGTCCAGAATTCCAGCTGCCGGTATTCTCCCTCTTTGTGTAAACCTTGCTTATTGTGAGAGAAAAGGCATTAGAATTACTCCCAAAAGCATTATTATGCATAAAAACATTATAAATAACAGTAGGAAAACATGATGCAAAATGGACGTATCAGCCACTCGGGGTGAAACACTTCCATGATGAAGCCGGCGGCGAGAAGCCGAGCGACCTCTTCTCTAATGGTTCTCCTCTTTTCCTCAGAAAAGCGGTGCAGGGGTTGATGGACAGGCTTGGCATCCTTGCGGACGTGTAGTTTGTGCTCAGCTTACTTCCTCGGAACACCCGGCATGTCCTTTGGGGACCATGCAAAGATATCCCGATTCTCACGGAGTAAGTCGACGAGCTTGCCTTCCTATTTGCTGCTGAGACGGGTGTCCACAACCACGTACTGGCTGCAGTTGGGGTCGGCCAGGTTGAGCTTGACCTTCTTGGTGTCCTTGGACGGCTGGAATGAGGCTTCGCCAGCCGACTCCTTAGCCGGAGCCGGCACAGCCGGCTGCTCGCCAGCCAGCGCCACGATCTGGTCGAGCTGGCGCCGCTCCTCGGCTATGACCAGCGACTCGGCTAGCTTGGCGCCAGCACGGGCACACTCCAGGGATTTCTTGTAGTCGCCAGCAATGGTGATGAGGCCCTTGGGACCCGGCATCTTCATCTTCAGGTAGGCATAGTGGGGAACCGCCATGAACTTTGCCAGTGCGGGCCGGCCCAGCAGCGCGTGGTACGGGCTGGACAGGTCCACCACCTCGAACCAGATGGGTTCACACCGGAAGTGGTCGCGGGTGCCGAACAGGACGTTGAGTCGGATCCGGACGATGGGGGAGCAGGAGAGACCCGGCACGATGCCGTGGAACACTGTCCGGGTTGGCTCCAGCTGCCTTGCTTCAATGCCCAGCTTGGTCATGGTGTCGTGGTAGAGGATGTTGATGTTGCTGCCGCCATCGATGAGAACTTGGGAGAACTTGCAGGTACGCTTCTCAGTGACTATGTTGGGGTCAAGGACGAGGGCGTAGCTATCCGGCGTGGGCATGATGGCCGGATGGTCCTCCCGGGTCCAGCTGACCGGGCGCTCCGACCAGTGCATGTACTCGGGCACGGCCGGGATGATGGTATTCACCTCCTGCCGGAGCAGGCGCTCGCTGTGCTTGTCGCCACCCATGCTGGTGAAGACGACATAGCAATCATTCTGGGCGGGGTGAGCTTCATCGCGCATGGCGCCGGCCGCCGGGGGCGGAGGCGGCAGCGGGGACGGCTGCCCCGCACCCGGTGCTGGGGGAGGAGGCGAAGGAATGTCCCCCCTCATGATGTGCTTGGTGATGGCACACTGCTAGAGCGTGTGCGTTAACGGCCTTGCGCCGCTATGGTGCTTGCAGGGGGCGTCGAGCATCTCCTCGAAGCTCATGGCGGGTTGCCAAGCGGTCTTGCCGATTCGTCGACGCCGGTTGCCGGCCGGCTCGGCTGCGGGTGCTTGATCAACGGCGGTGACGAGGCGGTTGTCGTGGCGGGGAGCCGGCTGCTCGGCTTCATGCTTGTTGTTCTGCTGGCGGCTACTCTAGCCAGCCGGCTTGGGAGTCGGCGCCAGCAGCGCCTTGCCGGTGGCGTCCAACACCACTTGAACCTTCATGGAGGAGTCGGCCGTGGCGTACTTGTCCACCGTGACCATGAGCGCGGCCATGGTGGTCGGCTCGGAGCGCAGGAGCTTGTGCTTGAGCAGGTAGCCATCCCGGCAGCCGCTTACAAAGTACTGGATGGCGTGAACCTCGTGGACCCCCTCGCTGCTGTTCCGGAGCTCAGTCCAGCATGCGAGGTACTAACGGCCGGTCTCATACGGCCCCTGCACGCACATGGCGAGCTGACTGGGACGGCCGGGTCGCTTGTAGGTGCCGGTGAAGTTGCTCACGAAGCCTTGCTCGAAGTCGAGCCACGAGTTGACGCTGCCACCCGGCAGGGTGTTCAGCCACGTCCGGGCCGAGCCCTGCAGCACGAGCGGAGCGTAGCGCACGGCCAGGCGATGGTTGCCGCCCGCGATGCCGATGGCGGTGGTGTAGTCGATGAGCCAGTCCTCTGGCTTGACGGTCCCGTTGTACTTGGGGGTGTCTCAGGGAAGCGTGAACCCCTTGTGGAAGGGCTCGTCGCGGATGCGCGGGCCAAAGCAAGCCGGACCAACCGCATTGTCTTCCTCCAGCTCGAGGGAGAGGGCGAGCTGCTCGATGCGGTGGCGGGCGTCGTTGCTGTCGATGTCGCGCGGACCCAGCCGACTTGCGACTGGGCCGCGAGGAGCCGGATCGGCCGAAGCCGCCGGCCGCGGTGTCCGGATGGCGGGGGGAGGTCTTGCCGGCGCCGATTGTTTGGAGCCGGCTCGTCACCCAAGCCATCGCTAGCCGTCAGGGCGCGATCGCACCGGGTTCGGGTCCTCCCGGACGGGGCTTCACCAAGGCACGGGGAAGATGCTTCATGGGTGTCTCGGGGCTCACGGTCCCTACCGCGGTGCGAGTCAGAAGCCGTGGGAGCGTCGAGGCGGTCCTGCTGCGTGTTCGTCGCGGCAAGCAGCTCGCGCATGTGCTTCAGGCGCTCCTGCAACTCCTCGCCCTGTAGAAGCTCCAGGCCCACAGCTGCCGCCTCCGCGGCGCACATGTTCTTGACGGGGGTCTCGTAGACGGGTGGGACCGTGCCCAGTGCACGGCCAATGGCGCCACCACGGGTCCGCACCTCGGCGACCTAGCTGGGCTCGGCCGCGGCCAGTGTGAAGCCGTACGTGGCGTCGTGCTCCCACTGGACGGACTCCAGCCGGCGCTGCGTAGCAGCAAGCGTCGTTGTCCTCGTCTAGCAGGCGCACGCGCTCCTCGTCGAGGCGGGCCCTGGCCTGGATGGCGTCGACGTCGGTGGCGATGGGGATGCTGAGGTTCTGAAGCATTGCGCGCAGCGGGTCGGCCATGTTGGCGCGAGCGGCTGCGACCTTGGCCGCGGCGGCCTTCTTCATGGCGCTAGACGAAGAGGAGGCGGAGCCTGTGGTGAGCACCTCCACGCGGGTGTAGAGGTCCGCCACGTCGTCGGAGATGTTGCAGTCGACGGGGACGGGTGAGTCGGTGACGTCGAGCACCTCGCTGGGGTACTCATCGAAGGCGAGCGCGATGGAGACGCGCAGCGCTCCGAAGGGGACGACGGACGAGCCGGCGCCGCGCCGAGCGCGGGGACCAAGTCGTGCATGATGCGCTCACCGGAGTCAGTGAAGGGCCTCGTCTGGAACGTGACTCCGGCCGGTGCCTCGAGCTGCCCCACGGTGGGCGCCAACTGTCGTAGTGAGCTCATGGCAGGTGCCATGGGATGGCTAAAGAGAGGAATAGGCACGAGGGCACCGGTGGGCTCCACAGGCGAGGTTGGTACGAGCGAGCGAGAGACGCAAGACGTACCCAGGTTCGGGGCTCTCCGGAGAGATAATATTCTAGTCCTGCCGAGTGTGGTTTATATGAGGTGCATACAAGCTTGCTCCTAGAGCTGTTCTAGGGAGGAAGGAAGACATGCCAGTGCATAGGCTGCTCCCTCTCCGTGTGTGTGTGTGTTCTACTGATGATCGCTTAACCCCTTTGCATGGAGGGGCACCGGGGGGTCTTATAGGCTGCCCCCCCCGGGGTTACAATGGTAAAGTTACATGGGCGCGGGGCCCCAGTGTCAGTGTCTAGGAGCCAGTAGTGGGGGCCGCCGGTCCGCCGGATCCGTCGGGCGCGGGTGCCACCGGGTCCGCCGGGTGCGGGCCGTACCGGGGCCGCCGGGCGCGGGTACGGCCGGCTGCCGGGTACTGTGGCACGCGTTGCCAGGCATCATGAGACGGTCAACGCCGCCCCGCTACAGGGCCGTGCCCCCAAGACACCGCCCGTCCCGGGCGGGGACGTGGGAGCGCCGCTGCCGCGCCCGCCGGGGCCGTCGTAAAGGAGGGGGCGCTGTAGCCATACTTGCTTGTCGCCAGGGTTGACTTATCACGGACGGCCGTCATGCGCCAGCCGGCTGGCTGGGTCGCGGCACCTGGCCGGCTCACGCTAGGGAGCCAGCAGGGGGCGAGCCGGATTGAGGGGCTTTGCCTGCCCCGATGTTTTTGAAAGGGATCCGGGTTCCGTTGCCTGCCCGGCGTCCATCCCCCCGACAGATACAAGATCAAATAAATTACAAATTAGTTCCTATAGATAAGAATTACAACAAAATCCTTTGGAGATATCTTCTCCATAGTATCAATCTTTGCAGGATGAAATAATTGCAAGACATCTCGTAGAGACTGCAATTGGATCGAAGCAGCAAGATTTCCACTCGTTCATCCGCATGAACTTGACTATATCAGAAAGTTTCTGAAAGCACATTCAGTCATCCATCCAAATAGATGAACAAACTTGGGTCGGGGTAATCCCTAGAAGTGCAGATTGTCGAACCAAGATCTTGATCATAGTGTCGATAAAAAGATTTCAACTTCACAATTGATGAAACAGACAAAAAACAATATGACATAATTATATAAGGCGAGCGCTAGGCGCCGGTCGACCGGTCAAATTTTCGGCCGGTAGTCGTGCACCGTGTGATTGGAGGCCCTCACATCGTTGGATCTCCCCTACTTCTTCGTCCTCCTCTCGCAGCTCACTCAGCACCCTGTCCCCCTTCCATGCATCCCACACGATACGCCGCCTGCTGCTAGTCTCACGGGTTCCCGTGCGCTCGTCATCGTTGTCCCCATCGTCGGCACTGCTTGCCACTCATAGCAGGGGCCGCCGCTCACCATAGTTGTCAGATGACCTTGCAACTTGTCGTGCTCCACCTCTGGTTGACGCATAGTGCCACCAGCCATCATATATCGCGTTCGTGCGCCCATCGTAGCACCCCCGCGAATCGACGAAAGCAGCTCCTGTCATTGTCGCTTGCCGTTGTCAACTCACCATTATCTCGTTGAGGCTTTTCAGAAGCCGGTTGAAGCTTTCTCGTCGTCGGTTGCACCTTTTGCCGATTTCCTTGCTAGTGACCACCAAAAAAGAAAGGTGGTAAAAAATTATGTCGCCGGTCGTAGGAAAATTAACACGGTTGCAGCAAAAAATTTGGTCGCCGCCGCCGCGTGTTCCAGCATCATCATTAATGATGTAGCAAATGTCGACGCTCGTAGTAGCAAAAATTTACGACGATTGCATCAAAAAAATGTCTCGCCATAGAACCAACGCAGCTCGCACGCTACGGGTTGCTTGTAGCAACACGTGACGCCGATTGTGGCAGCATCGTCCCGTCCTTGTCACCCTGCTGTCATCATGCTCACCAGTTTCAAAGGTAGAGAGAGAGAGGAGAGGGAGGGTCAAGCATGAGAACGCCCCTTCATAGCAGCACCTAGGGGTAGCCATGGAGCTGTATCTCTCGATCGGGAAGAAAAGAGGGAAGAATGAGTGGAGGAGAGAGTTGCAGATAAAAGATAAGGAAAAAAACTTGACGTACAACGTGTGGGACAAAAAAACGTATGAGTGCGCGGTCTCCTTGGTTGTTCTATCCAGCTAGATCGCGTGGCAAGCACGCGACCGACCGAAGCTTAGGCTGGTCGGCCGGATCGAAACGTTTTCCATAATATAAACTCAACAAATCTGAATAAACAAAACTGCGAGGAGATAAACCTCTTTGGCTCCATCGCACTGCGGAAAAATTTATCCGTAAACACATGAGTACGGAGACACCGACAAAAACGCAAAACTCTTAGATCTGAGGCCCTCTCACCTCTGAGCGTTAAAGATGACAACAGAAGGAGAGGGACTGTGTAAATCTTCAGTGGCCGCTCCTCTCTCAAACCCTAGCTGTCTTTGTTCAATTTTTTCTGAGTAAGATAGCCGGACTAAAAATCTTGCTTCGGGCTGAATCTAAAAGAAGGGAATTGTCACTCGTGAAGCCCAAAGGGCCTGGCCCAATATGGACGACGAGCCCAGCACAACGCCTGGTATATCTGATAAAAGAAAAGAAAAATGAGTCCCTCAAGGTTTTAGATCTCGCCGTCTCCCCTCTCCCCTCTCCGAGAACCCTAGTTTCCCTCTTCGCGCGGCGGCGGCAACCATGGACAAGAGCATGCTCGGCGACCTCGACAACCTCCCCGACGAGGACAAGATGCGCATGTCCGCGATGATCGAACAGCTCCAGATGCGTGACAGGTATACGCCACACGCACCCCTGATAAATACGGCCTCTTGATCCCTGTCTCGCCCGTGATCTGATTTCGATAGCCTTAGGTCGGGGCTTGTATCTTGCGCCACCCTTCAAGTTCCAAATCACGCGAGATAGGTTTAAATTTGAGCGGCCTGTTGTTTTGCTTCGATAGTTGAAACCTGAGATTCGTTTCAATGCATTGTAGTCCGTTATCTGCTATGTTCTTCTTGGGTTTGAGTGGCTATTGCCGTCGGATTATCTCACCTAGCTGAGTTATGTTCGTGCCTATTCTGGATGAAGCGTGCATCCTTGCATTAAATAGCTTGTTGATTACGCCGCAAGAAAAAAAAATAGCTTGTTGGTTGTGTAGTTTAGTTTTTTAGCTATTCACATGGACATTCAGATGCAATGGTCTTTTATCACGTACCAGAAGTGCAAGCACGTATTAGTTTTGTTAATTCTTGCAGAACTTCACTAAATTGCTGTTTAAGGTTACTCTCTGAATTGTTCCATCGGTTTATGCTGGAGTTGGTAAAGGATATTAATTTTGTTATAGAACATCTAGGGGATTGTGTCTATGTTGCCACAGGTAACGTAATTAACATTTGTGGTGAAATAATGATGACTGATGGTTTGAAAATAGTATTGCCCACTAGAATAACCCTTCATCCTTGTGTATATAGTCGGGAGTTCTGTCTATGTTGCCACAGGTAACGTAATTAACATTTGTGGTGAAATAATGACGTCCCATGGTTTGAAAATAGTATTGCCCACTAGAATAACCCTTAGTCCTTGTGTATATAGTTGGAGTGGACAGATTGGTCATTCATGAATCTGTCACCCCTACCACAACTTAATACTCCTTATTCTCTTTTAAAAAATTTAACCAACTATCTGATAGTTTTCACATTGTAACATCTGCAAACGAACAATGCTTACGATTTTGCTTTGTTGTTTCAGTCTACGGATGTACAATGCACTGGTGGAGACGTGCTTCAAGGACTGTGTTGACACATTCCGGAGGAAGACGCTGGACAAGCAAGAGGAGTCGTGTGTCCGCCGCTGCGCCGAGAAGTTCCTGAAGCACTCCATGAGGGTTGGCATGCGATTTGCTGAGCTTAACCAAGGCGTTGCCACACCCGACTAATCTAATGATGTGTTTCTGCCCCTTCAAGTTTCTAACATTGCCCATCTGGTCAGGATCAGTTTGTAATCCTTGGAAGTTTTCAGTACTTCATGAACCCACTGCTGCTTATCATGTTATAAATAAAATTACTTGAACTATTGTATCGAACCCTTCCTCCCGTTGAGCGCCACATTGTGCTATCCTTCCTTTGATATCTCGTCTAGTAGAGTTGGTATTTCTGAATATTATTTTCGTCAAATTCATGGATCTCAGCTTCTATAGTAGACTTTCTGGTATTGCTGTGTAATGCTGAAACACCATAGTGCAAGATCTGTAAAGGCGCCTTTTGCCTTGCCCTTTGTCGAGGCATCTACTTTTGTTTGAGAGCAAAGAATATAGGACGATGCACATGAACACATCATGCCATCAACAGCTCCATGCCTGGAGGTTTCCCATGGTCTGGGCATGATCACATTGCCTGGTTTTGGAGCTTGGTCATTGGCAGTTTGGGTGAGCAGGTTGGTCACCGTCTGCCCACTACCAGCTGTGTGCTCCAGGTGGGTGTGCATTGTTTTACATCCATGTGGGTTATGGTGGCATGTCGATGGTGAAGGAAGCTGCTTTGCTTGCTTACTCTAATGCGATTATTGTTGTGTCAGTACCAAGATTGTGAGTTGTTCTATGCATCCCATTGTCCTTTTGAGCTTGCTTCTTGAGTCTTTTTCTGCACTTGTGAACTGGCTCTTGCTAATGAGGTTGAAAATGATACAAATTGTGCTAATGTTTCCAAAGCATTTGTGGCTATTACGTAGCAGTATCGCACAGATAAAATAGAAGCAATTATTCAGTGACAGTGGAACGGTGGAGGGGGGAATATGGCCACACAGTGAGGAGGTATATCATATAGCTTTCGTTCTGGAGACCTGTGACCTGGAACTAGAATCTCATCACTGTAAAGTGCAGCTCAACTTGAGGCAATGATGGAGTTAAGCTCAGCACTTCATCTCAATATGGATGCTCCCCAACTGAAGCATCAGACTTACACTGTTGAAGATTCACTTATAATATTGCAGTAAAACTTGGGGGTCACATTCAAGAACTGAACTCTGACAAATTTGTATACTTAAAGCATGTATCTCGTCACAGCATGAATAATAAGGGATGAGAGAGCTAAAGATCATCTTCCCATTTTCCAGCCTGGAAGATATGCTCAGGGAAGGGTGAATTGCAGTTACATCTGTTTAGGAATTTCTCAGCGTCTCAATCCACGAAACAAGTGCTCCCATTCAGTTTTTTTTAGATGTCACATTCAGAAATTAATCACACGCCACAACAAAAGGAAAAAAAAAAGAAGAAATCTCTATACACAAAAGCAAATGTAAGTTTGCATCAATGCACAGTGCCCACCGGAGCTGCGGCGTCAATGCTCCTCTGACCCGGAAGCGCGAGCATGGCAGTGTGGTCCAAGAAGTCCTTGAGCTTGGCGACGGCCTCGATGACCGCCCTGAGCTCATCGGCGCGCGCGAACCCGCGCGCGCGAGCGGTCCGGACGGCGTAGACGTAGAAGGTGACGCAGCCCTTTCGGAACTTGAAGCGGGCCATCTCCGGCGCGCTCGGGGCGGCGCGGAGGAGGCGCTTCCCGACGTCCCCGAGCGGCAGCACCTGCGGCCAGGCGGCGTCGGCGGCGGCCTTCATGGCGGCGGACTCGAAGACGAAGACGGCGGCCTTGGAGTTCTTGGTGCCGAGCCCGAGCGTGAGCGTGTGCCACGCGTGGTGCGCCAGGATGGCGAAGTTAGTCGGGATGTACGCGGTCGTCGTCGGCGCGAACGACAGCGGCTCCGCCCCTTTGCCCTTCGTGTTCTGCCCGGCGCCGGCGTCAGGGACGACGACTCGGAGCAGGTGCGGCAGCTCGAGCGGGCCGGCGCGGCGCACGGTGAGCGCGCGCGTGACGAGCTGCGCGCCGAAGCGGAGCCCCGCCACGTCGGCGCACGGCTTGAAGTGCGCATCGAGCGACGGCGCCGGAGCGGCCGTGGCGTCGGGCTTCGCCTTGGTCGCCTTCTTGGACGCCTCGCCGTCCCCCTGGTTGTGGTGGTGCTTCTTGGACTTGGACGACGACTTGCTCTTGGCCGCCTTGGGTTCCGCCATTGTTGACAATGATGAGAGCCAGACAGGAAGGGAGAGGTTTATGCCTTGGAGATGACGAGCATGGAGAAGAGGCAAGGATGCAGGAGAGACGGGAGGTCGTCTGAGTCTCAGCGAGGACAGGACATGGCACCATTTCTTCTTTTATTTCACCTCTCTGTGATTGCCTCAATTTTTTTATCAGATGTGATCATGTCGCTGTGTGAGCTGTGCGCTACACTTGTTTACACTTTTCTTTTCCTATTTGTGGGGGAATCGCATTTGAGTGTGCCCAGAAAAGGGTCGCTGGAGATTCTGTCTCGACGACAATCATCTTCTTTCTTCTCTGACGAATATAAACATCTTCTCAAGTCACCAAAGAACATGAATTTCTGAAGTTCACAACTTGCTTCCTCCACGGTACGCACTAGGCACATAAATCTCCGTGCTTCCGTGCCAGTGTGCTTGGTACTGATTTATTTAATTTTGAAGTGGAGCTTGGTACTGAATTTCGAGCGTTTAGTTCCTCTCAAATGCATTTTTACGCGCTTCCCTAACCAACTAATCAAGTACTACCAACACATAACCTGGAGATTTCTATACTATTTTGCGCCTGCAACATCCAGATTTTCCACCATGCATTTCACGAAGCTTCAGCCCCTGCATGTCACGGCTAGCACCCAGATTTGGGGGGATATGCAGATTCGCAGTACCACACGAGATGTCCGTGGTTGCATTGCATTGCGTTAATCAGTGCGGTTTCATGTGCGTCTTCCCATGTGCCGCTGCTCGATCGCGCGGGCAGCAGTTGTCATGTGCGCGGCTGCGCGCCCATGATAGCTTTGCTTGGATACAGGTAAGATATGGGTTCCACTCAAAAAAAAGAAAAGAGGGTAAGATATGGGTATGTGCACCAATTGATGCAATAGGCCAGGGATTATCATCCTTTTAAAATTCAAGAATTTCAAAACTATCCCCTACCGAGCTGCTTGCACTGGCAGCTCCGGAGGCTCCAAGCCCGAAACCCCCCTCTCCCTGAGACCTCCTTGCCACCGCAGCTGCCGGTGACAATGATGGTGGCAGCGCCCAGCCGTTGAAGGCGGCGGGCGTGGTCATCGCGTGGCCCGACAGGCCTCCCCCTGCGGGGGAGTGGTGTCAAGCTGGTGATGCGGGAGGGCTTCTTCGGTGCGGCGGAGCACAGCAAGAAGCGCGGCAGTGCAGCTGAGCGCGGTTGGGATCTCGTAGAGGAGGTGCGGGCGGGTGGTGCTGTCTGGGAGGCGCCGGTGTGGGAGAGGGCGGAAGTGGTGCGGCTCGGCCATGGAGGCGGCAGCGCTTGGCCAGGTGAGCGGCAGTGGCCTCCTGGTGGTGCCGGTGCAGGTGTTGGAGGCGGAGGCGCAAACTGGATCTAGGGCTCGGGGTCGATCTAGGGCTTGTTGCTGCCCAATTTGGGGCTCGGGGTTGTGGCCGCTCCGATGCTGCCTGTCTGGAGTTGTTGTGTTCGTTGCTGTAGGCAATGTGACGGTTCTTGGTCGTGCTGGTAGTGTAGGATGATTTGGGGCTGCGGGTTCTTTGCCGTGCGGGAGCAGGAAAAAGGGTTGCCACTGGTACAGCGAGGTGCTATACAAACGGTTTTTAACCCCTTTCCGCGACGGTATTTGGAACCGTGGCCAAGTAAGTGTGGGCGATAGGGGGTCCTTCCCACACGACCCAGAAACCGTCGGGGATATGCCCTTCTGACACACACGCTCGGCAAAATGAGGTCGTGTGCGACCGGCGAGCGATCAAATACGGTTATACGTACAGTAGTGCTAAAAAAATACAATTATACAGGCGAAATCGTTTCCGGTCGTAAGTACATCCCACACAGTCAGTCCCCGCTAAACGTTTCCGTTCGTATATACATCCCACACAGTCGCTCCAAGGAAAATGTTTCCGTTCACAGGTACATCACACACGATATTAACAATTTTATCGTTTGCGTTATTGAATCAATCACACACGGTGCGTAGAAGAAACTGTGTGGCAAAGGCTGTCCATCACACACAGTTTTTATGTGGTAAACGTTTGCGCAAGGTGGCCTAACGCAAACAGTTTTCAAGAGAAGGTCGTGTATGATTGTTCATTGATCCAACACGGTTTATTCCTAAAAACTGTGTGCGTTGCCTGAGGTCATCGTCCACGGTATTTTCTCAATAACCGTTTGCAATAGCAAAACCCAATTAGCAGGCTATTCGGCATTAGCAGGCTAATTGCCCTATTATTAATAATTCATTTATTAATCTAATTGACATTCATATTAAGCACATAATATATTTCATTTCCATATTAATGAAGCAGAATTTCATAATTGAAATACATCAGAGTACAACATGATATAGCTTCAGCACTCAGCTACCCCATTACACAACTGCACCAGCACCAAGTTTCACATGCAACATGTAGAACCTTTCGAAATTAGCATCATAGACGGTACATAGACAGATGCATCTCATCTGGAAAACTGCTAAAGCGAAAGGCGAATATTGAGCCTTCATTCATGTTGAAGGTCTTTGCAACTTTAGGCCAGTGCCTGTGCATGATTGACCGTCCGTCCTTCGTCCTCTTCAGGAACACTTCAATATTGAACCGTGGGTGCTGTATGAAAACCTTCCTCGCCTCCTAACCATAGAGGTGGTTTGAGAGGTAATCATCAGTGAACTGCTTTGGAAATGCTTGAAAACAAGGATGTGCATAAATATCTTCTCTATATTGGAAATGGGGCAAAGGAATAAAAAAAGGCAAGGTATAATAGTTAGTACCATCTTGTAGTGAACTGATGTCTTGTTCATTGTGCAGACAAAGATCTTGTTGTTTTTTGTCGCTAATTTCTTTATCCTAACAATCTTTCTGAGTTTCTTGACTTGATTGATATTCATGGACAACTCATTTCCCCATATGCAAAAAGGGTCGAACAGTGGGTCAAAACCTCTGACAGCAGGACCTACATGTGCAAGACCAAATTGTTAAAAACCTAAATATTAGAATGGTTCCTGCAATTGCACAATAATGTGCTATTAGACAACGGACCATGCACGTGCTAACCTCGATTGTAAACCTTAGTGCTTCCCATTGTTTCCCTGCAACACATATAAGGTAGTTAGTCATCAGGTTAAGTAAGTGTTCGCATGCTATTAGTAAAATATGTTGATGAAAAATAAGCACATTGCAGATTCATCAGATTAATTCAAGCCACATGGAAAACCCATTTATCCAAACCAAGCATGATTAAGAATTAGGAAATATAGCACTTGTATATGTTTCTCATGTATTAAGTGCAGCCAAATTCGATTTATTCCTCACATACACAACAATACAAAATTCTACCCACGACAATTGGACATCGCATTGCAGAATTGAACCAAGCAGTTAACTAAACACCACAACAAATGAACCAAACATTAACTGAGCACCACATTGCACAATATAACATACTCCTAATAGAAGATCAGACAGTTAACCAAACCAAGCATGCTTAACAACTTGAAAATATAGCAATTGTATTTGTTTCTCATGTATTTACTACAGCCAAATTTAATTTATTCCTCACATGGTATACAATAACAGAATGCACCCACAACAATTGAACATCGCATTGCATAATTGAACCAAACAGTTAACTAAATACCACAACAAATGAACCAAACGTTAACTGAGCACCACATTACATAATATAACATACTCCTAATAGAAGATCAGACAGTTAATCAAACCAAGCATGCTTAACAACTTGGAAATATAGCAATTGTATTTGTTTCTCATGTATTTAGTACAGCCAAATTTGATTTACTTCTCACATGGTATACAATAACAGAATGCACCCACAACTATTGAACATCGCATTGCAGAATTGAACCAAACAGTTAACTAAACACCACAACACAAATGAACCAAACGTTAACTAAGCATCACATTGCACAATGTATAACCAAACCAAGCATACTTGACAACTTGGAAATATAGCAATTGTATTCGTTTCTCATGTATTTTGTAAATATAAATTCGATTTATTTCTCACATGGAAAACAATACAAAATTGCAGCCTAAAGAATTGAACATCACATTTGCAGAATTGAACCAAACAGTTAACTGAAGACGACAACTAATTAACCAAACAGTTAATAAGTGAGCACCACACTGCACGACATATAGAACATATACACTAGAGTAACAGATTGCATGGTAAAATTAGATAGCACAATTCACTAGAATTTGTTAAGCAAAGGCAGGAGCAGCACACGCAACGGGTAAACCGAGCATGCTTAACTGGCGTAGCTAGCAAATGGCAAGGTGCTCCTCCGAGATCTGAGGGTCGGCACGAATGGCAGACATCGCGACCTCATCCGCGCGTGCGGCCGCGATTTGCTTCTCCGCTGCCAAATGCTCCTTGAGCTCCTGGCTATACTGCGTGCACCATGGCTTAGGGCGGCGCTTATTTGGTGGAGGGGTCGGTGATTTGGGTGGAAGGTGTCGCGCCGGCGGTCGGGGCATGTGGGATGTGGAAGGAGGAGGAGGATGGGGATTGGGTGTGGATTACCTGCCTGGATAGACGAGGTCGAGCAGCGTGAAGGAGGGTCACCGGCGAGGAGGCGGCGCTGCAAGCAAGGAGTGAAGGTTTCAACTTGGAAAGGAAGGCGGAAACAGGGGAAATGTGGCTTTTGGTAAGGGGGGGAGGGCGGGGAGGTAGATATTTCCGCGGAAGCCGAAATTTTTGAATCGGTTCAGCGAAAAAACTGGCGCGCAAAGTGTCATCAGACACGGTCCCTTATTCAGAACTGTGTACGATATGTGAACATCACAAACGATTCAGATAGCTTAACCCGTGTGTGATGAGTTTGAACATCAATTTTTTTGGTTCCGTTAGGGAAATGGGTCACCTTTGTGGGCAAAACGATATTCGTTGCCTCTTCTTCCTTTCAATTTTTTTCCTGGTGTCAACATAGAACAACAGGAGTGTCGTGTTAAATTTTGGATTTTTTCGGGGATTGTTTGGACATTTTTATACGTTAATTCAGTTTTCTTGGCATTTATGTGCATAATTCAAAATTGAATTACATGCACATGCTCTAGTCCATAAAAACGGGTTGCAAAATCAAATGTTTGTCCTTGGTTGCAAGATTAGGTCACATGCAAGAAATGAGAACGAATGTCAAACACCTTGACACTATCGCTCGTCCGCTAACATTGAGATACATGGTTTTAAAATTCTAGTAAATCAAAAACTCGTCTGAAATTCATGAAACTTGACATGATATCATGGAACGGCAGCGACATGCCGTGGTAAAAATATTGTCCCATTTGGGGCAGGTGTGGGTATAAGCTTCTCGCAAACCAGAGCTTCTCTCACAACAAGCCTGATGGTTTCGGTAGGGTACGTGCCACCTTGGGGGACGAAACGATATCTGTTGCCTCTTCTTACTTTCAAAATGTTTCTCGTGTCAACATAGAACAACACGAGTGTTGTGTCAATTTTTGGGGTTCGCTTGGACATTTTTATACATTAACTGAGTTTTCTATGCATTCATGTGCATAATTCAAATTTGAACTACAGACACATGCTCTAATGCATATAAATTGGTTGAAAATTCAAATCTGTGTCCTTGGTTGCATGCTTAGGTCCCATGCAAGAAATGGGAATGAATGTCAAACACCCTGCCACCGTCACTCGGCCACAAACATTGAGATACCTAGTATTTAAATTCTAGTAAATCCAAAGCTCGTCTGAAATTCATGAAACTTGGCATGCTATCATGGAGCGGCATCAACATGTCGTGGTAAATTTTTTGTCCCATTTGGGGCAGGTTTGGGGATATGCTTCTCACAAACTAGAGCTTCTCACAACAAGCCTGATGGTTTCGGTAGGGAACGTCCCACCTTTGGAGACGAAACGATATCCATTGCCTCTTATTGCTTTCAAAAGTTTTCTCGTGTCAACATAGAACAACAGGAGTGTTGTGTCAAATTTTGGGATTTTTCGGGGTTCGTTTGGACATTTTTATGCATTAATTGAGTTTTCAATGCATTTATGTGCATAATTCAAATTTGAACTACATGCACATGCTCTAATGCATATAAATTGGTTGAAAATTCAAATCTGTGTCCTTGGTTGCATGCTTAGATCCCATGCAAGAAATGGGAATGAATGTCAAACACCCTGCCACCGTCACTCGGCCGCAAACATTGAGATACCTGGTTTTTAAATTCTAGTAAATCCAAAACTCGTCTGAAATTCATGAAACTTGGTATGCTATCATGGAGCGGCATCAACATGCCATGGTAATTTTTTTGTCCCATTTGGGGCAGGTTTGGGTATAAGTTTCTCACAAACCAGAGCTTCTCACAACAAGCCTGATGGTTTCGGTAGGGAACGTGCCACCTTTGGGGACGAAATGATATCCGCTGCCTCTTATTGCTTTCAAAAAATTTCTAGTGTCAACATAGAACAACAAGAGTGTTGTGTTGAATTTTGAAATTTTTTGGGGTTCGTTTGGACATTTTTATACATTAACTGGGTTTTCTAGGCATTTTATGTGCATAATTCAAATTTGAACTACATGCACATGCTCCAGTGCATATAAATTGGTTGAAAAATCAAATCTTTGTCCTTGGGTGCATGCTTAGGTCCCATGCAAGAAATGGGAATGAATTTCAAACACCAGGGCACCGTTGATTGCCGGCAAAACGTTGAGATACTTTGTTTTTAAATTCTAGCAAATCCAAAACTCATCTGAAATTCATGAAACTTGGCATGCTATCATGGAATGGCACCCGGCATGTTGTGGTATTTTTCGTGTCCATTTTGAGAGAAGGCGCACTCGAATAATAGCCAACAAAGGCATTTTGAAACAAATAGCTGCCACTCTAACATCGCAAACGTTTGTATAATTCAAATCGTGTGCGTTATGTTAACCATTCATGTGACGCCACATGTCTTCGTTTTAATGGCTATAGGAGGTGCCGTGCGGACAGCTGCTTGACTGAACGGGAGGCGTGCGAGCGCAGTCCGGTGCGCAGGCTGACCGAGAGGCATGCAAGTTATCCTCCAATGCGCAGGCTCACCGGCAAGCGCGCGAGCTGTACGCTGCGCAGGCTCGCTTAAATATAAAACACTCATCACAAATGTTTTAGTTAGAACACCCGTATGCAAACCGACAGCTTCCCCAGGAAGCCAAGGGAAAATGTGCCGAGCAGGATTTGTGCAGCTCTTGATCGCAAACGTTTTAGATAGAACACCCGTATGCAAAGTGAGAGCAGGATTTGTGCATCTCTTCAACGCAAACGGTTCTTTTGGATGACCCGTGTGCAACTACTTACAAACAATTTGGTAAGATTTGCATGTGTCATATTGGGTATGTTGCCATTTGTCAAACTGGAAAGATTGACATTTGTTGATCTAGTAACATTGCCATTTGTCAACCTTGTAACACTGTGATTTGTCAAAATATGAAGCTAAAAATCACTAGCAGTATCTAATGTTTGCAACTAAAATTCAGTAATTAAGCATAGATTTCATTCATAGATTAAGCAGTCGTTCTTTATACAAACAGTTCAACTTGACAGCTGAACCGACCAAACTTTTCACCAATTGTTGCCAACCACGTACTGAAATAGCTAGTTCTACTTTATATACTAGCTAATTTTAAGTACGTTGTACAGTTCCACCACATCTATAGTCAGATGAACTGAACAAAATAGCCCCTAAATACTACTACTAATACGGAGGGGCTTTGTACTACTTCCAGCAGCCTCTCCTCTTGAAGGAAATATGCCCTAGAGGCAATAATAAAGTTGTTATTTATATTTTATATCATGATAAATGTTTATTATTCATGCTAGAATTGTATTAACTGGAAACTTGATACATGTGTGAATACATAGACAAAACACCGAGTCCCTAGTAAGCCTCTACTAGACTAGCTCGTTAATCAAAGATGGTTAAGTTTCCTAACCATAGACATGTGTTGTCATTTGATGAACGGGATCACATCATTAGGAGAATGATGTGATGGACGAGACCCATCTGTTAGCTTAGCATAATGATCGTTAAGTTTTACTGCTATTGCTTTCTTCATGACTTATACATATTCCTCTGACTATGAGATTATGCAACTCCCGAATACCGGAGGAACACCTTGTGTGCTATCAAACATCACAATGTAACTGGGTGATTATAAAGATGCTCTACAGGTGTCTCCGAAGGTGTTTGTTGGGTTGGCATAGATCGAGATTAGGATTTGTCACTCCGAGTATCGGAGAGGTATCTCTGGGCCCTCTCGGTAATGCACATCATATGAAGCCTTGCAAGCAATGTGACTAATGAGTTAGTTGTGGGATGATGCATTACTGAACGAGTAAAGAGACTTACCGGTAACGAGATTGAACTAGGTATGATGATACCGACGATCGAATCTCGGGCAAGTAACATACCGATGACAAAGGGAATAACGTATGTTGTTATGCGGTTTGACCGATAAAGATCTTCGAAGAATATGTAGGAGCCAATATGAGCATCCAGGTTCCGCTATTGGTTATTGACCAGAGATGTGTCTCGGTCATGTCTACATTGTTCTCGAACCCGTAGGGTCTGCACGCTTAACGTTCGATGATGATTTGTATTATGAGTTATGTGATTTGATGACCGAAGATTGTTCGGAGTCTTGGATGAGATCACGGACATGATGAGGAGTCTCGAAATGGTCGTGAGGTAAAGATTGATATATTGGAAGGTTATATTCGGACACCGGAATGGTTCCGAAGTGATTCGGGTATTTTTCGGAGTACCGGGAGGTTACCGGAACCCTCCCGGGGAAATATTGGGCCTTCATGGGCTTTAGTGGAAAGGAGAGAAGGGCCGCAAGGGGTAGCCGCGCCCCCCCCATGGCAGGTCCAAATTGGACTAGGGAGGGGGCGGCGCCCCCCTCTTTCCTTCTCCCTCTCCTCCTCCTTCCCTCTCTCCCTCTCTTGGAAAAGGAAGGGGAGTCCAACTAGGATTGGGAATCCTAGTTGGACTCCCCCTATGGCGCGCCCCCTCCCTAGGCCAGTGGCCTCCGCCTCCCTCCTTTATATACGTGGGCAGGGGGGCACCCCAAAAGACAACAAGATCAATTGTCTTAGCCGTGTGCGGTGCCCGCCTCCATAGTTTAACACCTCGATCATATCGTCTAGTGCTTAGGTGAAGCCCTGCACCGGTAACTTCATCATCACCGTTGCCACCCCATCGTGCTGACGGAACTCTCCCTCATCCTCAACTGGATCAAGAGCTCGAGGGACGTCATCGAGCTGAACGTGTGCTGAACTCGGAGGTGCCGTACGTTCGGTGCTTGATCGGTTGGATCGCGAAGACGTTCGACTACATCAACCGCGTTAAGCTAACGCTTCCGCTTTCGCTCTACGAGGGTACATGGACATACTCTCCCCCTCTCATTGCTATGCATCTCCTAGATAGATCTTGCGTGAGCGTAGGATTTTTTTTGAAATTGCACGTTCCCCAACAGTGGCATCCGAGCCAGGTCTATGCGTAGATGATATGCACGAGTAGAACACAAAGAGTTGTGGGCGATAATAGTCATACTGCTTACCACCAATGTCTTACTTTGATTCGGCGGTATTGTTGGATGAAGTGGCCCGGACCGACATTACATGACCGCGTTCATGAGACTGGTTCTACCGACGTGCTTTGCACATAGGTGGCTGGCGGGTGTCTATTTCTCCAACTTTAGTTGAATCGAGTTTGACTACGGCCAGTCCTTGTTGAAGGTTAAAACAGCACACTTGACGAAAAATCGTTGTGGTTTTGATGCGTAGGTAAGAACGATTCTTACTAGAAGCCCGTAGCAGCCACGTAAAACTTGCAACAACAAAGTAGAGGACGTCTAACTTGTTTTTACAGGGCATGTTGTGATGTGATATGGTCAAGACATGATGTGATATACGTTAATGTATGAGATGATCATGTTTTGTAAAAGTTATTGGCAACTGGCAGGAGCCTTATGGTTGTCGCTTTATTGTATGAAATGCAATCGCCATGTAATTGCTTTACTTTATCATTATGCGGTAGCGATAGTCGTAGAAGCAATAGTTGGCGAGATGACAACGACGCTACGATGGAGATCAAGGTGTCAAGCCGGTGATGATGGAGATCATGACGGTGCTTTGGAGATGGAGATCAAACGCACAAGATGATGATGGCCATATCATGTCACATATTTTGATTGCATGTGATGTTTATCTTTTATGCATCTTATTTTGCTTAGTACGGCGGTAGCATTATAAGATGATCCCTCACTAAATTTCAAGGTATAAGTGTTCTCCCTGAGTATGCACCGTTGCGACAGTTCATCGTGCCGAGACACCACGTGATGATCGGGTGTGATAAGCTCTACGTTCACATACAACGGGTGCAAGCCAGTTTTGCACATGCAGAATACTCGGGTTAAACTTGACGAGCCTAGCATATGCAGATATGGCCTCGGAACACTGAGACCGAAAGGTCGAACGTGAATCATATAGTAGATATGATCAACATAGAGATGCTCACCATTGAAAACTACTCCATCTCACGTGATGATCGGACATGGTTTAGTTGATATGGATCACGTGATCATTTAGATGACTAGAGGGATGTCTATCTAAGTCGGAGTTCTTAAGTAATATGATTAATTGAACTTTAAGTTATCATGAATTTAGTCCTGGTAGTATTTGCAAATTATGTTGTAGATCAATAGCTCGCGTATAGCTCCCCTGTTTTATTTTTGATATGTTCCTAGAGAAAACTAAGTTGAAATATGATAGTAGCAATGATGCGGACTGGTTCCGTGATCTGAGAATTATCCTCATTGCTGCATAGAAGAATTATGTCCTTGATGCACCGCTAGGTGACAGACCTATTACAGGAGCAGCTGCAAACGTTATGAATGTTTAGCAAGCTCGATATGATGACTACTTGATAGTTTAGTGCGCCATGATTTACGGCTTAGAACCGGGACTTCAAAAACGTTTTGAACGCCACGGAGCATATGAGATGTTCCAAGAGATGAAATTGGTATTTCAGACTCATGCCCGTGTCGAGAGGTATGAGACCTCTGACAAGTACTTTGCCTACAAGATGGAGGAGAATAGCTCAGCTAGTGAGCATGTGCTCAGAATGTCTGGGTACTACAATCGCTTGAATCAAGTGGGAGTTAATCTTCCAGATAAGATAGCGATTGATAGAGTTCTCTAGTCACTATCACCAAGTTACTAGAACTTCATGATGAACTATAATATGCAAGGGATGACGAAAACGATTCCCAAGCTCTTCGCGATGCTGAAATCGGCAAAGGTAGAAATAAAAAATTAGCATCAAGTGTTGATGGTTGACAAGACCACTAGTTTCAAGAAAAAGGGCGAGGAAAAGAAAGGGAACTTCAAGAAGAATGGCAAGCAAGTTGTCACTCCCGTGAAGAAGCCCAAAGATGGACCTAAGCCTGAAACTGAGTGCTTCTACTGCAAAGGAAATGTTCACTGGAAGCGGAACTGCCCCAAATACTTGGCGGATAAGAAGGATGGCAAGGTGAACAAAGGTATATTTGATATACATGTTATTGATGTGTATTTTACTAGTGTTCATAGTAGCCCCTGGGTATTTGATACCGGTTCAGTTGCTAACATTAGTAACTCAAAATAGGAGTTGCAAAATGAACAGAGACTAGTTAATGACGAGGTGACGATGAGTGTTGGGAGTGATTCCAAGGTTGATAAGATCACCATCGCACACTCCCTCTACCTTTGGGATTAGTGTTGGACCTAAATAAATGTTATTTGGTGTTTGCGTTGAACATGAATATGATTGGATCATGTTTATTGCGATACGGTTATTCATTTAAGTCAGAGAATAATTGTTGTTCTGTTTATATGAATAAAGCCTTCTATGGCCATACACTCAATATAAATGGTTTATTGAATCTCGATCGTAGTGATATACATATTCATAATATTGATGCCAAAAGATGCAAAGTTGATAATGATAGTGCAACATATTTGTGGCACTGCCGTTTAGGTCATATTGGTGTAAAGCGCATGAAGAAACTCCATGCAGATGGACTTTTGGAATCACTTGATTATGAATCATTTGATGCTTGCGAACCATGCCTCATGGGCAAGATGACTAAGACTCCGTTCTCCGGAACAATGGAGCGAGCTACTGACTTATTGGAAGTAATACATACTGATGTATGCAGTCCGATGAGTGTTGAGGCTCGCGGCGGGTATCGTTATTTTCTGACCTTCACAGATGATTTGAGCAGATATGGGTATATCTACTTAATGAAACACAAGTCTGAAACATTTGAAAAGTTCAAAGAATTTCAGAGTGAAGTGAAAATCATCGTAACAAGAAAATAAAGTTTCTACGATCTGATCGCAGAGGCGAATATTTGAGTTACGAGTTTGGTCTTCATTTAAAACAATGTGGAATAGTTTCGCAACTCACGCCACCTGGAACACCACAGCGTAATGGTGTGTCCGAACGTCGTAACCGTACTTTATTAGATATGATGCGATCTATGATGTCTCTTACCGATTTACCACTATCGTTTTGGGGTTATGCATTAGAGACAGCTGCATTCACGTTAAAATAGGGCACCATCTAAATCCATTGAGACGACACCATATGAATTGTGGTTTGGCAAGAAACCTAAGTTGTCGTTTCTTCAAGTTTGGGGTTGTGATGCTTATGTGAAAAAGCTTCAGCCTGATAAGCTCAAACCCAAATCGGAGAAGTGCGTCTTCATAGGATACCCAAAAGAAACTGTTGGGTACACCTTCTATCACAGATCCGAAGGCAAAATCTTTGTTGCTAAGAATGGATCCTTTCTAGAGAAGGAGTTTCTCTCGAAAGAAGTGAGTGGGAGGAAAGTAGAACTTGATGAGGTAATTGTACCTTCTCTTGAATTGGAAAGTAGTTCATCACAGAAACCAGTTCCAGTGATGCCCACGCCAATTAGTGAGGAAGCTAATGATGATGATCATGAAACTTCAGATCAAGTTACTACAGAACCTCGTAGGTCAACCAGAGTACGTTCTGCACCAGAGTGGTACGGTAATCTTGTTCTAGAAGTCATGTTACTAGACCATGACGAACCTACGAACTATGAGGAAGCGATGATGAGCCCAGATTTCGCAAAATGGCTTGAGGCCATGAAATCTGAGATGGGATCCATGTATGAGAACAAAGTATGGACTTTGGTTGACTTGCCCGATGATCGGCAAGCCATAGAAAATAAATGGATCTTCAAGAAGAAGACTGACGCTGATGGTAATGTTACTGTCTACAAAGCTCAACTAGTCACGAAAGGTTTTCGACAAGTTCAAGGAGTTGACTACGATGAGACTTTCTCACCCGTAGCGATGCTTAAGTTTGTCCGAATCATGTTAGCAATTGCCGCATTTTATGAAATCTGGCAAATGGACGTCAAAACTGCATTCCTTAATGGATTTCTTAAAGAAGAGTTGTATATGATGCAACCAAAAGGTTTTGTCAATCCTAAAGGTGCTAACAAAGTGTGCAAGCTCTAGCGATCCATTTATGGACTGGTGCAAGCATCTCGGAGTTGGAATATACGCTTTGATAGTATGATCAAAGCATATGGTTTTATACAGACTTTTTGAGAAGCCTGTATTTACAAGAAAGTGAGTGGGAGCTCTGTAGCATTTCTAATATTATATGTGGATGACATATTGTTGATTGGAAATGATATAGAATTTCTGGATAGCATAAAAGGATACTTGAATAAGAATTTTTCAATAAAAAGACCTCGGTGAAGCTGCTTAAGTATTGAGCATCAAGATCTATAGGGATAGATCGAGACGCTTAATAGGACTTTCACAAAGCACATACCTTGACAAAATTTTGAAGGAGTTCAAAAAGGGATCAGTCAAAGAAAGAGTTCATGCCTGTATTCAAGGTATAAAGTTGAGTAAGACTCAAAGCATGACCACGGCAGAAGATAGAGAGAGAATGAAAGTCATTCCCTATGCCTCAGCCATAGGTTCTATAAAGTATGCCATGCTGTATACTAGACCTATTGTGTACCTTGCCATGAGTTTGGCAAGGGGGTACGATAGTGATCCAGGAATGGATCACTGGACAGCGGTCAAAATTATCCTTAGTTGCCTAAGAGGACTAAGGAAATGTTTCTCGGTTATGGAGGTGACAAAGAGTTGTCGTAAAGGGTTACGTCGATGCAAGCTTTGACACTAATCCAGATGACTCTAAGTCTCAATCTGGATACATATGGAATATGGGAGCAAATTGGCTAGAGTAGCTCCATGCAGAGCATTGTAGACATAGAAATTTGCAAATATACATACGGATCTGAATGTGACAGACCCAGTGACTAAACTTCTCTCACAAGCAAAACATGATCACACCTTAGTACTCTTTGGGTGTTAATCACATGGCAATGTGAACTAGATTACTGACTCTAGTAAACCCTTTGGGTGTTGGTCACATGGCGATGTGAACTATGGGTGTTAATCACATGGTGATGTGAACTATTCGTGTTAATCACATGGCGATGTGAACTAGATTATTGACTCTAGTGCAAGTGGGAGACTGAAGGAAATATGCCCTAGAGGCAATAATAAAGTTGTTATTTATATTTCCTTATATCATGATAAATGTTATTATTCATGCTAGAATTGTATTAACTGGAAATTTGATACATGTGTGAATACATAGACAAAACACCGAGTCCCTAGTAAGCCTCTACTAGACTAGCTCGTTAATCAAAGATGGTTAAGTTTCCTAACCATAGACATGTGTTGTCATTTGATGAACGGGATCACATCATTAGGAGAATGATGTGATGGACGAGACCCATCCGTTAGCTTAGCATAATGATCGTTAAGTTTTATTGCTATTGCTTTCTTCATGACTTATACATATTCCTCTGACTATGAGATTATGCAACTCCCGAATACCGGAGGAACATTGTGCTATCAAACATCACAACGTAACTTGGTGATTATAAAGATGCTCTACAGGTGTCTCCGAAGGTGTTTGTTGGGTTGGCATAGATCGAGATTAGGATTTGTCACTCCGAGTATCGGAGAGGTATCTCTGGGCCCTCTCGGTAATGCACATCATATGAAGCCTTGCAAGCAATGTAACTAATGAGTTAGTTGCGGGATGATGCATTACGGAACGAGTAAAGAGACTTGCCGATAACGAGATTGAACTAGGTATGATGATACCGATGATCGAATCTCGGGCAAGTAACATACCGATGACAAAGGGAATAACGTATGTTGTTATGCGGTTTGACCGATAAAGATCTTCGAAGAATATGTAGGAGCCAATATGATCATCCAGGTTCTGCTATTGGTTATTGACCGGAGATGTGTCTCGGTCATGTCTACATAGTTCTCGAACCCGTAGGGTCCGCACGCTTAACGTTCGATGACGATTTATATTATGAGTTATGTGATTTGATGACTGAAGATTGTTCGGAGTCCCGGATGAGATCACGGACATGACGAGGAGTCTCGAAATGGTCGAGAGGTAAAGATTAATATATTGGAAGGTTATATTCGGACACCGGAATGGTTCCGAAGTGATTCGGGTATTTTTCGGAGTACCGGGAGGTTACCGGAACCCCCCCGGGGAAGTATTGGGCCTTCATGGGCTTTAGTGGAAAGGAGAGAAGGGCCGCAAGGGGTAGCCCCCCCATGGCAGGTCCGAATTGGACTAGGGAGGGGGCGGCGCCCCCCTCTTTCCTTCTTCCTCTTCCTCCTTCCCTCTCTCCCTCTCTTGGAAAAGGAAGGGGAGTCCAACTAGGATTGGGAATCCTAGTTGGACTCCCCCTATGCCGCGCCCCCTCCCTAGGCCGGCGGCCTCCTCCTCCCTCCTTTATATACGTGGGCAGGGGGGCACCCCAAAAGACAACAAGATCAATTGTCTTAGCCGTGTGCGGTGCCCCCTCCACAGTTTAACACCTCGGTCATAACGTCGTAGTGCTTAGGTGAAGCCCTGCGCCGGTAACTTCATCATCACCGTCGCCACGCCGTCGTGCTGACGGAACTCTCCCTCGTCCTCAACTGGATCAAGAGCTCAAGGGACGTCATCGAGCTAAACGTGTGCTGAACTCGGAGGTGCCGTACGTTCGGTGCTTGATCGGTTGGATCGCGAAGACGTTCGACTACATCAACCGCGTTAAGCTAACGCTTCCGCTTTCGCTCTATGAGGGTACGTGGACATACTCTCCCCCTCTCGTTGCTATGCATCTCCTAGATAGATCTTGCGTGAGCATAGGAATTTTTTTGAAATTGCACGTTCCCCAACACCTTTGCCGAGCACGCTCAGTAAGAGGCAGAGGAGGAGGAGCCTACCGACGAGCTGGACAATTGCAATATGGTGCCTGCCGCTGCTGCACCTTCAGCGACGCTCACTTCGAACGCCCTCTGCCGCTCCAGACGACCCCTCTTGAAGTGGTGGTTCTCCTCGTAGATCTCCTGATTCCTCGCCTCTGAGGTGGCGTGTGCCACGGCCACGGCGGCGGTAAGGCTCTTTGCGTGCTCGACGAGGTGCTCCTCCTCCTCCCGCAGGAACTCGGTGTAGCGCGCAAGGTCGCTGACGCACGTGCGGGCATCCACCTCCGCCTCCCGCCTTCGGGTGGTGGTGGCGGAGCGGGTGATGACCCCGGCGGTCGACGGTGGGCTGGCGGCCACGGCGGCTGACGATGGGGTGGCGGCCACGACCACCACCTCCCGCCTTCGGGCCGCGGTGGCGGAGCGGGTGATGGCCACGGTGGCCGGCAGTGGGGTGGCGGCCACGACGACCACCTCCCGCCTTCGGGCCATGGCGGCGGAGCAGGCGATGGCCCTGGCTTTCGACGGTGGTGTCGCGGCAACGGCGGCCGGCAACAGCTGCCGACGGGCAGCGGCGGCGGAGCGTGTGGTGGGTGTTCCGCGCACACCCAACAGGGACGCCACGCGCACTACACTACGCCGCCACCGTGGTGTAGCCTCCCAGCTGGAGCTGTCCTCTGATGACGGCGGAGTGGCTGAACAACGACGACGGACCGGTGCCATTGGCGATTGTGGTAGAAGCAGACGAGATAAGCTACAGGGAGGGAGGGGAACATGCGACGCAGGACTCGCCGGCCGTGAGGGTTTATATAGCAGGCCGGTAAGCATTGGGATTTTGGGGGATTTCACCGAGTCCGGCAGGAAGCTTGCGCGGGAACCTGCGAGGTTGCGCGGGAACGGGCTCACCAACGATTCATTGGCGCCACCGTTTGGCCAAAAGAACGCCCCCGCGCGCTGCGCAAGCTTGCGCTGTAAGCCGTCTGCGGCAGCGGGGTGACAAGACGTGCGAGAGGAGGACGAAAGGCCACATACACATACGGTTAATAAAAAAATGTTTGCGATTTAATTACCTACTATACCCCCGTCCTGGTTTATAAGTAGGATTTAACTAATAAAATACGAATGCATGTCGCCAAAGATTATATAGTTGGATTCGTTGACATGAGGGAGTGTCTTCTTCCTGCCCCAGAAGAGGGATCGAGCCACAGAGCAGTGGCGGGAGCATCACAAGAAGTAGATGACTAGATGATCGTTTCTCCTAGTTTAGAATGCATACAATTGTTTATTGAGGTGTGTGTGAATTATCTGTATAGTCACTTATGTAATTCTTCTATAGACAGAGCAAATCACACGGCTTATTAGCATCAATCGTCTGTGTTATTATTTGTCTTCGCACACATTTCTTATTACGGACCTGTCTGCCGCGTATCACACACATCTTGTTCAGTTGAACCGTTTCTATTGCGTTGCCTAATCACACACAGTTCATCCTAGTGAACTGCATGCCGTATATCGCACACGCCCTCATCTGGCTGCCCGTTTCTGTTGTTTTGCATCATCGCAAACAGTTCTTCTGAATTAACCGTTTGCCACTCATCGCACACATAACTCCAATATGAACCGTGTTTGATGTCACTGCCATCGCAAACATTTTGCATCTTTTTTGATGGTTTTATTACATCACCGTTTGTGATTGATGCATCACACACAGTTTCGTCGAAGGGTCTCTGATTCGACTGTCGCGTTTGGACCATCCTGCAGTAGTGTGCGTGCCTTCGGCTGTGCGGGGTGTCAGTGTTCCACGACATCATGATCACAATGGCGAGGTGCTGTTGCGGTGGCGGAGTGACCAAACATGGACAATGGCCCCAATCCGGTGGGCACGGATGGAGGTACGCAACGTTCCGAATGAAAATCCTCCCTGTCTTTGGTCGGTGCTGGCGGCGAGGACGCCTATGGGTGTCGTTCCCCTCCTTGCAAGCATCACGGAGGTGTGTGATACGTCTCAAATGTATCTATAATTTTTTATTGTTCCATGCTATTAAAGTATCAATCTTGGATGTTTTATATGCAATTATATCTATTTTATATAATTTTTTGGGACTAACCTATTAACGTAGTGCCTAGTGCCAGTTGCTGTTTTCTGCTTGTTTTTGGTTTTCGAGAAAATTAGTACCGAACGGAGTCCAAACGCTACAAAACTTTTTGACGGTTTTTTTTCTAGAAAAAAGACCCTGGAAGCTTTGGGAGTAGACCAGAGGATGTACGAGGAGATGGCAAGGCAACCCGGCGCGCCCAGGGGGGTGCTCCGTTGCCATGTGGGGCCCTCGAGGCTCCGCCTGACCTAATTTCACTTTTATAAATTCTCAAATATTGGAAAACTAATAGAGAGCCACCCGAAACACTTTTTCCGCCACCACAAGCTTCTGTTCTTCCATGATCCCATTTGGAGGCCTTTTGCGGTACTCTGCCTGAGGGGGAATCGATCACGGAGGGGTTCTACATCATCCTTGCTGCCTTCCGATGATGCGTGAGTAGTTTACCATAGACCTACGGGTCCATAGCTAGTAGCTAGATGGTTTCTTCTCTCTCTTTGATCTTCAATACCATGTTCTCCTCGATGTTCTTGGAGTTCTATCCGATGTAATCTTCTTTTGTGGTGTGTTTGTTGGGATCCGATGAATTATGGGTTTATGATCTGAATATTCATGGGAAGTAATTGTGTCTTTTCAAAACTTTATTATGTATAATTTTTATAACTTTGCATTTCTCTCCGATCTATCCGTTTGGTTTGGCCAACTAGATTAATTTATCTTCAATGGGAGAGGTGCTTTGTGGTGGGTTCAATCTTGCGGCGCTCTATCCCAGTGACAGAAAGGGACAAGAAACGTATTTGTATTGTTGCCATTAAGGGTAAAATGATGAGGTTTATTCATATTAGTTGAATTTACTTTGTCTACATAATGTCATCTTTCTTAAGGCGTTACTCTGTTTTTATTAATTAATACCCTAGACGCATGCTGGATAGCGGTCGATGGGTGGAGTAATAGTAGTATATGCAGGCAGGAGTCAGTCTACTTGTTTCGGACGTGATGCCTATATACATGATCATTGCCTTGAATATCATCATAACTATGCGCTTTTCTATCAATTGCCCAACAGTAATTTGTTCACCCACCGTATGCTATGTGTTCGAGAGAGAAGCCTCTAGTGAAAACTATGGCCCCCGGGTCTACTTTAATTGTATAAAAAACCAAAAATATATTTGCTGCAATTTTATTTCTTTTATTTTATTTTGCAATTTATCTATCCACCACTACAAGATTTGATCCTTGAAATTAACGAGTTCAAGGGGATTGACAACCCTCTTGCCCGTGTTGGGTGCAAGTATTTGCTTTTGTGTGTGCAGGTGTTGTTCATAAGGCTTTGCGTGATTTTCCTATTGGTTCGATAAACTTTGGTTCTCACTGAGGGAAATACTTATCTCTATTGTACTGCATCTCCTCTCCTCTTCGAGGAAAATCCCAACGCAGCTCACAAGTAGCAGGAAGAATTTTTGGCATCATTGCCGGGGAGACATCATCAAAACCTATCAAGTACCTTCGCACAAACTATCATCTACTTGCTCTACTTTTATTTGCCTTTTGCCTCTCATTTTCATCTCTGCCACTTCTATTTTTTTTACAAAAACACAAAAATATTTTTATTTGCTTGTTTGCTCGCTTTGCTTTAAGTTGCTATCAGGTCTGAGTTTGAGAAAGTTATCATTGAGAGTGCTAGTGAAGATAGTACTAGTGAGTCTCTTGAGGAAAAACCTAAACTATTTGATCTTAACAATGACCCTCTCGAGAACGAAGCTCCTCATAATGAAAATTCCACTGTTTTTAAAACTAAAACTTACCATGTGGGTAGTGGGAATATTATTGGGAAGCATATTATTCAAGAATTTTTAATTGCACGGGAGTGATACCATTAATTAAGGGGCCCATTCTTGACAAAACAAGTTGCTATATGGATGCTATTGCTATGCTTGTGCTTAAGTTAGAAAGAATTTTTTGCATATTCATCCAACCCTACAAAAGATATTCTTTGAGCTTCCAAACATCCATAATCCTAGGGCTAAAAAGATTGCCACCATCATTCTTATGCATGAATTTGATTACATAATTTGAGAAACTAGGGACATCTTTGCTTTTTATAAGGTATAATTTGAGAAACTAAGGAGTAGAGGAAATCCTTCATGACAAAGACACCATACGTAGGTTGGAATCCAATGATTATCTTGCTTATGGTGAAAATATTAGAAAGAGAGTTCCTTATGCTGAATTAATTAAAACGTTGTACCACAACACTTGTGATAAGTTTGAATGGGTTACTAAGGGAATTGATGAAGGATTTAGTGAGGAGTGGTTTGAAAACATTGCTAGGGATCCACTTGATGATGAAATACATGTATTGTATGAGGATCTCTATGGTGATGATTGGGAGTTTGAAGTTTTTTTTTTGACAGAAAGACTATAAGGGAACCCCCTATAGTATAATGGTGTAACAAACCCAAATTGCAAGTACCATGCCTTGAACCTGGGTGGGTGGGAAGGCAACAACCCTTTCCCACCACTAGGCTATGCCTTAGTCTGCTTCGGAGTTTGAAGTTATGAGTGTTAAAATTACCGAGCAAAGTCCCTTTAACTATTTAAGCTCTCCTACTAGAAAAGTAGAGCATGAGAATAGGGAATTAATGAGAGAATCTTTTGAAGAATTGATTAAAAAGGATTTGGGAATGAAATATGATAATACTTGAAACAATGCCTTACGCCTAGCTAGGGGCGTAAAACAATAGCGCTTGTTGGGTGGCAACCAAATAGTTATCTTTATTTTTTCCTTTTTATTTTATGTTTTTGGGTGTTGACACAATTATGCTACTGTTATGATTGTGTTTTTATGTTTTAATTAGTGTTTGTGCCAAGTAAAACCTTTGGGATGATTTGGTTGATAGTTGACTTGATTATGTGCAAAAACAGAAACTTTTGCACTCAGTCCAGGAATTATTAAAAATCACTAGAATGTGATTTTGATCTGAATTTTTTTACACATGCTTGATATACAAATTGCCCATGTTGTCCTAATTTTTCAGAATTTGTCGAGTTACAGAAGTATGGCATTTGTTCAGATCATTACAGACTGTTCTGTTTTAGACAGATTCTATTTTCGTTGCATAGTTTGCTTGTTTTAACGTTGCTATGGATTATATCGGGGGTCGGGGTATAAGTCATGGATAAGTTAGAATAAAATAGCTATTATGCAATAATAAAATATGAATGGGTTCATAACAGTACCTAAAGTTTATGATTTACTTGTTGTACTAACGGATCTTACGAGGTTTCTGTTGAGTTTTGTGTGCTGAAGTTTTCAAGTTTTGGGTGAGATCACGATGAATGAAGGAATAAGGAGCGGTAGGTCCCTAAGCTTGGGGATGAACAAGTCACCCCAAGATAATATTAAAGGAAGACCCAAGCATCTAAGCTTGGGGATACAACATATGACATCCCCTCTTTCGTCTACAAACCATTGGTATATTACTTGGAGCTATATTTTTATTCATCACATGATATGAGTTTTGCTTGGAGCGTCTTGTGCCATAGTAGTTTTTGCTTTGTTTTCTTTTTAGTTTGTCACAATCATCATTTGCTGGACACACCTTTTGAGAAGGACACACATTTATTCGTGATTTGTTAGAATACTGTACATGCTTCAGTTATACCTTTTGAGCTAGGCAGTTGCTCTACTAGTGCTTCACTTATATCTTTGAGAGCACGACGGTGGTTATATTTTAAAGAAATAGTTGCACTCTCATTCTTCACTTATATATTTTTGAGATTTTAATAAATAGTAATTGCAATATGCACATGTTATGAAGTTGGTCCTGATATGATAGGTATTCAAGAGGGGTATAATAAAAACTTTCATGTAGACCACTGAATATGATATGTTTGATTCCTTGCAATAGTTTTGCGATATTAAGATGGTGATATGTGGGATGTACTAGTGAATGATTGTGGTTTAGTAAGAATATTGGTGTTAAGGTTTGTGATTCCCGAAGCATGCACGTATAGTCTCTAGTTATGCGATGAAGTTGGAGCATGATTTATTATTGAGTGTCTACCTTATGAGTGGCGGTCGGGGATGAGCGATGGTATTTTCCTACCAATCTATCTCCCTAGGGGCATGCGTAGTAGTACTTTGCTTCGAGGGTGTAACATCCCCAGATCCTAACCTTGTAATTAAGCTAATTAAATTGCCATGATCATCTTAATTGAATTGCATTTAGAAAATAATCCAACTTCAAATTCATATTCCAAACACAAGTCAAATAATTAATTCTTCAAATTGCAAAACTAAAGTGTTCACAATTTTGCAAATATTCACTAAATAACTGTCAAATTGAACCCAACATTATTTGACCCACCAATTAATTCCTAGGAAATTAGTAACTGTTCCAACAGCAAATAAATTGGTCTTTTCAAAATTAATAATTATTTATACAATACAAAATGCCCCTAAACTTTGTGATTAGATCCAAAGCATTGCAGGGTATTTATGTGAAAAATTTCATGTGCAACAAAATACATTTGAATTTAAATAAAATGCAAAACGGTGCCTAACAGTTGAAAGCAGAAAGAAAATAGAAAAGAGGAGGTGGATCACTATGCACTTAGGCCCAACATGCACAGCACAGGCCCAGCCCACCCCTGCACCTTCTCCTATCTCTGTTCACACGGGGCATGGTGGATGAACAACGCTCGTCCATTGCTCGGATGGCCGCGTGCCGAGCATCCGTCGTCTTCCCCATGGGGATAAGGTCTTCCCCGACCCCTCGCTAACCCTAGACCTCTCTGTTTTCCCCTCACGCCCCCACGCTCTCTACCCGAGCTTGACCACCCTCTGTCGTCACTGTGCCGTCATAGTTGTCATGGCTACGGCCACTTCCTCGCCAAGCCAACATGCCTGGGAACACCAACATCGTCTGCTTCATCCCCTTCACCCCTGGATCAGGGACGGGAAGCCTCGTCGCCGTTGCCCCCTTCTCCGACGTCTGCCACGGCCGCGGCCTCAATCCGCCGGCAACCGACCCCCCAGATCCCGTCGACCGCTCCACGACCTTCGCTGTGAGCCTCCTCCTCTGCCCCATCCGTTCCCCCTTCCTCCCCTTGTCGTAGTTCGTCGTGGCCTGAGCTCCACTCGCCGCGCCCGACGCGCCCCCGCGCGCGCTCGCCCTCGCGACTGCCTGCACCCGGCATGCTCCTGCCCGCACTCACGTCTGCTCTCTGACTGCCTCGTGCTCGCCCCTCCACGGCCCCAGCTCGCTCACCCATGCGTTGTCGCGCCCCTGCCATCCCATGCCGCGCAATTTTCGGCCGAGCTCGTGGTCAGCCCGATCGCTCGCGCCCGTGTAGGCCCGTCCCATTGTTGCTGCTCATGCTACTGTTGCTGCCTGCTGCCTCACTGCAGCCCGCGCGCGTCCGCCGCTCGCCCCGCCTGTAGTTCGCCTCGCCGATGCGCGCGTGATACGTCTTCATCGTATCTACTTTTCCTAACGCTTTTGCTCCTGTTTTGGACTCTAATTTGCATGATTTCAATGAAACTAACCCGGACTGACGCTATTTTCAGCAGAACTACCATGGTGTTGTTTTTGTGCAGAAATAAAAGTTCTCGAAATTGGATGAAACTTTTTGGAGAATTATTTCAGAATAAATAAAAAATACTGGAACCAAGAGCCACCGGAGGGGGTGCCCTGGCTGCCCACAAGACACCAGGGCACGCCACCCCCCTGGCGCGCCCTGGTGGGTGGTGGGGCCCTCAGTGCTCCGCTGACCCTAATTCCGACGCTATAAAATACTTTTTTTTAGAAAAAATAGGAGAGGAAATTTCATCGCATTTTACGATACGGAGCCGCCGCCACCTCCTGTTCTTCATTGGGAGGCCAGATCTGGAGCTCGTCTGGGGCTCCGGAGAGGGGAATCTTCGGTCTTCGTCATCACCAACCCTCCTTCATTACCAATTCCATGGTGCACCCCACCGGGAGTGAGTAATTCCTTCATAGGCTCGCTGGTCGGGGAGGAGTTGGATGAGATTCATCATGTAATTGAGTTAGTTTTGTTAGGGCTTGATCCCTAATATCCACTATGTTCTGAGATTGTTGTTGCTATGACTTTGCCATGCTTAATGCTGGTCACTAGGGCCCGAATGCCATGATTTCATATCTGAACCCTTTATGTTTTCACCATTAAATTTATGTTCTAGATCCGAACTTGCAAGTCATATGCACCTATTACGTGTTATGATCCGTAAACCCTAGGGTGGCAATAATTGGGATACTTTCCGGTGATGACCTTAGTTTGAGGAGTTCATGTATTCACTATGTGTTAATGCTTTGTTCCGGTTCTCTATTAAAAGGAGGCATTAATATCCTTTAGTTTCCTTATGGACCCTGCTGCCATGGGAGGGTAGGACAAAAGATGTCATGCAAGTTCTTTTCCATAAGCATGTATGACTATTTACGGAATACATGCCCACATTATATTTATGAACTGGAGCTAGTTCTGTGTCGCCCTAGGTTATGACTGTTATATGATGAATATCATCCATCGAATTCACTGATCCAATGCGTACGAGTTTTCCACATATTGTTCTTGCTAAGTCACTATTGCTATTGATACTGTCACAACTGCTACAAAACTGTTACTGTTGTTACTGTTACCACTGCTATCGTTACTACTACTATCAAACTACCATATTATTGTGCCATTGATCACTTTGTTGCAGATATTTAATCTCCAGGTGTGGTTGAATTGACAACACAACTACTAATACTTACAAATATTCTTTGGCTCTCCTTGTGTCGAATCTATAAATTTGGGTTGAATACTCTACCCTCGAAAACTGTTGCGATCCCCTATACTTGTGGGTTATCAAGACCTTTTTCTGGCGCCGTTGCTGGGGAGCATAGCGATATTTATTGAGTCACTTGGGATTATTATCTATTTGTCACTATGAAGAATCTGAAAGATCCAAGACCCAAGATCGTTCCCTCTATGACAAGGGGAGGTAAGGAACTGCCATCTAGCTCTGCACTTGATTCACCTTCTGTTTTGAATTGACTTGCAACACCACCACATGCTATTAATCCTGATATGTCGCAAGCTGCTGATGATGCTACTGATACGTCCATTTTGCATCAGGATTCCTACTGTTATTTATAATGTTTTTATGCATAATAATGCTTTATGGAGTAATTCTAATGCCTTTTCTCTCATAATATGCAAGGTTTACACAAAGAGGGAGAATGCTGGCAGCTGGAATTCTGGACCTGAAAAAGCTACGTCAGAGTTACCTATTCTGCACATCTCCAAATGAGCTAAAAATTTAAGGAGAATTATTTTCGAATATATAAAAAATACTGGAGCAAATAACTACCGGAGGGGGGGCACCTGGTGAGCACAAGACACCAAGGCATGCCAGGCCCCCCAGGCGCGCCCTAGTGGGTTGTGCTCAGCCCGGCCCACCTTCGGTGCCCATCTTCTGGTATATAGGTCATTTTAACCTAGAAAAAATAAGGAGATGACTTTTGGGATGAAGCGCCGCCGCCTCGAGGCAGAACTTGGGCAGGAGTACTTTGTTATCATCGTTTATGTGATTTAGGTGCTAGCGTGAGTGCTATTCCTTTTAACTTATACCAAGAAATTATGGATGACATAGCACCCGCTGAAATAGAAGACATAGATATTACTATTAAACTTGCTAATAGAGACACCATCACACCACTTGGGATTGTTAGAGATGTTGAAGTCTTGTGTGGAAAAATAAAATACCCTACTAATTTTCTAGTTCTTGGTTCTCCACAAGATGACTTTTGTCCCATTATCTTTGGTAGACCTTTCTTGAACACCGTCAATGCTAAAATAGATTGTGAGAAACAAACTGTCGGTGTTAGCTTCGGTTATGAGTCTCATGAGTTTAATTTCTCCAAGTTTAGTAGACAACCTAATAAGAAGGAATTGCCTAGTAAGGATGAAATAATTAGTCTTGCTTCTATTGCCGTGCCTCCTACTAATCCACTAGTACAATATTTACTAGACCATGAAAATGATATGCATATGCATGAAAGAAATGAAATAGATAAAATTTTCTTTGAACAACAACCTCTGCTCAAACACAATTTGCCTATTGAGACTCTAGGAGGTCCTCGTCCACCTAAAGGTGATCCTATGTTTGAATTAAAACAATTGCCTGACACTTTGAAATATGCTTATCTCGATGAGAAAAAGATATATCCTGTTATTATTAGTGCTAACCTTTCAGAACATGAAGAAGAAAGATTATTGAAAATTTTGAAGAAGCACCGTGCTGCTATTGGATATACTCTTGATGATCTTAAGGGCATTAGTCCCACTCTCTGTCAGCATAAGATTAATATGGAACCTGATGCTAAACCCGTTGTTGATCATCAACGATGTTTGAATCCTAAGATGAAAGAAGTGGTAAGAACTGAAATATTTAAACTTCTGGAAGCAGGTATAATCTATCCCATAGCTGATAGTAGATGGGTAAGTCCTATTCATTGTGTCCCTAAGAAGGGAGGTATTACTGTTGTTCCTAATGATAAAAATGAACTTATTCCACAAAGAATTGTTATTGGTTATAGAATGGTAACTGATTTTAGAAAATTAAATAAAGCAACTAGAAAAGATCATTACCCTCTGCCTTTTATCTAAGCACACACACTTTTGCTTCCTTGATGGATATTCTGGTTTTTCTCAAATACCTGTTTCACAATTTGATCAAGAGAAAGCCACCTTTACTTGCCCTTTTGGAACTTATGCTTATAGACGTATGCCTTTTGGTTTATGCAACGCACCTGCTACCTTTTAAAGATGTATGACTGCTATATTCTCTGATTTTTGTGAAAAGATTGTTGAGGTTTTCATGTATGATTTTTCTGTTTATGGAACTTCTTTTGATGATTACTTAAGCAACCTTGATCGAGTTTTGCAGAGATGTGAGCAAACTAATCTTGTCTTGAATTGGGAGAAGTGCCACTTTATGGTTAATGAAGGCATTGTCTTGGGGCATAAGATTTCTGAATGAGGTATTGAGGTGGATAAAGCTAAAGTTGATGCAATTGAGAAAATGGCATGTCCTAAAGATATTAAAGGTATTCGTATTTCCTTGGTCATGATGGTTTCTATAGGAGGTTTATTAAAGACTTCTCTAAAATTTCTAGGCCTCTTACAAATCTTTTACAAAAGGATGTTCCATTTGTTTTTGATGATGATTGTGTAGAAGCCTTTGAAACACTTAAGAAAGCTTTAACTTCTGCACCTATTGTTCAACCACCTGATTGGAACTTGCCTTTTGAAATTATGTGTGATGCCAGTGATTATACTGTTGGTGCTGTTCTAGGACAAAGAGTTGATAAGAAATTGTATGTTATTCATTATGCTAGCAAAACTCTAGACAGTGCCCAACGAAATTATGCTACTACTGAAAAATATTTTTTAGCAGTTGTGTTTGCTTGTGACAAATTCAGATCTTATATTGTTGATTCCAAAGTAATTGTTCACACTAATCATGCTGCTATTAAATATCTTATGGAAAAGAAAAATGCAAAACCTAGACTCATTAGGTGGGTTCTTTTGCTACCAGAATTTAATTTACATATCACCAATAGGAAAGGAGCTGAGAACCCCGTAGCTGATAACTTGTCTAGGTTAGAGAATATTCTTGATGACCCACTACCTATTGATGATAGCTTTCCTGATGAGCAATTATCTGCAATAAGTGTTTCTCACAATACTCCTTGGTATGCTGACTATGCTAATTATATTGTTGCTAAATATTTACCACCTAGTTTTACATATCAACAAAAGAAAAAATTCTTCTATGATTTAAGACATTACTTTTGGGATGACCCACATCTTTATAAAGGAGTAGATGGTATTATTAGATGCTGTGTACCTGAGCATGAACAGGAACAAATCCTACGGAAATGTCACTCCGAAGCTTATGGAGGGCATCATGCGGGAGATAGAACTGCTCAGAAGGTATTGCAATCTGGTTTTATTGGCCTACTCTCTTCAAGGATGCCCGTAAGTTTGTTTTTATCTTGTGATGAATGTCAAAGAATTGGTAATATTGGTAAGCGTCAGGAAATGCCTATGAATTACTCACTTGTTGTTGAACCATTTGATGTTTGTGGTTTTGATTATATGGGACCATTTCCTTCCTCTAATGGGTATACACATATTTTGGTTGTTGTTGATTATGTTACTAAGTGGATAGAAGATATTCCAACTAGTAGTGCTGATCATAACACTTCCATTAAAATGCTTAAAGAAGTTATTTTCCCAAGGTTTGGAGTCCCTAGATATTTAATGACTGATGGTGGTTCACACTTTATTCATGGTGCTTTCCGTAAAATGCTTGCTAAATATGATGTTAACCATAGAATTGCTTCACCCTATCATCCTCAATCTAGTGGTCAAGTTGAACTGAGCAATAGAGAAATAAAACTAATATTACAAAAAAATGTTAATAGGTCCCGAAAGAATTGATCTAAGAAATTGGATGATGCACTTTGGGCCTACATAACAGCATATAAAAATCCTATGGGTATGTCTCCCTATAAAATGGTTTATGGAAAAGCTTGTCATTTGCCTTTTGGGTTAGAATATAAAGCATATTGGGTAATTAAAGAACTTAATTATGATTTCAAACTTGCCGGTGAAAAGAGGTTATTTGATATTAGCTCACTAGATGAATGGAGAACCCAAGCTTATGAAAATGCAAAATTATTTAAATAAAAAGTTAAAAGATGGCATGACAAAAGAATCCAAAAGCGGGAATTCAAATTTGGGGAATATGTACTTTTGTACAACTCTCGTTTTAGATTCTTTGCAGGAAAACTTCTCTCCAAATGGGAAGGACCACATAATATCGAAGAGGTTTATCGCTCTGGAGCTATCAAAATTAATAATGCGGAAGGTACTAACCCGAAGGTGGTCAATGGGCAAAGAATTAAGCACTATATCTCAGGTACGCCTATTAATGTTGAAAGCAATATTATTCAAACCATGACACCAGAGGAACACATAAAAGAAACCTTCCGGAACACTCCAGAATCCTAAAAAAAGAGGAGGTACATGATACGGTAAGTAAACGGGCTCCGAAAAATCCGCAAAAATATTTTCTATCAGTTTTGGAATATTAAAAAAATTAGGAAAATAAGAAATAACTAGGAAGGCAACCGAGGAGGGCACAAGACACCAGGGCGCGCCTGCCTTGCCTGGCGCGCCCAAGTGGGTTGTGCCCACCTCGGGAACCTTCGTGACGCCGTTTTCCTTCCGTTTGCTTGTTTCCCAAGATAAAAAGTCTTTATATACCTCCCCGAACATATTGACCACCGTATCGCAGAGAAATCTTCTGTTCTTGTTTCGTGCTGTTTTTCTGGCAGATCTGAAAATATGTCATCTCAAGATTCGGAGGGAGAGTGCCATGTTTCTTACCAGCCTCTAGACCCAAATATCTTCAAGGATACCTTTCCCTATGTGTGGTTCACAGATGAGGATGATGAAACCGAATCTATCCCTCTTCATTTCTTGCAGGAAAGCAAGGAAGCCTTATGCAAGAAGATATTAAAGCTCGAGCTGGAGAATGAGGATCTAAGGGAAAACAATTTTAGCCTCCGACGCAAGCTGGACAAACTCACTACTCCAACACCACCACCATCATCATCTTCCCCACCAAAGGAGACTTGAGTACATGGTATGGGCACTCCCCTTGGCTTGTGCCAAGCTTGGGGGAGGTGCCTCGGTATCGTATCACCATAACTTTCTTTGCCTTTATCTATCTTAGTTTGATCTTTAGTTATCCTATGATCTAGTTCAATAAAAGTTTAGTTCGATCTATTTTTGAGTGCTTGCTTAGTGACCTATCTATCTATGTAATTGTGTGCGAGATATATAATAAAGAGTAGTTTGGGTTTTGTTTCTTTACTTTTATGTTTCAATAAAAAGAAAGGAAAATAAATGAAAAAGATCATATGCTAATCCTATGGTAAGTAATGACATCACATAAGGAAAAGTATAAGTGGTAAAATTTATTGGAGATTGACAAACATAGCATTGGTCAATGATGCAATTCATGAAAGTATTAATAAGGGAAGAGAAGATTCACATGCAAATACACTATCTTGGACATATTTTATGATTTTTAGCCCCCATTAAATATTATATGTCAAAATTGTTGACGTTGGACAAGGAAGACAATGTAATGATTTATGTTTGTTCATATTCACATAGAAGTTATATTGTCATAGATCCTTCAACATGTGGTGCTTGCTCATTATCTTTGCTAGCCAAAAACTCCGCACTAAGTAGAGATACTACTTGTGCATCCAAAAACCCTTACACCCAAAATATTATTTTGAGAGTCCACCATACCTACCTATGGATTGAGTAATATCCTTTAAGTAAGTTGTCATCGGTGCAATAAGGCAATAAAAATTGCTTCTAAATGTGTTGGATCAATTAGTGTAAGAGAAAATTGAGCGTTGTACAAACTTGTGATGGCAAAGTAATAAAAGCGATGAACTGCATAATAAAGGTTGCTATCAAAAGGGCATGACATTCTTTTGCATTAAGGGATTTGTCATACAAACAAAAAGCGCATGGCAACCTCTGCTTCCCTCTGCGAAGGGCCTATCTTTTACTTTTATGTATTTACTTTCATGCAAGAGTCAAAGTATTCTTCCCTATTCCTTTTTATTTTCTCTTTTTGCAAGCATCATTTGGTGAGGAAAGATCTAGGCACATATATCCAGTTGGATATGAGTGAGCATGAGTTATTATTGTTGACATCACCCTTGAGGTGAATACGTTGGGAGGCGAAACTATAAGCCCCTATATTTCTATGTGTCTGGTTGAAACTTTTTGCTCATGGGTATGCTGTGAGTGTTAGCAATCATAGAAGGTTAAATGATGGTTGAGTATGTGGACTTTCCAAAAGGCTCCGATACGTGACCCTTCCTGAAAATATGATGAATTGTAGTTGCAAAGTTGACTGAGAACATAGTTTGTTGGTTTTCAATAGAGTTTATGCTTTATACTTCAATGTTGTGATGAATTGTTACTTGTTCATGAGAAGTTATATGATAAAAGTTGTATGATAAAGCTTTATGATTAAGTTTGTTGCTGTTATGATAATAAGCATGATGCTTCTATGTCCGTATTTTGTTTTTATCGACACCTCTCTCTCTAAGCAAGTGGGCAAGTTTTTCGATTTTGGTTTTTCGCTTGAGGACAAGCGAGGTCTAAGCTTGGGGGAGTGATACGTCTCTGTCGTATCAATAATTTTTGATTGTTCCATGCCAATATTATACAACTTTCGCATATTTTTGGCAACATTTTATATGATTTATTGGACTAACCTATTGATCTAGTGCCCAGTGCCAGTTCCTATTTTTTTGCATATATTTTGTTTCGCAGAATATCCATATCAAATGAAGTCCAAATGCAATAAAATTTTACGGAGAATTATTTTGGAATATATGTGATTTTTGGGACTTGGAATCAACGCAAACGGGGGCCCACAACCCCCACAAGACACCAGGGCACGCCCTAGGGGCCAGGCGCGTGGTGGTGGGTTGTGCTCACCTCGTAAGTCGGTTGGGGCCCTTCTTCGGGCGCAAGAAAGATAATTTATGGAAAAAACCGTGTAAAAATTTCAGCGCAGTCGGAGTTATGGATCTCCGGGAATTTAAGAAACGGTGAAGGGCCAAAAAACAAGAACGCGAAACAGAAGAGAACAGAGAGGGAGATCCAATCTCGGAGGGGCTCCTGCCCCTCCACCGCCATGAAGGCCATGGACCAGTGTGGGAACTCTCCTCCCATCTAGGGGGGAGGCCAAGGAAGAAGAAGAAGGAGGGGGGCTCTCTCCCCCTCTCTCCCGGTGGCGCCGGAGTGCCGCCGGGGCAAGGATCATGACGGCGATCTACATCAACAATCTTGCTACCGTCAACACCAACTTGCTCCCCCTCTATGCAGTGGTGTAACACCTCTCTTCCCTACTGTAATCTCTACTTAAACATGGTGCTCAACACTATATATTATTTCCCAATGATATGTGGTTATCCTATGATGTTTGAGTAGATCCATTTTGTCCTATGGGTTGATAGATGACCATGATTGGTTTGAGTTGTATATTTTATTTTGGTGCTGCCCTATGGTGCCCTCCGTGTCGCGCAAACGGAGGGATCCCCGCTGTAGGGTGTTGCAATACGTTAATGGTTCGCTTATGGTGGGTGGCGTGAGTGACAGAATACACAGACCCGAGTTTGGGGGTCATTGCGTATGGGATAAAGAGGACTTGATACTTAATGCTATGGTTGGGTTTTATGACCTTAATGATCTTTAGTAGTTGCGGATGCTTGCTAGAGTTCCAATCATAAGTGCATATGACCCAAGTAGAGAAAGTATGTTAGCTCATGCCTCTCCCTCATATAAAATTGCAACAATGATTACCGGTTTAGTTATCGATCACCTAGGGACAAATGACTTTCTTGTTTGAAAAAAGCTATCTACTTTTATTGTCTTGCAATTTATTCATAGTTTTATTCTCGCAAAGTACTCATAGTTTTATTCTTGCAAAATAGTTTCATACTTGTTTTAGGTAAAGCAAATGTCAAGTGTGCATAGAATTGTATCGGTGGTCGATAGAACTTGAGGGAATATTTGTTCTACCTTTAGCTCCTCGTTGGGTTCGACACTCTTATTTATCGAACAAGGCTACAAACAATCCCCTATACTTGTGGGTTATCAAGACCTTTTTCTGGCGCCATTGCTGGGGAGCAATAGCGTGGGTTGAATATTCTCGTGTGTGGTTGTTTGCTTTATCACTAAGTAGTTTTTATTTCCTGTTCTAAGTCATTCTCTATCTTTAGTTATGGATATGTAACATGAAATGCCAAAAAAAATAGTTGTACTTGCTACTCATGGAGATGGGGAACCTCCTAAAACCCTCGATGCTCGTTATGTGGAAAATATTAAACACTACTTTGATAATCCTGAGAAAACCCCATTCAACTTAATAATGGGAGACACATTGGATCAACGTGAATACTTTAGGGATTATCGCTTGACACAAAAAGGGAAACTATTATGGGATCAAATTGAAATGTTGCAATGGTACGCTTGGAATTTATGCTCGAGATATGATTATACTTGTTGCTCTAGGATGAAGGCTCGAAACCTTCCCTTTTCATGTGAATTTAGTGATAATGAAACCTTGGCTTCTTATGCTAATGGTAGATATGATTACTATGATGTGGAACGAATAGAAGAATTTATTGCTTTTAAGGGTGCTTATGAAATTGAATCTTTGTTTGAAAAGTATGAAGATTTTGATGATTCAGTTTATAGACCAGAAATTTTTGCTATACTTAAATATTGCTATGATAATTATAAATGCAATTATGATATTGATGTATTTATTGAGAATGTCTCCGCTGTCCAAGAAGAGACTAATATTTTGCAGGAGTCTATGGAAGAAGAAATTGATGAAACCGTGAGCTCATTGGATGAAAAAGATGATGAGGAGAGCGAAGAACAAACGGAGGAAGAACGGATTAGCTACCCGTGCCCACCTTCTAATGAGAGTATCTCTTCAACTCATACATTATTTAATGTCCCTTCGTTCTTACCGAAGGATGAATGCTATGATAATTACTATGATCCCGTTGATTCATTTGAAATATCCCTTTTTGATGAACTTGATGCTTGCTATGCTTGTGGCCAAGATGCCAATATGAATTATGCTTATGGAGATGAACTTGCTATATTTCCTTATGTTAAGAATGAAATTGTTTCTATTGCACCCACACATGATAGTCCTATTATCTTTTTGAATTCTCCCAACTACACTATATTGGAGAAGTTTGCACTTATTAAGGATTACATTGATGGGTTGCATTCTACCATTACACATGATGATTTTGATGATTATAATATGCATGTGATTTCTGCTCCTACTTGCAATTATTATGAGAGAGGAACTACATCTCCGCCTCTCTATGGTTCCAACACGATAAAATTGCAAGAAACTGCTTATGCTATGTATTGGCCTTTACTTGATGTGCATGAATTGTTCTTGTATGACATGCTGATGCATATGAAGAGAGTTAGACTTCGTCAATGCATGATATATATTGCTTTGTGCTCACTACTAAATGCCAAATCATTGTTAATTAAAATTGGCTTTGATATACCTTGGGATCCTTCCGGGTGGATTCATTACTTGAGCACTTTATGCCTAGCTTAATGGCTTTAAAGAAAGCGCTGCCAGGGATACAACCCGGAAGTTTTAGAGAGTCATTTTATTCTGTTGAGTGCTTTTATAAAGTTTAAAAACAAAAAAATATAGAGGGGAACCTAAAAACTTTTTCAAAAAGAGAAGCGATTGAAAGGTGATGCATTGGAGAAGTGAGGGTCGACCTTGAACACTTGTGTTCATGCTCATGGAAAAAATGTAAATTTTTCATGAAGATTCTCAAAAAAATAATTATCCCCTTGTACAAATCCATTATATTATAAAAATAATGTGCCAAGATTTTCCTTTAGGATGATTAGATTGCTTGTTGGTATGTGCGGTGCAAAAACAGAAATTTTGGCTGTAGTGTGCGATTTTACATTTTTTACTGGAACATCAAACGTTTCTGAAACTTTTCGCACATTATTTATATACAATTTTTTTATTTTTTCCTAATTTTTCAGAATTTTTGGAATTATATAAGTATGATGAATGTTCAGACTACAGACTGTTCTGTTTAAGACAGATTCTGTTTTTGATGCATTGTTTTGCTTGTTTTGATGAAACTATCGATTCTATCGGTGGTATGAGCCATGGAAAAGTTATATTATAGTAGCTACAATGCAAAAACAAAATATGAATTGGTTTGCAACAGTACTTAGAGTAGTGATTTGCATTATTATACTAACGGATCTCACCAGTTTTCTGTTAAGTTTTGTGTGGATGAAGTGTTCAAAGATTGAGGAGGTCTCGATATGAGGAGAAGGAGGAGAGGCAAGAGCTCAAGATTGGGGATGCCCAAGGCACCCCAAGTAAATATTCAAGGAGACTCAAGCGTCTAAGCTTGGGGATGCCCCGGAAGGCATCCCATCTTTCTTCAACAAGTATCGGTATGTTTTCCTTTTCGTTTCATTCATGTGATATGTGTGAATCTTGGAGTGTCTTTTGCATTTAGTTTTCACTTTTGTTTTATGCACCATGATTGTATGAGATAGTCCATGGTTGATTTATAGAATGCTCATTGCACTTCACTTATACCTTTTGAGTATGGCTTTATAGAATGCTTCATGTGCTTCACTTATATTATTTAAAGTTTGGATTACCTGTTTCTCTTCACATGGAAAACCGTTGTTTGTAGAATGCTCTTTTGATTCACTTATATTTAGTAGAGCATGGTATTTTGTAGAAAGAATTAAACTCTCATGCTTCACTTATATCTATTTAGAGAGTCAACAGGAGTTGGTCATTTGCACGGTTAGTCATAAAATCCTACATAAAACTTATGGATCACTGAATATGATATGTTTGATTCCTTACAATAGTTTTGCGATATAGAGATGATAATATGTGGGAGGTACTAGTAAATGGTTGTGGTTAGTAAGAATATTGGTGTTAAGGTTTGTGATTCCCGAAGCATGCACGTATAGTCTCTCGTTATGCTATGAAGTTGGAGCATGATTTATTATTGATTGTCTTCCTTATGAGTGGCGGTCGGGGACGAGCGATGGTATTTTCCTACCAATCTATCCCCTAGGGGCATGCATAGTAGTACTTTGCTTCGAGGGCTAATAAACTTTTTCAATAAGTATATGAGTTCTTTATGACTAATGTGGGTCCTTGGATTATATGCACTCTTACCTTTCCGCAATTTGCTAGCCTCTACAGTACCGTGCATTGCCCTTTCTCACCTCGAGAGTCAGTGCAAACTTCACCGGTGCATCCAAACCCCGTGATATGATACACTCTATCACACATAAGCCTTATTATATCTTCCTCAAAACAGCCACCATACCTACCTATTATGGCCTTTCCATAGCCATTCCGAGATATATTGCCATGCAACTTCCACCGCTTCCGTTTTGATGACTTGAGCATTCATTGTCATATTGCTTTGCATGATCATATAGCTGACATAGTAGTTGTGGCTCAGCCACCGTTCATCATTTCTTTATACATGTTATGCTAGATCATTGCACATCCTGGTACACTGCCAGAGGCATTCATATAGAGTCATATTTTGTTATAGGTATCGAGTTGTAATTTTTATTTCTTTTGAGTTATAAGTAAATAGAAGTGTGATGATCATCATTATTCATTATTAGAGCATGTCCCAGTGAGGAAAGGATGATGGAGACTATGATTCCCCCACAAGTCGGGATGAGACTCCAGACAAAGAGAAAAAATATATAAAAAAAGGAATAAAAAAAAGAAAAAGAAAGAAAAAAGAAAACAAAGAGAGAAGGGGCATGCTAGTTCCACACTTGCGCTTCAAAGTAGCACCATGTTTTTCATATAGAGAGTCTCATATGTTCTCACTTTCATATACTAGTGGGAATTTTTCATTATGGGATTAGATGCACACCCACTTAGTTTTCATTTTGAGCTTTCATACACTTATAGCTCTTAGTGCATCCGTTGCATGGCAATCCCTACTCCTCGCATTGATATCAATTGATGGGCATCTACATAGACCGTTGGTTAGCCGCTGCGATGTGAGACTTTCTTACTTTTTTGTCTTCTCTATATTTACCCCTATCATTATACTCTATTCCACCCATAGTGCTATATCCATGGCCTGCGCTCATGTATTGCGTGAGGGTTGAAAAAGCTGAAGCGCGTTAAAAAGTATGAACCAATTGCTCAGCTTGTCATCGGGGTTGTGCATGATAAATACTTTCTGTTAAGAAGACAGAGCATGACAGGACTATATGATTTTGTAGGGATAGCTTTCTTTAGCGTTGATATTTTGAAAGACATGATTGTTTGTTGGGATGCCTGAGTATTGATGTCTTTATGTCAAATTATAGACTATTGCTTTGAATCACTCGTGTCTTAATATTCATGCCATGATTAGATATATGATCAAGTTTATGCTAGGTAGCATTCCACATCAAAAATTATCTTTTTTATCATTTACCTACTCGAGGATGAGCAGGAATTGAGCTTGGGGATGCTGATATGTCTCTATTGTATCTATAATTTTTGATTGTTCCAAGCCAATATTATACAACTTTCACATATTTTTGGCAACATTTTATATGATTTATTGGACTAACCTATTGATCCAGTGCCCAGTGCCAGTTCCTGTTTTTTTGCATGTTTTTTGTTTCACAGAATATCCATATCAAACAAAGTCCAAATGCAATAAATTTTTTACGGAGAATTATTTTGGAATATATGTGATTTTTGGGACTTGGAATCAACGCAAATGGGGGCCCACAGCCCCCACAAGACACCAGGGAACGCCCCAGGGGCCAGGCGCGCGGTGGTGGGTTTTCCTCACCTCGTAAGTCGGTTGGGGCCCTTCTTCGGGCACAAGAAATATAATTTATGGAAAAAAATCGTGTAAAAATTTCAGCGCAATCGGAGTTACGAATCTCCGAGAATTTAAGAAACGGTGAAGGGCCAGAAAACATGAATGCGAAACAGAAGAGAACAGAGAGGGAGATCCAATCTCGGAGGGGCTCCTGCTCCTCCGCCGCCATGGAGGCCATGGAACAGAGGGGGAACTCTCCTCCCATCTAGGGGGAGGCCAAGGAAGAAGAAGAAGGAGGGGGCTCTCTCCCCCTCTCTCCCGGTGGCGCTGGAGTGCCGCCGGGGCAAGGATCGTGACGGCGATCTACATCAACAATCTTGCTACCGTCAACACCAACTTTCTCCCCCTCTATGCAGCGGTGTAACACCTCTCTTCCCCGTTGTAATCTCTACTTAAACATGATGCTCAACACTATATATTATTTCCCAATGATATGTGGTTATCCTATGATATTTGAGTAGATCCGTTTTGTCCTATGGGTTGATAGATGATCATGATTGGTTTGAGTTATATATTTTATTTTGGTGCTGCCCTACGGTGCCCTCCATGTCACGCAAATGGATGGATCCCCGCTGTAGGGTGTTGCAATACGTTAATGGTTCGCTTATAGTGGGTGGCGTGAGTGACAGAATATACAGACCCGAGGCTACAAATGATCCCCTATACTTGTGGGTTATCAGGGAGTTGATACGTCCATTTTGCATCATGATTTCCTACTATTATTAATAATGTTTTTGTGCATAATAATGCTTTATGGAGTAATTCTAATGCCTTTTCTCTCATAATATGCAAGGTTTACACAAAGAGGGAGAATGCCGGCAGCTGGAATTCTGGACCTGAAAAAGCTACGTCAGAGTTACCTATTCTGCACATCTCCAAATGATCTGAAAATTTACGGAGAATTATTTTGGAATATATAAAAAATACTGGAGCAAATAACTACCGGAGTGGGCCACCTCATGAGCACAAGACACCAGGGCGCGCTAGGCCCCCCAGGCGCGCCCTGGTGGGTGGTGCTCAGCCCAGCCCACCTCCGGTGCCCATCTTCTGGTATATAGGTCATTTTGACCTAGAAAAAAAATAAGGAGAGGACTTTCGGGACAGAGCGCCGCCTTCTCGAGGCGAAACTTGGGCAGGAGCACTTTTGCCCTCCGGTGGAGCGATTCCGCCGGGGGAACCTCCCTCCCTAAGGGGGAAATCGAAGCCATCGTCATCACCAACAACCCTCTCATATTTGGGAGGGCAATCTCCATCAACATCTTCAACAGCACCATCTCCTCTCAAACCCTAGTTCATCTCTTGTGTTCAATCTTTGTACCGAAACCTCAGATTGGTACCTGTGGGTGACTAGTAGTGTTGATTACATCTTGTAGTTGATTACTATATGGTTTATTTGGTGGAAGATTATATGTTCAGATCCATTATGCTATTTAATACCCCTCTGATCTTGAGCATGATTATCAATTGTGAGTAGTTACTTTCGTTCTTGAGGTCACGGGAGAAGTCATGTTGCAAGTAATCATGTGAACTTGATATGTGTTCGATATTTTGATGATATGTATGTTGTGATTCCCTTAGTGGTGTCATGTGAACGTTGACTACATGGCACTTCACCATATTTGGGCCTAAGGGAATGCATTGTGGAGTAGTTATTAGATGATGGGTTGCTAGAGTGACAAAAGCTTAAACCCTAGTTTATGCGCTACTTCGTAAGGGACCGATTTGGAACCAAATGTTTAATGCTATGGTTAGATTTTATCTTAATACTTTTCTCGTAGTTGCGGATGCTTGCGAGGGGGTTAATCATAAGTGGGAGGTTTGTTCAAGTAAGAACAGCACCTAAGCACTGGTCCACCCACATATCAAATTATCAAACTAGCGAACATGAATCAAACCAACATGATGAAAGTGACTAGATGAAATTCCCGTGTACCCTCAAGAATGCTTTGCTTAATATAAGAGACCATTTTGGCCTGTCCTTTGCCATAAAAGGATTGGGCTACATTGCTGCACTTTATTTACTGTTACTTATCCACTACAAATTATCTTGCTATCAAACTACCTATTACCGACTATTTCAGTGCTTGCAGAAAATACCTTGCTGAACAAATTGCTAGAGCTAAAGATATTGAGAATGCTGAAACTAATGAAATTACTGAAACTGATGAAGTCTTTGAAACTGATAATTATGAAACACCTATTAGACCTAGTTCTCCTAGATTTGAATTTCCTAAGACCTGAGGGTTATGTTATGGATGAGGAGGTAGCTAGAGACTTTCTTGCTTGCAAGCATAGAGATGATCTTAAGAAATTATTATGCAAGTTGAAGGAAAATCTTTGAATGGTAGACTGAAATGTGATCCTAACTTTGCTACTTCACCTATCTTTGTTACCGATAAGGATTATGAATTCTCTGTCGACCCAGAGTTAATTACTTTGCTTGAATCTGATCCGTTCCATGGCTATGAAACTGAAACTGTTGTGGCACATCTTACTAAACTAAATGATATAGCCACCCTATTTGCTCATGATGAGAAAATTTGCTATTATTATATTCTCAAGTTATTTCCATTCTCATTAAAGGGTGATGCTAAGATATGGTACAGTACTCTTGCTCCTGGTTGTGTGCGTAGTTCCCAGGATATGATTTATTAATTCTCTGAAAAATATTTCCCTGCTCATAAGAAACAAACTGCCTTACAGGAAATAATTAACTTTGTGCAAATTGAAGAAGAGAGTCTCCCACAAGCTTGGGGGAGGCTTCTCCAATTGCTTAATGCTTTTCCTGATCATCCTCTTAAGAAAAATGAAATACTTGATATCTTCTATAATTGACTAACTGATGCTTCTAGGAACTTCCTAGATAGTTGTGCTGGTTGTGTTTTCAGGGAACGAACTGTTGAACAAGCTGAGGAATTATTGAATAATATATTGAAGAATTATGATGATTGGACTCTTCCTGAACCACCGCCTAAACCCACTCCGAAGAAGAGGGGTATCTTATTTCCCAGTCCTGAAGATATGCAAGAGGCAAAGAAATGTATGAAGGAAAAATGTATTAAAGCTGAAGATGCTAAGAATTTACCACCTATTGAAGAAATAAATGGACTTAACACACCACCACCATGGGTGGTAGAGGTAAATTCTTTATTAAAGTTTGATGAAGGTGACATCCCTTACAATAAACATCCTAGCCAATGCTTATATGAATTTGATAACTACATTAGGAAACAAGATCACTTCAATGCAAATGTTATGAAACAATTGAAACAAAATTCTGATATGATTGCTCGCTTGAGTGACTTGTTATTTAGAATCACTAATGATGTCAGAGGTGTAGTAAAACATGCCTCTATGGTTCAAACCCAGCTAAAACAAGTTGCTAAATCTCAAAGAGAACTACTTAGTGAAATGAACAATAATATGAATGATTATGCTGTTAGAGTAGCAACTAGAGGAGGCAAAATGACTCGGGAACCACTTTATCCTGAGGGACACCCTAAAAGAATTGAACAAGACTCTCAAAGAGTTAATGCTGATGCACCTAGTCCTTCTAAAAAGAAAAAGAGAAAGAAAAATGATTGGACTTTGCATACCTCTAGTGAACCTGAAATAGAAAAACCTCCTGAAGATAATAATGATGTCTCTATCTCTGATGCTAAAACTCAATCTGGTAATGAACATTCATCTAGTGATAATGAAAATGATAGTGATGATGTTCACGTAGATGTTCAACCAGACAATGATAAAGAACCAGATAATGATGTTGAGATAGAACTTGCCGTTGATCTTGATAACCCACAACCTAAAAATAAATGATATGACAAAAGAGACTTTGTTTCTAGAAAACATGGAAAAGAAAGAGAGCCATGGGTTCAGAAACCCATGCCCTTTCCACCCAAATCATCTAAGAAAAAAGACGATGAAGAATTTGAACACTTTGCTGAAATGCTTATGCCAGTCTTTTTGCGCACTCGTTTGACTGATATTTTAAAGATGGCCCCTTATGCTAAATACATGAAAGAAATTGTTACTAATAAAAGAAAAATACCTGAGGCTGAAATCTCCATCATGCTTGCTAATTATTCTTTTAAGGATGGAGTACCTAAAAAAATTGGAGATCCAGGAATACCAACTATACCTTACTCTATTAAAAGAAATTATGTCAAAACTGCTTTATTGATTTAGGAGCTGGTGTTAGTGTTATGCCTTTCTCTTTATATAAAAGACTTGATTTGAATAAACTCACACCTACTGAAATATCATTGCAAATGGCTGACAAATCAACTGCCATACCTATTGGTATTTGTGAGGATGTGCCCGTTGTTGTTGCAAATGTTACTATCTTAACAGACTTTGTTATACTTGAGATGCCCGAGGACGACAACAAGTCGATTATCCTTGGTAGACCCTTTTTGAATACTGCAGGGTCTGTTATTGATTGCAATAAAAGCAAAGTCACTTTTCATATCAATGGTAATGAGCATATGATGCACTTTTCGAAGAAACAATTCCAAGTGAATGGTATTAATGTTATTGAAAAATCTCCAACAATCATTATGGAAGTTTTCAACTCCCTCTACCTACTGTCAAAAAGAAATATGAAATACTTATTGTTGGGGATATGCATATCCCCGTTGAGGTAACTTAGTGTTTTACGAAAGTTCTTCGGGTTCATGTTAATCGACAGTGACTGTTAATAAGACTTGATCAACCTTCTGTCCCTACCTTTTTTCTGTTTTTCTTAGTTAAATAAAATAAAATGCCATGTTTAGTCTGTTTTTTGAATTTTCCGTGCAATAAAAAGGTGGTAAAAAATAAAATGCTCAGAATGACCTAATATTTTAACACATTTTTTTCTAAATATTTAAGAATTTCTGGAACAAATAACCACACGAGGGGGTGCCCCTGGTGCCCACAAGACACCAGGGCGCGCCAGCCATCCCAGGCGCGCCCTGGTGGGTGGTGGGCCCCATGTGCGTCCCCTCACTTATCCCTTTAGCCCATGTCATCTCCTACCTCTAGAAAAAAATCACCATAGCTCTCTCTCTCTCTCTCTCTCTCTCTCTCTCTCGTGTTCTTGCTCTCAAACCCGCGGATTTTGATCTCTTTGCTTGAAGCTCCGTTTCCGAAACTATTTTGGGGGATTACTACTTGGTATGTGACTCCTCCATTGCTCCAATTAGTTTTTGCTCTAGTGGTTTATATTTTGAATAATTAGCTAATGCTGGCGTAAATGGGCTTGCATGTTGAATTCTTAGAGTTCTAAGTAGTTTGAATGCTTGATTTGGCCTCTAGGCACCCACATGAGTAGTTGTTATCAATCTTTTGAAGTTTTATTGACAAAAATTTTGTGGACCAAATTTTTTAGAATTTTATTCATAGGAATAAGATGAGTATCTTCAGGAAGTTTTCCTCCAAAAAGAATTCTAATGGAGTCATTGGGAAATCATCGGCCAATGACATCAACACTCCGAGAATGGCGGAGGTGCGACCGTGCGAATGGTCACATAATGCCTTCATGGATGAGATTGGGTTCCATCAAGAGTTTGCCCAATTCATTGCAAATGCCGGGCTGACCGACTTCCTCGCAGATGAGTGTGACCAACATCACCTCCTCACAAATTCCTTTGTGCAAAATTTCTATTTCTTAAATAGGAACAATCCTCCTGAGGTGCGGTTTAATTTATATTCTGAAACACATCAGATACCGCTCACTGACTTTTGTGACATATGTTTGATTCCCTCTGACGGGGAATTAAGAGCGCCTAGACCGGCAGAATTTGAGGACTTTCTCCTCACTTTGACAGTGGGTGATGAAAGAGGCATGTCGGAAGCCACCGCCACTAGTTTGCAGTTTCCTTCTGTGCATTACTTTGCCTTATTCAATGTGAAGTGTTTAACTGCTAGGGAGAAGGCTGGTGCACTTAGTGCTCCCGGCCACGCCATTTTATGCCGGGCAATACACAATGATCACACCTTTAGCCTAGGGGCTATTATTTGCACGCCGTCTGCACCTCAACAGAACTAAGGGCAAAATTCATGGTGGTACTTATGCCACTCACCTAGCGAGTCATTTTAATGTTCAGATACGCCAACATGATTATCCTTTGCCCCGAGTTTATCTAGATCACCAGGTGATGGAGGCTCACCAGTTTATTGATGCCGCTGATTCTTTTCATAACATTCGTGATATTATCCCGTTGCCTGCACCTGCTTTGTTTGATTCTTTTGCGAGGCACGGATACAGGGTCATGCCCGAGGACATTATTGCCTACCGGAACAACCAGGCAGTGGCAGAGGAGGAGCCCCAAGAGTGGGACGCTCAGGTGCCGCCGCCACAACACTTTCACGTGGGACCGGATGGCTACTACGGATGGTGATTACCAAGCTAGGCCAAAAAGCCTAAGCTTGGGGGAGTACTTATTTCCACCGACATTATATTCATGTTCACACATTTCATTCCTGTTGTCGGTGTCCACACCTTTTCATTGTATTATCCATGCTAGATTTATTTTCTTGCTGTCTCCTTGTATGTTTGAAAAACTTTGAGAAAATCCAAAAATATTTCTTACTTCTTTTCAGTTTTCTTGCTAGTTTAATTTACTTGTAGTATTAAAAGAAAACCCAAAAAGATTTCTCATTTCTTCTTTTGTTTGATGGGAGCTTTCCCGTGTAAATAGTTTTTCTTGTTCTTGTTCTTCTTTCTTTAATTGGCTTTCTTCAAGAAAAAACAAAAACTCCAAAAATATTTCAGTGTGTTTCTCTGAATTTCTTTTCTTTTGTTGAGTCGTACCAAGGAGAAGACCACGATGAAAATGTTGAGTGGCTCTCATATGCATTACTGTTGATCTAACAAAGAGCCCATATCATTTTGTCTTTTCCTCTGAATAAAATGTTGTAGATTCCAGCTTAGTCCACGACACTCTTACACTATTATTATTTCCGCATCATTCGGTCATGCAAGTGAAAGGCAATAATGACGATATTTGATGAAGTGACTGTGGCAGGGAAAAGCGGGTATGAATTCAACTTGTTCTTGTTTATTAAATATGTTTAACTCAGTATTGATACGTCTTGAACTTATCTATAATTTTTTATAGTTCCATGCTGTTATATTATCATTCTTGGATGTTTTACCTTCATTTTATAGAACTTTATATCATTTTTTGGGACTAACTTATTGACATAGTGCCTAGTGTCAATTGCTATTTTTTGTTTGTTCTTTACTTCGCAGAATATCCCTATCAAACGGAGTCCAAACGCAGCGAAACTTTTTGGAGATTTTTTTGGACCAAAAGATAACTTGGGAGGCAAGGAAGCACCAGAGGGGAGGCCCATGGGGCCCACAACCCACCAGGGCGCTCCAGAGACCCCTGGTGCGCCCAGGTGGGTGGTGGGGCCCATGGGGGTCTCCTCCACTGATACGTCTCCAACTATCTATTATTTTTTATTGTTCCATGCTGTTATATTATCATTCTTGGATGTTTTACCTTCATTTTATATCATTTTTTGGGACTAACCTATTGACATAGTGCCCAGTGCCAGTTGCTATTTTTTGCTTGTTTTTTACTTCACAGAATATCCCTATCAAACGGAGTCCAAACGCAACGAAACTTTTTGGAGATTTTTTTTGGACCAGAAGACAACTTGGGAACCAAGGAAGCACAAAGGGGAGGCCCATGGGGCCCACAACCCACCAGGGTGCGCTAGAGGCCCCTGGCGCGCCTAGGTGGATGGTGGGACCCATGGGGGTCTCCTCCACCACCTCTCAGCTCTATAAATTCTCAGATATTCCAGAAACCCTAGGGAAGCGATCGAAACACAATTCCAGCCGCGCAAGTTCCAAAACCACGAGATCCAATCTAGAGGCCTATTCCGGCACTCTGTCGGAGGGGAACACGACCACAGAGGGGTTCATCATCCTCATTGATGCTCCTCCGATGATGCGTGAGTAGTTCACCAAAGACCTACGGGTTCGTAGGCAGTTGCTAGATGGCTTCTTCTCTATTTTTTATTCTCAATACAATGTTCTCCTCGTTGTTCTTGGAGATCTATTTGATGCAATGACTATTTGCGACATGTTTGTTGGGATCCGATGAAGTGCGAGTTTATGATCAGATCTATCTATGATTATTATTTGAGTTTTCTTTGATCTCTTACATGCATGATTGTTATAGCCTCGTATTTCTTCTCTGAATCTTTGGTTTAGTTAGGCCAACTAGATCGATTTTTCTTGCAATGGGAAGAGGTGCTTTGTGATGGGTTCGATCTTACGGCGTCCTCACCCAGTGACAGAAGGGGTAGCGAGGCACGCATGTATCATTGCTATTAAGGATAAAAAGATGGGGTCTATTCCTACATGAATAGACCTTGTCTACATCATGTCATCATTCTTATTGCATTACTCCATTTCTCCATGAACTTAATACACTAGATGCATGTTGGATAGCGGTCGATGTGTGGAGTAATAGTAGTAGATGCAGGCAGGAGTTGGTCTACTAATATTGGACGTGATGCCTATATACATGATCATTGCCTTGGATATCTTCATAATTATTTGCTCTTCCATCAATTGCCCAACAGTAATTTGTTTACCCACCGTATGCTATTTTCTCAAGAGAAGCCACTAGTGAAATCTACGGCCCCGGGGTCTATCTTTTAGCATTTTTTTTCAGATCTATTATTCCAAAAACCCAAAAATACCTTGCTGCACTTTTTCTTTACTTATTTTTTGTGTGTTCTTGCTAGATCTATTTATCCAATCTCACACAATTTAATCTATCTTTTTTACCAAGGAGGGATTGACAACCCCTCTTACGTGTCGGGTTGCAAGTATTTGTTCTTTGCGTGGAGGTATCGTTTACATAGTGTTGCTTGGTTCTCCTACTGGATTGATAACCTTGGTTTCATAACTGAGGGAAACACTTACCGTTGTTGTGCTGCATCATCCCTTCCTCTTTGGGGAAATACCGACGCAGTCTCAAGCCACGTCAAAGGAATTTCTGGCGCTGTTGCCAGGAGACATCATCAACATCTATCAGGTTCCTAATCACAAATCTCATCTCCTTGCAATTTACATGATTTGCCATTTGCCTCTCATTTTCTTCTCCCCCACTTCACAAAAAATTGCCTTTTTATTTGCCTTCTTTTCGGTTCGCCTTTTTCTTGTTGGATCTCTTGTTTGCTTGCAATCTTGTTTGCATAGTCACGATGTCTCAAGAAAATACCAAATTGTGTGATTTTTCCAATACCAATAATAATGATTTTATTTGTACTCTGATTGCTCCTTCCGCCACTAGTGCGGAGTCTTGTGATATTAATGCCGCTTTGTTGAATCTTGTTATGAAAGATCAATTTTCCGGTACTCCTATTGAGGATGCCGCGTCCCATCTAAACACATTCGTAGAATTGTGTGATATGCAAAAGAAAAAAGATGTGGACAATGATATTGTGAAGTTGAAATTATTTCCTTTCTCTTTGAGGGATCATGCAAAAATTTGGTTTACTTCTTTGCCTCGCAATAGTATCGATTCTTGGGATAAGTGCAAAGATGCTTTTATTACTAAGTATTTTCCGCCCGCGAAAATTATTTCCCTTAGAACTCAAATCATGAATTTTAAGCAACTTGAGCATGAACATGTTGCACAATCTTGGGAAAGAATGAAATTGATGCTAAGACGTTGTCCTACTCATGGTTTAAGTCTTTGGATGATCATACAATTTTTTTATGCGGGATTGAATTTTGTTTCTAGAAATCTTTTAGATTACACCATGGGTGGTACTTTTATGGAGATTACTTTGGGAGAAGCTACTAAATTTCTAGATAATATCATGGCAAATTATTCACAATGGCATACCGAAAGAGCACCTACTAGTAAAAAGATCAATTCCGTTGAAGAAATTAGTACTTTGAGTGAAAAAGTTGATGCTCTTATGAAATTGGTTGCTAATAAAAGTGCTCCTATTGATCTTAATGATTTGCCTTTGTCTACTTTGATTGAGCAAAATAGTGATCCCGTAGATGTGAATTTTGTCTCGCGAAATAATTTTAATAACAATGCTTATAGAGGTAATTTTAATCCTAGGCCTTTTCCTGGAAATTCCTCTAATAATTATGGCAATTCCTATGGTAATTATTCTTACAATAATAATAGGAACCCCTCTGATCTTGATAGTAATATTAAAGAATTTATCAATGATCAAAAAGTTTTCAACACTACGATAGAAGAAAAGTTGAATAAGATTGATGATATGTCTAGAAGTATTGATAGAATTTTCCATGATGTAGAAAATCTCAAGATTAAAATTTTTCCACCTAAGGTTGATTTGAATGAATCAATTAAAGCTTTATATGTTTCTATGAATGAAAGTAAGAAAAGAACCACTATGGTTAGAGCTAAAAGAGGATTTTTAGAAAGAGTGTTTTCTACCGATTGCTTTCATAACAATGATGAAGATCTTAAAATGATTGGTGTTTCTTATATTGATTCCTTGTTTGGTAATATTAAACTTGATGAAAATAGGACTGAAGAAGGTTCAACTTTAGCTAGAGGGCGTCCTCATAATTAAGAGGGTGAAAATCTTGTTAAAAAATTTGATAAAAGTGGGTTTGGAGAGGTCAAAACTTTAACTAGTGATGTGCCCATGTAACACCCCATGTCATTAGCCACAGTGATCACCTTTTGATAATGACATGTCAGCAAGTTTAACAGTGGCAAATCATCATTTGCATCATATTGCATTTCAACTCCTAACTCAAAATTCAAATTAAATTAAATTGGAAAATAAAAGTTGTTCAGATCAGAAACTAAAATGTTCATTAGGTGACAAATATTCTAGGGACCATTCTAAAATAGTAACTAATATTTAATAAGTTAATTAAGTGACTCTAACAGTGCCAAAACAGCAATATTTAATCCCATTTAGTTTTATAAAATTGCAAATGAAATGATATGAACTCAAAACCGTTTTATGGCATTAGTAGATGTTGCACTGGAGTTTTGTGACTAGTTCACATATTTTACAAAACTAGATATGAGGCCACACAATTTTGTAAAAACAGAAACAGAAAAGAAAAAGACAAAAACAAAACAAAACAAAAATAAAAAGAAAGCAAACACCCCCCGGCCCAACAGGGCCTCAGCCCAGCCGGCCGGCCCACTCCCTCGCCCCTTGGCCTATATGGCCTGCCCCCCCACATAACCCTAACCCCCACTCCCTCGCCCGCTCCTCCCTCCGCTCGATCTGGATCGGCCCTGCCGATCCCCGACGACGCCGCCGCCTCGCCGGAGCTGCCTCGCCGTCGACCCCGTCCTCCTTCTCGAGCTCGAGCCCGCTGCCTTGACCCTGCATGCCCATGGTGAGGCCACGGCCTCCGTCGCCCCGCCCCTCCTCTCCCCCCCCCCGCGCACCACCGTGCCGCACCCGCGCACCCGCGCTCACCGCAGCCTCGCTCGCCTCATCGCCCGCAAATCGCCGACCGTGCTCACGCTCTGCCTGCGGAGCCCGCGCGCCCTCGAACCCCGTCGCCGCTGCGCCTGCCCTGTGGCCGCGCACCCGCTCCCGCCGCCTGCGCTCCGCCTCCACCGCTGTCGCCACACGCACCGCCGCCCCTGACCGCATCCACCTCGTGGTGCTGCTGCTCGCGCCGACCCCGGCCGTCTGCCGTCTGCCGCCGCAGTCGCTGCGCCCCCACGCCCTCCTGGCCTCGCCTCCACCGCGCCCGCTCGCCGCCAGCCCCGCACTCGCTGTCCTCGCCCGGCCCCGCGAGCGCACGCCCCTGCTCCCCTACCACCGCGCGCGCACGCGCGCGCCTTCTTCCCTCGTCGCGCCGCTCCGGCGCCGGCCTGCGCCGCGCGCGCGCCCAGCGCCCCTCGGGCGCCTGCCCGTCGCCCGCGCCCGGTTGGCCCCTGGGCCACTCACATGGGGGACCCACGCCCTTAAAAAAAGTAAATGAAAATGAAAATAAAAATGAATTAATAAAATTAATAATTAATTAACTAATTAATTAGTCAATTAATTAAGCTAATTAACTCTAATTAAGTTAATCTAATTAATTAGTTAGTTTAATTAAACTGTAATTAGATTAGTTAATCCCTAATTAACCTAAATAGACACTGACAGGTGGGACCCACATGTCAGTTTGACCCAGTCAACGCCCGGTTGACTGCTGACATCATGCTGGCATCATGATGATGTCAGCATACACTGTTCTGGATAATGTTGATTTAAAATGATTAATTAAATTTCAGAAAATAATTAAATCTTTGGAAAATCATATAAAATAATCCGTAACTCTGATGAAAATACTTTATACATGAAAGTTGCTCAGAATTTCGATACATACCCGAATACGCCCTTCGTATTCCTGTCAGATGCCCCTAGCTAGATAAACATGGAACTTTTAGACTGATTTTGATAAATGAATAGTGCCCAACTTTAATTAAATAAATTCAGATAAATTCCTAAATTAACTAAAGCATTTAGTTAGGTAGTAGAACACCCCGACACATCATTTAGTCATGTCATGCATATTGTTTGCATTTTTGCCATGAATTTATTGTTTCTCTCCCCCTCCTTCTCTCTCGATAGACGCCGAGACCGACGACGTTGCAGCCGGGTACGACTATGCTCCAGACGAGCAGCCCGTTGACGATCCCTCTTTCTTGCCAGAGCAACCAGGCAAGCCCACCCCCCTTGAGCATCCAGATATTGCCCACTCCATTTCTACTGCTTGCATTAGATTTTGCTACTGTTAATGTTTGCTCCTATTCTGATGCATAGCCTGCTTTTGTAACCTGTTTATTGTTACCTTATCTGCCTATGTTAAACTACTTAGTATAGGTTGGTAGTGAACCATCAGTGACCCGACCACCTTACCCTTGTTGCCCCTGCTTGATCATCGATGACTCGATCAATGTGATCGTCTACCAGAGACCGACACATCACCTCACCCCCTTAGTTGTACGACTCTGCATAGTTACTATCGAGTGCCGACGGTGATACCTTGTAACGAACTCCTGATGAACACTCTGCAGTGTAGTTGTTCGGTCGTGGTCGTCGAGGGTGATTCCTCCTTCTCCACTTCCGATACGACTCTGTCGTGCAACCCCTCAGTGTGAACCTCGAGGGTGATACCTCCTACGTTCACCCTGATGTTTTCATTGAGTGGAATTCGCCGAGGGTGATTCCTCGGGTTTCCCCCTTGATGTTATGACCACATGGTTACTTTGACCTTTGTTACAGGCAGGTCGACCCTGATGGGTGCCCATAGGGGATCTATGTTGTCGGGTGTGCCGGAAGGGCACTCGAGTGTGATATTGTGGCGGAGCTTCAGAAACTCTGATCGTCTCCGCGTGTTACTAAATCAGCCTATCGGATTTGGGCATTTGATCTGAGTGGGTCGACGTGCCCTATACGCAATACCACCACGCGGGATTATGGTTTATGGGGCCCTCTACGTTGTACGTTTCTCCCAAAAGCTCCTCAGACGTCACGGTTCACCGTGCGGGCTGATTGTTGGGATTGGGCTGGATACTTCACTGACGAGTTCAGTGTCGCGCCTGCACCCCGGCCAGTCTCGCAACGCGTAGGGTGCCCAGGGTGATGGCCCAAGACCTCTGGGTGCATAGGTTAGTCCGGCGTGCTGACCTCTCTGCTGAGCCTAGGTAGGGCGCTGCTTCGTGTTGATCTTCCGAGGCCGGGCATTACCCAGCAAGTGTGTCCGGCCAGAGTTGATCGAGCGTGTTGGGTAACAGTAGTGCACCCCTGCAGGGATGAATAATCTATCGATAGCCGGTCCTACGGTAAAGGACGCTTAGTTTGTATATCCCGATCTACTACTTGAACTGGATACTTGATACTTAATTGGAGCTTCGGGATCGCTTTCTCGCTGGGAGTCGAGGAAGGATCTCTAGGCTTTGCTTCAACATGTTTGCTTAATAAAATACTATTCTACTCTCTTCTATTGCTGCAAGATGGTGGCTTCGTGAAGATGTTTGAAGATGCTAGTCTTCGATAGGACTAGGCCTTCTCTCTATTCTGGCATTTCTGCAGCCCAGTCCACATATACAACCTTTCTCCTTTGATAATGTTGCATATGTAGTGTAGATCCTTGCTTGCTGAGTACTTCGGATGAGTACTCACGGTTGCTTTGTTACTTCTTTTTTCCCATACCCCACTTTGATGATACATCAGACGATGGAGCCCCGGAGCCAGATGCCACCTCAGGAGCTTACTACCAGGAGGGCCCAGACGGTACTTACTACTGGACCGAGCCAGCCGACCAGGAGTAGGATCGGAGGCTCCCAGGCAGGAGGCCTACGCCTTTCGATCTAGAGTCATTGTTTGTGCTAGCCTTCTTAAGGCAAAACTTGTCTAACTATGTCTGTACTCAGATATTATTTGTATGACTGACTTATGTATTCGGATCTTCGTGATCCCTGGTCTGTAATATTGTGGATCTCCGTTTATTTGTGTTAGAGTTGTGTTGTGATATCTTCCCGTGAGTCCCTGTGCTTGATCATGCATGTTTGTGTGTATGATTAGTGCACGATTGAGTCGGGGGCATCACAAGTTGGTATCAGAGCCGACTGCCTGTAGGAAGCCCCCTTTCCAATTCCTTGGCCGAAGTAGAGTCTGGACATCGAGAAACTATTTACTAACTTGGCTGTGTGGCTTACGGGCCCACGTCGCCAACTGGGTTGTATTAGGATCTTTTATTCCTTGTCTATACTCTGGGACTCTGATCTCTCTTCTATTTGGGTTAAATAAATTTTACTAACGCCGACACTTAGGGTCTCGTAAATTCCGTCTACCCAGAGAGCTGGATATCTGTGCGATTTCCCTGTCATTGATCTGATAATCATTTTCCTTTCCATTGTTTTGTTTAACCTTTCTCTCCGAGTTGTGTTAAACTTCTCATTGTCGTTTGACAAACCTGAATTTCCTCTATTTCAGATGGATCGTTTGTTTCCACCACATCCTACGATGCAGCTTGTGCTTCGCACTTGGGCTCGTGATGCCCCTGGGTTTCCAGCTGTTCTGATCGCCCTCCTGACCAGACTTGGCTACCGCTGGTACCCCGAGTACATGGTCTACGAGGATTACCGCGAGTTCAATCAGGAATAGTACCATGTTGATGTTCGTATCTATGATCAGCAAGATGACTCAGACACTGAACTGCACCTTTTCCACGGTATCGGCGTGACGATTGAGATGGCAGTCCATGATGCCGCCTACTCTGCTGTCGCACGTCTCCGAGGAGAGTTCAGCAATATCTTGGATGACTCAGAGTTCCGATACTTTCCTTATGCCCCTGCTGGAGATGCTACTGGATACTACACAGCTATCTGTGCCCCGTACGAGCCTCGTCGCTACGACCTGCGCATTCTGATTCAGTGCACTCAGGCTCTGGATCGCATTGTTCGGGCTCTTGCCGTCGAGTTGGTTGCCACTCGAGCACATCTCTACGATGCTATGACGCAGTTGCTACCCGCTGTTCGTGCAGGGATTCATCCGGAGCACATCCTTTACCCGCGCAGGACTCAGATTCCACCATAGACCTCATACTCGGAATGGATTGGTTGGAAGCTCACATTGCTTTGATCAATTGTGCCACTAAAGTCGTCCAACTTCTTCACCCCTCCGACGAGATAGTGAATTATACCGCCCGCATTACACGGGATGCTGAAGCTTAGATATATGCTATGAATGCTTTGAACGCCTCACCTCTGGAAGGAATCGAGAACGTTCCTGTCGTTCGAGATTTTTCGGACGTTTTTCTAGAAGAACTTCCAGGAATACCCCCGGTTAGGGCTGTCGAGTTCGTCATCGACTTGAAGCCTAGCACTACCCCTATTGCGAAGCGTCCTTATAAGATGCCGCCGCATGAACTCCTTGAACTTAAGGAAGAAATTGACAAGTCACTTAAGAAAGGTTTCATCCGCCCCAGTTCCTCTGCTTGGGGAGCACCTTCACTCTTCGTTAAGAAGAAGGATGGAACTAACCGATTGGTTCAAGATTACCGACCCATTAACCAAGCCACAATCCAGAATAAATACCCACTGCCCCAGATCAATGATCTTTATGATCAGCTTGCTGGATCCGCTGTCTTCTCGAAACTCGACTTGAGGTTGGGTTATCATCAGATCCGTGTTCGCGAAGAGGATATTCCGAAGACTGCCTTTGTTACTCGATATGGCTCTTATGAGTACACTGTCATGTCATTTGGTTTAACAAATGCTCCAGCAACCTTCTCCCGGTTAATGAACTATATCTTCATGGATTACCTCGACAAATTCATCGTGGTTTATTTGGATGATATCCTTATATATTCCAAGAATGAAGAAGAACATGCTGAACATCTTTGGCTTGTATTGGAGAAGCTACGAGAACATCAGTTGTATGCTAAATTCTCCAAGTGTGAGTTCTAGTTATCTGAAGTGACCTATCTTGGTCATGTGATTTCCAAGAATGGCATTGTAGTTAACCCCGAGCGAGTACATGCTATTCTTGATTGGACTCCCCCGAAGAATGTCAAGCAAGTCAGAAGTTTTCTCGGACTCGCTAGTTATTGCCGTCAATTCGTTGAGAACTTTTCCAAGATTGCAAAACCATTAACGAATCTGCTCCACAAAGGTGTTAAATTTGAGTGGACAGAAAAATGTCAAGAAAGCTTTCAGACACTGAAAGATTAGTTAACATCTGCCCCAGTGCTAGCACCCTCGGATTCCCAAAAGGATTTCGTGATATATTGTGATGCATCTCGTCAAGGATTAGGCTGTGTCCTAATGCAAGAGCGCAAAGTGATTGCTTATGCCTCTCGACAATTGTGTCCTCACGAAGAAAATTACCCAGTGCATGATCTCAAACTTTCTGCGGTTATTTATGCCCTGAAGCTATGGCGATATTACCTTCTCGGTAATCATTGCGAGATATACACGGATCATCAAAGTTTGAAGTACCTATATACTCAACCTGATCTGAACCTTCATCAACAAAGATGGCTCGAAACAATTGCCGACTATGATATGAATATCTCATACACCCCTGGCAAGGCTAATGTAATGGCCGATGCTTTGAGTCGCAAGGCTTATTGCAGCAACCTTATGGTTCAAGAAGCACAACCTATGCTTTATGAAGAGCTTCGCAAGTTGAACCTCCATATTGTTCCACAGGGTTATCTCAACACCCTGGTTGTTGAACTGGATCTTGAGCATAGCATTAAGACTATACAAAAGTATGACTCTGAAGTTGAAAGGATTAAGCGATACCTCGAAAAAGGAAAGCCGTCAGAATTCCATCTTGATAAGGATGGGATCCTATTTTTCCAACACCGTCTCTTCGTACCCAAGTTCAAGGATGAGAGGGAACACGTTATGAAAGAAGCTCATGACACTCCTCTGTCAATTCATCCTGGTAGCACAAAGATGTACCGTGACATTTGTCAGAGATACTGGTGGCCTAATATGAAGCGAGACATTGCTCGTTATGTTTCTGAGTGTGACGTCTGCCGCCACATTAAAGTAGAACATCAAAGGCCTGCTGGAACTCTGCAACCACTTGATATTCCTGAATGGAAATGGGACAAAGTCCAAATGGATTTCAATACTAGTTTTCCCAGATCTCAAAAGGGTCATGATGCTATCTTTGTCGTCATTGACCGATTCTCCAAGGTTGCTCACTTTCTGCCAGTTAAGGAGACAATCACTGCTAGCCAGTTAGCAGACTTGTATGTTTCCCGAATTGTGTCACTCCACGGTCTTCTGTTGGAGATCAGTTCGGATCGTGGCAGCCTCTTTACCTCAAGATTCTGGAATAGTTTCCAAGAAGCTATGGGAACTCATCTGTCTTTCAGCACCGCTTTTCACCCTCAGTCACAGGGTCAAGTCGAACGAGTTAATCAAGTGCTCGAAGATATGCTTCGAGCTTGCGTCATCTCCTTCGGTAAGAAATGGGAGGAATCTCTCCCGTATGCTGAATTCTCTTACAACAATAGCTATCAAGCTAGTCTGAAGATGGCACCATTTGAAGTTCTTTACGGACGTAAGTGTCGAACCCCTCTGAATTGGTCAGAAACTGGGGAACGCTCACTCGTCGGACCGGACATTATCCAACAAGCTGAAGAACAAGTCCGCATTGTCCGTGAACATCTGCAAACTGCTCAGTCTCGTCGGAAGAGCAACTATGACCGAAAGCACCAGGAAATGGTCTATCAACCTCGCGAGCAAGCTTACCTCCTCGTCACTCCGTTGAAAGGCACTCATCGGTTCGGAATCAAAGGCAAGTTAGCTCCTCGCTACATTGGCCCGTTCCGTATTCTTGCCCGTCGAGGAGAGGTGGCATATCAGTTGCAATTGCCGCCAAATCTTTCTCAAGTGGATGATGTCTTTCATGTATCCCAACTCCGTTGCTGCTTCAAGGATCCTATTCGAGCTGTGGATCATGAAATGCTTGAATTAAGGGAAGATCTGTCTTATCCAGAATATCCCATCCGTATTCTTGATCAATCTGAACGCCGGACACGTCAACAGCCAATCAAATTCCTCAAGGTTCAGTGGTCGAATCATTCTGAAGATGAAGCCACTTGGGAACGCGAGGATCGTCTTCGCGAAGAATACCCCGCTTTCTTTCAGTCTTCCTCTTAATTCTCGGGACAAGAATTCTTGATAGATGAGGAGAATTGTAACACCCCATGTCATTAGCCACAGTGATCACCTTTTGATAATGACATGTCAGCAAGTTTAACAGTGCCAAATCATCATTTGCATCATATTGCATTTCAACTCCTAACTCAAAATTCAAATTAAATTAAAGTGGAAAATAAAAGTTGTTCAGATCAGAAACTAAAATGTTCATTAGGTGACAAATATTCTAGGGACCATTCTAAAATAGTAACTAACATTTAATAAATTAATAAAGTGACTCTAACAGTGCCAAAACAGCAATATTTAATCCCATTTAGTTTTATAAAATTGCAAATGAAATGATATGAACTCAAAACCGTTTTATGGCATTAGTAGATGTTGCACTGGAGTTTTGTGACTAGTTCACATATTTTACAAAACTAGATACGAGGCCACACAATTTTGTAAAAACAGAAACAGAAAAGAAAAAGACAAAACAAAGACAAAACAAAAATAAAAAGAAAGCAAACCCCCCCGGCCCAACTGGGCCTCAGCCCAGCCGGCCGACCCACTCCCTCGCCCCTTGGCCTATATGGCCTCCCCCCCCACAGTAACCCTAACCCCCACTCCCTCGCCCGATCCTCCCCCCTCGATCTGGATCGGCCCTGCCGATCCCCGACGACGCCGCCGCCTCGCCGGAGCTGCCCCGCCGTCGACCCCGTCCTCTTCCTCGAGCTCGAGCCCGCTGCCTTGACCCTGCATGCCCATGGTGAGGCCACGGCCCCCGTCGCGCCGCCCGTCCTCTTCCCTCCCCCCGCGCACCGCCATGCCGCACCCGCGCGCCCGCGCTTACCGCGGCCTCGCTCGCCTCATCGCCAACCCGCGCCGACCGCGCTCGCGCTCTGCCTGCGGAGCTCGTGCTCCCGCGCGCCCTCGAACCCCGTCGCCGCTGCGCCTGCCCTGTGGCCGCGCGCCCGCTCCCGCTGCCTGCGCTCCACCTCCACCGTTGTCGCCGCGCGCACCGCCGTCCCTGACCACGTCCACCTCGTGGTGCTACTGCTCGCGCCGACCCCGGCCGCGTGCCGCCGCAGCCGCTGCACCCCCACACCCTCCTGGCCTCGCCTCCACCACGCCCGCTCGCTGCCAGCCCCGCACTCGTCGTCCTCGCCCGGCCCCGCGAGCGCACGCCCCTGCTCCCCTACCACCGAGCGCGCACGCGCGCGCCTCCTCCCCTCGCCGCGCCGCTCCGGCGCCGGCCTGCGCCGCGCGCGCGCCCAGCGCCCCTCGGGCGCCTGCCCGTCGCCCGCACGCCCGCGCCCGGTTGGCCCCTGGGCCACTGACGTGGGGGCCGCACGCCCTTAAAACAAAACAAAAAAGTAAATGAAAATGAAAATAAAAATGAATTAATAAAACTAATAATTAATTAAGTTAATTAACTCTGATTAAGTTAATCTAATTATTTAGTTAGTTTAATTAAACTATAATTAGATTAGTTAATCCCTAATTAACCTAAACAGACACTGACAGGTGGGACCCACACATTAGTTTGACCCAGTCAACGCCCTGTTGACTGCTGACGTCATGATGATGTCACCATACACTGTTCTGGATAATGTTGATTTAAAATGATTAAATAAATTTCAGAAAATAATTAAATCTTTAGAAAATCATATAAAATAATCCGTATTCCTGTCAGATGCCCCTAGCTAGATGAACATGGAACTTTTAGACCGATTTCGATAAATGAATAGTGCCCAACTTTAATTAAATAAATCCGGATAAATTCCTAAATTAACTAAAGCATTTAGTTAGGCAGTAGAACACCCCGGCATATGATTTAGTCATGTCATGCATATTGTTTGTATTTTTGCCATGAATTTATTGTTTCTCTCCCCCTCCTTCTCTCTCGATAGACACCGAGACCGACGACGTTGCAGCCGGGTACGACTACGCTCCAGACGAGCAGCCCGTTGACGATCCCTCTTTCTTGCCAGAGTAACCAGGCAAGCCCCCCCCTTGAGCATCCAGATATCGCCCATTCCATTTCTACTGCTTGCATTAGATTTTGCTACTATTAATGTTTGCTCCTATTCTGATGCATAGCCTGCTTTTGTAACCTGTTTATTGTTACCTTATCTGCCTATGTTAATCTGCTTAGTATAGGTTGGTAGTGAACCATCAGTGGCCCCACCACCTTACCCTTGTTGCCCCTGCTTGATCATCGACAACTCGATCAATGTGATCGTCGACCAAAGACCGACACATCACCTCAACCCCTTAGTTGTATGACTCTGCATAGTTACTATCGAGTGCCAAGGGTGATACCTCGTAACGCACTCCTGATGAACACTCTGCAGTGTAGCTGTTCGGTCGTGGTCGTCGAGGGTGATTCCTCCTTCTCCACTTTTGATACGACTCTGTCGTGCAACCCCTCAGTGTGAACCTCAAGGGTGATGCCTCCTACGTTCACCCTGATGCTTTCATTGAGTGGAATTCGCCGAGGGTGATTCCTCGGGTTTCCCCCTTGATGTTATGACCACACGGTTACTTTGACCTTTGTTACAGGCGGGTCGACCCTGATGGGTGCCCGCAGGGGATCTATGTTGTCGGGTGTGCCGGAAGGGCACTCGAGTGTGATATTGTGGCGGAGCTTCAGAAACTCTGATCGTCTCCACGTGTTACTAAATCAGCCTATCGGATTTGGGTATTTGATGTGAGTCGGTCGATGTGCCCTATACGCACTACCATCATGCGGGATTATGGTTTATGGGGCCCTCTACGTCGTACGTTTCTCCCGAAAGCTCCTCAGACATCACGGTTCACCTTGCTGGCTGATTGTTGGGATTGGGCTGGATACTTCACTGACGAGGTCAGTGTCGCACCTGCACCCCGGCCAGTCTCGCAACGCGCAGGGTGCCCAGGGCGATGGCCCAAGACCTCTGGGTGCATAGGTTAGGCTGGCGTGCTGACCTCTCTGCTGAGCCTAGGTAGGGCGCTGCTTCGTGTTGATCTTCCGAGGCCGGGCATTACCCAGCAAGTGTGTCCGGCCAGAGTTGATCGACCGTGTTGGGTAACAGTAGTGCACCCCTACAGGGATGAATAATCTATCGATAGCCGGTCCTACGGTAAAGGACGCTCAGTTTGTATATCCCGATCTACTACTTGAACTGGATACTTGATACTTAATTGGAGCTTCGGGATCGCTTTCTCGCTGGGAGTCGAGGAAGGATCTCTAGGCTTTGCTTCAACATGTTTGCTTAATAAAATTCTATTCTACTCTCTTCTATTGCTGCAAGATGGTGGCTTCGTGAAGATGTTTGAAGATGCTAGTTTTCGATAGGACTAGGCCTTCTCTCTATTCTGGCATTTCTGTAGCCCAGTCCACATATACAGCCTTTCTCCTTTGATAATGTTGCATATGTAGTGTAGATCCTTGCTTGCTGAGTACTTCGGATGAGTTCTCACGGTTGCTTTGTTACTTCTTTTTCCCCATACCCCACTTTGATGATACATCAGACGATGGAGCCCCAGAGCCAGATGCCACCTCAGGAGCTTACTACCAGGAGGGTCCAGACGGTACTTACTACTGGACCGAGCCAGCCGACCAGGAGTAGGATCGGAGGCTCCCAGGCAGGAGGCCTACGCCTTTCGATTTAGAGTCATTGTTTGTGCTAGCCTTCTTAAGGCAAAACTTTTCTAACTATGTCTGTACTCAGATATTATTTGTATGACTGACTTATGTATTCGGATCTTTGTGATCCCTGGTCTGTACTATTGTGGATCTCCGTTTATTTGTGTTAGAGTTGTGTTGTGATATCTTCCCCTGAGTCCCTGTGCTTGATCGTGCATGTTTGCGTGTATGATTAGTGCACGATTGAGTCGCGGGCGTCACAGCCCACTCCACTACTAGGGAAAAGCCTAGCAGTAGCGCGGGTCAAATGCTTATCAGTAGCGCGGGCAGCTGTGCTACTGATACGGCGCTACAGCTAACGGTTAGCAGTAGCGCGTGTTGACCCGCGCTACTGCTATCTAGGCATAGCAGTAGCGGTCATCGCAAAAACGCGCTGCTGCTAATATCTGTAGCGCCCTAGTATAAAAGGCGCTATTGCTAAGACCTCGCTGCTGCTAAAGCCATACCCCGCGCTACTGTTATTAGTTTCTGAAAAAAAAATCTTCTCCATATTTTGTGCTGCTGAATTTTGTTTAGGATTTTATATAATAGTCTCTAGCATATCATACACATACAAATCTTATCATATCATACACATACAAATAGTCTCATCAAATCGATCATGTCATCATCATAATCATCATCCAACACAAAATGATGTCTCTCGTCATCATCTCGAAATAGCGATACATGGTATGAGATGTCTGTAATACTTGTAACTACATCGTCATCCATCTAAACAATGATATAGACAAGAAGAGCTATCACTATGAGGGAGAGCCGAACTATGCAGTACATGAGGCGGCGGTTATGAATCCTCACTCGCGTTACCGTGAACCTCAAGTAACTAGCTTCTGCTTCTTGTCTACTTTTGAACCCTTTATGGCTGGCGCCCGAGAACCGCTCGGATCATTTACCCTACACATAATCATCATTTTCCAAATATGACATGTCCAAAACATCACATGTCCAAATTATATCACATGTCCAAATAGAACTTAAAGAAAAATGCAAGAAGTTTTTTTACATAGGGTTCATACCACCTAATTATATCACATGTCCAAATTCTGTTTTTTTAGAACTTGAAGAAAAATATAGAACTTGAACAAAAATATATCACATGTCCAAATTCTTTTTTTAATAGGGTTCATACCACCTAATTAACTAGGGTTCATACTGATTCTATTTTTTAAATAGCAACAATTGCTTTAACTAAAAAAATTAAATAGCAACAATTGCTTTAACTAAAAAATAGCAATAGTTTGAAACCTAGGGTTCATACTAACTACCACTAAAAATAGCCACTAATCTGTCCTAGGTTTTTTTTAACTAGGGTTCATACTACCTAATTAACTAGGGTTCATACTAATTCTAATTAAATAACTAGCACTAAAAAATAGCCTAGGGTTCATACTAACTAGCACTAAATAGCTAGGGTTCATAATAAGAGAGAGAGAGAGAGAGAGAGAGAGAGCAGAGAGCAGAGAAGAGGGGAGGGGAGAGTGCTTACAGAGGGCGGAGAGAGAGATAGGGTCGGGGGAGACGGCGCCACCGAGGCGCAGCGAGGCGGGGTCGGGGGAGACGGCGGCGAGGCGGGGTCGAGGGAGACGGCGGCGGAGAGCGGGGGCAGGGGCTCCCACGAGGTCGAGGAGGAGGAGGCACACGCATGTGGTGATGTCGAGGGCAGACTCCGGCGGAGAGCGAGGGCAGGGGCTCCCGCGAGGGCGAGGGCAGGGGCTCCGGCGGTGGCGACAGGGGGAGAAGAGAGAGTGGGGAATTGGGGGAGGAAGCAGAGGAGGGAAGCCCGCGCTGGGGGTTATGTCAAAATAGCTTTAGCAGTAGCGTGGGAAAGGAAAACGCGCTGCTGCTAAAATCCGTAGCAGTACCGCGCTCCTCACAAACTCGCTACTGCTAACCTAGGCCCGCCCTGTGGACAAGTTCAATCTTAGAAGTAGCGCCCTACCCTAAAAGCGCGCTACTACTAATTTGTTAGCAGTAGCACGGTTTGCAGAAGGGCGCTACTAATATACCTAGCATGTCGGCAATGGTGTGGCAATTATAGTAGTAGCGCGTTTTATTCCTGCCGCGCTACTGCTAAGTGAATAGCAGTAGCGCCCTTTCTGACCATGCGCTACTGCTAAGTAGCAGTAGCACCTCATTTTAACACGCGCTATTGGTAAGATTCTGTGTATAAGGTTTTCCCTAGTAGTGCTCCTTTGGATTACAAAGACTTTAATTATCATAGTTTCTCTTTGATTGAATGTATTTCTTTGTTGCAATCCATGATAAATTCACCCAATGCCTATAAACAAAATAAAACTTTTACTAAACATATTGTAGAAAGCAATGATGAAAGCTTTAGAAGAAAAGTTGGACTTAGAGATCTCAATTCCTAGAAAATTATATGATGAGTGGGAACCTACCATTAAAGTCAAGATTAAAAATTATGTGTGCTTTGCTTTATGTGATATGGGTGATAGTGTTTCCATAATTCCGAAATCTCTATGTGATGCGCTTGGTCTTACCAATATTGAAGAATGTTCTCTTAGTTTGCACTTGGCGGATTCCACTATTAAAAAGCCTTTGGTAAGAATTAATGATGTTCTTATTCTTGCAAATAGGAACTATGTGCCCATAGATTTTATTGTTCTTGATATTGATTGCAATCCATCTTGTCCCATCATACTTGGTAGACCATTTTTACGAACTATAGGTGTTGTGATTGATATGAAAGAAGGGAATAGTAAATTTCAATTTCCATTGAGAAAGGGTATGTTACACTTCCCTAGAACAAGAATTAAACCACCATATGAATCAATCATGAGGGCAGCATATGGGGCAAAAACCAAAGATGACAATACTTGAGTCTATGCATTATGCCTAGCTAGGGGCATAAAACGATAGCGTTTGTTGGGAGGCAACCCAATGAATAAAATTTATTATTGCTTTTCCTTTCTGTTCTTGAGTGTTTGCACAATTATGCCTCTGTTATGATTGTGTTTTTTATGTTTTAATTAGTGTTTGTGCGAAGTAAAGCCTTTGGGATAGCTTTGGGTGATAGTTGATTTGATCCTGTTGAAAAACAGAAACTTTTTCGTCCAGTAACAGAATTGTTAAAATTCACATAAGCGATGAAAAATTCTGAATGTTTTACACAAGATTTATATACAAATTGCCTCTGTTGTCCTAATTTTTCAGAATTTTTGGAGTTACATAAGTATGAGTAAAATTCATGTCTTTATAGACTATTCTGTTTTCTTTGCATTATGTGCTTATTTTGATGAATCTATGGATTGTATCGGGGGGTATAAGCCATGGTAAAGTTAGAATACAGTAGGTATAATGCAATAGCAAAATATGAATGGGTTTTAAATAGTACTTAAAGCAAAGATTGGTTTTCTTATACTAACGGATCTCACGAAGGTTTTGTTAAGTTTTGTGTGATTGAAGTTTTCAAGTTTTGGGTGAGATCTCGATGGATAAAGGAATAAGGAGTGAAAAGAGCCTAAGCTTGGGGATGCCCATGGCACCCCAAGGTAATATTCAAGGAGAACCAAGCAACTAAGCTTGGGGATGCCCCGGAAGGCATCCCCTCTTTCTTCTAACAACCATCTGTAATTTTACTTGGAGCTATATTTTTATTCGTCACATATCATGAGTTTTGCTTGGAGCGTCTTGTATTATATGAGTCTTTATTTGTTTTGCTTTTTAGTTTTTCACAATTATCCTTGATGGACACACCTATTTGAGAGAGCCATAATTATGCTATGATTTGTTAGAATTGCTCTATGTGCTTCACTTAAATTTTTTGAGCAATGGAATTGCTCTAGTGCTTCACTTATATCTTTTTGAGCATGATGTGCTTTAATTTTTTGAAGAAGTACTCTCATGCTTCACTTAGCTTTATTTGAGAGTTAGTAAAAAATTTGAAGAAATTTTCCCATGCTTCACTTATATTATTTTCAGAGATGAAAAATTTTATGCTCATGTTCTTCACTTAAATTTGTTTGAGCTTGTCAAAAGCAATTGCAATATATGAAATTAGTCCCAAAGTGATAGATATTATAGAGGGATATAATAAAAACTTTCATGAAGATTATTGAACAAAATAAACTTGATTCTTAGTAATAGTTTTGAGATATGATGATAGTAATATGTGAGTCATGTTGGTGAGTAATTATGCTTTAGTAAGAATACTGGTGTTAAAGTTTGTGATTCCCTATGCAAGCACAAAAGTCCATAGTTATGCAATGAAATTACATCCTACTTGTGGTGCATTATTCGGTGTTAGTTATGCTTAATGCTCGTTTATGTGAATTTTTGTTTCTTGGTTGGTTGCTTCTCAATCTATTTGCTAACCTTTCCTTGTACTAAGCGGGAATACTACTTGTGCATCCAAAATCCTTAAACCTAGTTATGCCATATGAGTCCACCATACCTACCTATATGCGGTATTCCTGTGCCGTTCTAAGTAAATTTGTATGTGCCAACTCTAATTTTCAAAATGAATTTCCTTTTTGTGTGCCCGTACCGCTCATGAAGCGGCAGGGGGTGGCCAATATTTTTCCATGCTAGATGTGTTATTCTCAAGATGAGTCTTTATTCACTTGCCATTGCACGAGAGTGTGGCAGTAATAGGGATGCTCAGTCCCGAAATGAAAAATAAATCTACTTTATGTTGTCAAATAATAAATTCCTTGGAAAGTGTTGGAATGGAAGGCACCCGTGGATATGGCTAGCCATGGATTGTGAAAGAATGGTGGAAAAAGGAATAAACTTTATTTTATGTTTGGGAACCGCCTATGATGTATCTAGCATGGAAAGTATTGGGAACTACTCGGTCGTTTTCGTTGACGGGAAAAGCATGCCTTTCAAAATATTTTATCTCTCAATTTAAGCTTTGAGCTCTGGCACCTCTATAAATGTCTGCTTCCCTCTGAGAAGGGAATGTCTATTTACTTTTATGCAATTTTTATTTTTATTTGAGTCTTCATCTTCTCTTATAAAGCACCAACTAGGGAGCACTATGATCATACTTGTGCATTGGATGTAGCTAATATTCGAGTGTGTTTCATGAATGGATCAATGATTGAGCATGATGGGCTAGGGATAGCTTTCTTTAGTGTTGATATTTTGAAAGACATGGTTGCTTGTTGATATGCTTGAGTATTGAAGTCTTCATGTCAATTATAGACTATTGCTTTGAACCATCTAAAAGTCCAAATGTCCATGCTAAAAAAATAAAAGAATATGTGATGAACATGTTAGGCAGCTTTCCACATCAAAAATTCTATTTTTATCATTTACCTACTCGAGGACAAGCAAGAATTAAGCTTGGGGATGCTGATACATCTCCAACGTATCTATAATTTTTTATTGTTTCATGCTGTTATATTATCATTCTTGGATGTTTTACCTTCATTTTATAGCAACTTTATATCATTTTTTGGGACTAACCTATTGACATACTGCCCAGTGCCAGTTGCTATTTTTTTGCTTGTTTCTTACTTCGCAGAATATCCCTATCAAACGGAGTCCAAACACAGTGAAACTTTTTGGAGATTTTTTTTGGACTAGAAGACAACTTGGGAGCCAAGGAAGCACCAGTGGGGAGGCCCATGGGGCCCACAACCCACCAGGACATGCCAGAGGCCCCTGGCGCGCCCAGGTGGGTGATGGGGCCCATGGGGGTCTCCTCCACCGCCTCTCAGCTCTATAAATTCTGAGATATTCCAAAAACCCTAGGGGAGCGATCAAAAACAATTCCAGCCGCCGCAAGTTTCAGAACCACGAGATCCAATCTAGAGCCCTATTCCAGCACTCTGTCGGAGGGGAACACGATCACGGAGGGGTTCATCATCCTCATTGGTGCTCCTCCGATGATGCGTGAGTAGTTCACCATAGACCTACGGGTCCGTAGGCAGTAGCTAGATGGCTTCTTATATCTTTTTGATTCTCAATACAATGTTCTCTTGTTGTTCTTGGAGATCTATTTGATGTAATGACTTTTTGCGGTGTATTTGTTGGGATCCGATGAAGTGTGAGTTTATGATCAGATCTATCTATGAATATTATTTGAGTTTTCTTTGATCTCTTATATGCATGATTGTTATAGCCTCGTATTTCTTCTCTGAATCTTTGGTTTAGTTAGGCCAACTAGATTGATTTTTCTTGCAATGGGAAGAGGTGATTTGTGATGCGTTCGATCTTGCGGAGTCCTCACCCAGTGACAGAAGGGGTAGCGAGGCACGCATGTATCGTTGCTATTATGGATAAAAAGATGGGGTCTATTCCTACATGAATAGACCTTGTCTACATCATGTCATCGTTCTTATTGCATTACTCCGTTTCTCTATGAACTTAATAAACTAGATGCATGCTGGATAGCGGTCGATGTGTGGAGTAACAGTAGTAGATGCAGGCAGGAGTTGGTCTACTAATCTTGGACGTGTTGCATATATACACAACCATTGCCTTGTATATCATCATAATTATTTGCTCTTCTATCAATTACCCAACAGTAATTTGTTTACCCACCGTATGCTATTTTCTCGAGAGAAGCCACTTGTGAAATCTACGGCCCCCGGGTCTATCTTTTATCATATTAAATTAGATCTATTATTCCAAAAACCCAAAAATACCTTGCTGCACTTTTTCTTTACTTATTTTACTTTGCGTTCTTGCTAGATCTATTTATCCAATCTCATACAATTTAATCTATCTTTTTACCGAGGAGGGATTGACAACCCCTCTTACGCGTCGGGTTGCAAGTATTTGTTCTTTGTGTGCAGGTACCATTTACATACTGTTGCTTGGTTCTCCTACTGGATTGATAACCTTGGTTTCATAACTGAGGGAAATATTTACCGTAGCTGTGCTGCATCATCCCTTCCTCTTTGGGGAAATACTGACGCAGTCTCAAGCCACGTCAAGTATCCATGATTCAACATATTATGATCAAACATGTTTGCAATGACAATTAGAGATTATTGTTGCTCATGCAATGCTTAAGTAGCTAGGAGTGGATAATGATTTATCTTTGGTGTCAACATGCATTAAAATGATTGTGATGTAGTATGATGATATGGTATCCTCCTCTGAATGTTTCAAGTGAATTGAGGCACTTGTTCACGCATGTAGTTGAATCAAAACCAACATAGCCTCCATGATATTTATGTTCATGGTGTTTATATCCTACTCATGCTAGTATTCAACTTCGATTATTCATAATGCATGTTCATGACTGTTTTCGCTCTCTAGCTGGCAGCTTCTCAATCTATTTGCTAGCCTTCGCCTGTACTAAGCGGGAAAACTGCTTGTGCTTCAAAATCCTTATTCCAAATGAGTCCACTATATCTACCTATATACGGTATTACCCTGCCATTCCAAGTAAATTTACATGTGCCACCTCTAAAATTTCAAATGAACATCTGTTTTGTGTGCCTGGACCGCTCATGGAGCGACATGGGGTGGTCAGTATCTTCCATGCTAAGCGGGTTATTCTCATGGTGAGTGTTTATTCACTCGTCCTTGCACGAGAGGGGCCGGTAATAGGGATACCCAGTCCCGAATCAAAAATTGCAAATAATTAAACAAAACTCCCCCAGGACTGTTGTTGGTATGGACGGAACCCGTGGATTCGGCTAGCCATGGATTGTGTTGTTGGTGGAGGGGGAGTAAACTTTACTTTTATCGCTTGGGAACCGCCGCTAATTTGTTTAGCATGGAAGATATTGAAAACTCTTGGTCGTAACGTTGACAGGAAGGGTGCACCTCCCAAAATTATATTTATCTCTGATTTAAGCTTCAGGCTCTGGCACCTCTGCAAATCCCTGCTTCCCTCTGTGAAGGGTCGATCTATTCACTTTTATGATGAGTCATCACCTTCTCAAACAAGCGCCAGACCTGAGAGCACTATTGTCATCCTCATGCACTGTGTTTAGTTAATGTTGAATGCATCATGACTGGATCTCTTCTACCATGAATTACAATGTTTAGTCGCTGCTTGAACTTTGGAGGTGCTCTGCATTTATGTTTTGTGGTCTCAGAAAGGGCTAGCGAGATACCACTATTGTTATATTATATCATGATTGTTTTGACAAAGTGTTGGCATTTGATATATCTTATTATTGCTCGCTAGTTGATCATGCCATTGATATTAGTTAATATAATTTTTAGGAGTTATTGTTGACATAGTTAGTCATGATCTTTGTTGAAAACATGGGTGCTACTTAAGCATATATATGTAAACAAGAACAAAAGAGTTCATAAAAGTTCTTCTTTATCACTTTCAGTTTGTCAACTGAATTGCTTGAGGACAAGCAATGGGTTAAGCTTGGGGGAGTTGGTACGTCTTCATCGTATCTACTTTTCCTAACGCTTTTGCTCTTGTTTTGGACTCTAATTTGCATGATTTGAATGAAACTAACCCAGACTGATGCTATTTTCAGCAGAACTACCATGGTGTTGTTTTTGTGCAGAAATAAAAGTTCTTGGAATAGGACAACTTTTGGGAGAATTATTTCAGAATAAATAAAAAATACTGGAACCAAGAGCCACCGGAGGGGGTGCCCTGGCTGCCCACAAGACACCAGGGTGCGCCACCCCCCTGACGCGCCCTGGTAGGTGGTGGGGTCCTCGGGGCTCCACTGACCCTAATTCCGACGCTATAAAATCCTATTTTTCTAGAAAAAATAGGAGAGGAAGTTTTGTCATGTTTTACGATACGGAGCCGCCGCCACCTCCTGTTCTTCATCGGGAGGCCAGATCTAGAGCCTGTTCGGGGCCCCGGAGAGGGGAATCTTTGGTCTTCATCATCACCAACCATTTTTCATCACCAATTCCATGATGCTCCCCACCGGGAGTGAGTAATTCCTTCATAGGCTCGCTGGTCAGTGAGGAGTTTGATGAGATTCACCATGTAATCGAGTTAGTTTTGTTAGGGCTTGATCCCTAGTATCCACTATGTTATGAGATTGATGTTGCTATGACTTTGCCATGCTTAATGTTTGTCACTAGGACCCGAGTGCCATGATTTCAGATCTGAACCGTTTATGTTTTGTGACGCCCCTGGTTCAATCGTACACTAATCATACACGCAAACGTGTACGATCAAGCCCAGGGACTCACGGGAAGATATCACAACACAACTCTAAACACAAATAAACGGAGGTCCACAATATTACAGACCAGGGATCCGAAGATCCGAATACATAAGTCAGTCATACAAATAATATCTGGGTACAGACATAGTTAGACAAGTTCTGCCTTAAGAAGGCTAGCACAAACAGCGACACTAGATCGAAAGGCGTTGGCCTCCTGCCTGGGAGCCTCCGATCCTACTCCTGGTCCGCTGGCTCGATCCAGTAGTACGTGCCCTCTGGACCCGCCTGGTAGTAGGCTCCAGTGGTGGCGTCTGGCTCCTGGACTCCATCGTCTGGTGTATCATCAAGGTGGGGTATATGGGGGAAAAGAGAAAATAAAGCAACCGTGAGTACTCATCCGAAGTACTCAGCAAGCAAGGATCTATACTACATATGCAACATTTTCAATGGAGAAAAGGCTGTATATGTGGACTGGGCTGCAGAAATGCCAGAATAGAGAGGAAGGCCTAGTCCTATCGAAGACTAGCATCTTCAAACATCTTCTCAAAGCCATCATCTTGCAGCAGTAGAAGAGAGTAGAATAGCAATTTTATTTAGCAAACATGTTGAAGTACAGCTCAAAGATCCTTCCTCGACTCCCAGCGAGAAAGTAATCCCGAAGCTTCAATTAAGTAACAAGTATCCAGTTTAAGTAGTAGATCGAGATACACAAACTGAGCGTCCTTTACCGTAGGACCGGCTATCGATAGAAGATTCATCCCTGCAGGGGTGCACTACTGTTACCCAACACGCTCGATCAACTCTGGTCGGACATACTTGCTGGGTAATGCCCGTCCTCGGAAGATCAACACGAAGCAGCGCTCTACCTAGGCTCAGCAGAGAGGTCAGCACGCCGGACTAACCTATGCACCCAGGGGTCTCGGGCCATCGCCCTGGGCACCCTGCGTGTTGCGTGGCTGGCCGGGGTGCAGGCGCGACACTGAACTCGCCAGTGAAGTATCCAGCCCAATCCCGACGATCAGCCCGCACGGTGAATCGTGACGTCTGATAAGCTTTCGGAGAAACGTACATCGCAGAGGGCCCCATAACCATAATCCCGCGTGGTGGTAGTGCGTATAGGGCACGTCGACCCACTCAGATCACACACCCGAATCCAATAGGCTCAATTAGTATCAAGCGGAGACAATCAGAGTCTCTGATGCTCCGCCACAATGTCACACTCGAGTGCCCTTCCGGCACACCCGAAATCACAGATCCCCAGCGGGTACCCACCAGGGTGGACCCGCCTGTGACAAAGGTCAAGTAACCGTGTGGTCATAATCATCAGGGTGAACGTATGAGGTATCACCCTCGAGGTTCACACTGAGGGGTTGCACGACAGAGTCGTATCGGACATGGAGAAGGAGGAATCACCCTCGATGACCACGACCGAACAGCTATGCTGCAGAGTATTCATCAGGAGGGCGTTACGAGGTATCACCCTCGGCACTCGATAGTAACTAAGCAGAGTCGTACAACTAAGGGGGATGTGAAGTGAGGCGTCTGTCTCTGATCGACGATCACGTTGATCGAGTCGTCGATGAACAAGCAGGGGCGACAAAGTAAGGTGGTGGGGTCACAGATGGTTCATACCAACCTATACTAAACAGTTTATCATAGGCAGGTAAGGTAGCAATGAACAGGTTACAACAGCAGGCTATGCATCAGAATAGGAGCATACATTAACAGTAGCAAAATCTAATGCAAGCAGGAGAATAGAATGGGCGATATCTGGAATGCTCAAGGGGGGGGGGGGCTTGCCTGGTTGCTCTGGCAAGAGAGGGAGGTCGTCAACGGGCTGCTCGTCGGTAGTGTAGTCGTAACCTGGTGCAGCGTCGTCGGTCTCAGCGTCTATCGAGAGAAAGAAGGAGGGGGAGAGAAACAATAAATTCACGGCAATAATGCAAACAACATGTATGACATGTCTAAATGATATGCCGGGGTGTTCTACTGCCTAACTAAATGATTTAGTTAATTTAGGAATTTATTCGGATTTATTTAATTAAAGTTGGGCACTATTCATTTATCGAAATCGGTCTAATTGTTCAACGTTCTTATAGTTGCGGACGTCTGACGGGAATACAGAGGGCGTATCCGGGTTCGTATCGTCGTTCTGAGCAAGTTTCATGTATAAAATATTTTCATCGGAGTTACGGTTTATTTAATATGATTTTCTAAAGTTTTTATTAATTTCTGAAATTTAATTAATTATTTAATTCAACATTATCCGAAACAGTGATTGATGACGACATCATGCTGACGTCAGCAGCCACCTGACAGGGTGGGTCCCACCCGTCATAGGCTGTTAGGTTAATTAGTGATTAACTAATTAAATTACTGTTTAATTAACACTAACTACTTAATTAAATTAACCTAATCAGGATTAATTAACTAATTAATTAATTAATTAGTTTAATTATTTTTATTTTTATTTATTATTATTTCCTTTTATTTTATTACATTTTCTTTTAATTCGTTTTTAGGGGCTGGGCCCCATCTGTCATTGCCTCAGGGGGGGCAGGGCCCACCGGTCAGTGGCACGTGGCCACGGGCGCGGGTGACGGGCGCGCGGGCTCGCGGCGGAGCGCGGCGACGGGCCGCAGCGCGGCAGCGCGGTGCGTGGGCGCGGGCTCGCGCGTGCGCGCGCGCGGCGAACGGTGGGCGGCTCGGGGCGGAGCAGGGGACGAGGCGACGGGGAAGGGTGAGGCCGTGCGCGAGCGGGACTGGCGGCGACGTGCGGGCGCGGCGTCAGGGAGAGAGGAGAGGAGAGGGGCGCGGCTCACAGGGGGCCGGACGGGGATGATGGCGAGGCGAGGAAGCGACGGCGACGGCGATGGGAGCGGCAGCGCGGGCGCCTGTGCATGCGCGAGCAGGCGCGGGCGAGCGCGCACGCGCGGTGAGGCAGGGACGCGGGCGGAGCGCGACGAGGGCGATGCGGGCGCGGCCGGGGCGCGGGGTGGGGTGCGCGCACAAGGGAGGGAGGCCGAGGCCGAGGCCTCACCGGCGTTGTAGGGCACGGGCAGCGGGGCTCGGGGACGACGGCGTCGGGCAGCGGCGACGGGTGCGAGCGCTCGCTGAGGCGATTCGGGGAGGAGACGGGGAGGCGAGGTCCCGGCGACGGCGTCCGAGCGCGGGCGGCGAGGCGGAAGCGAGCGCGAGTAGCGGCGGGGAGCGCGGCGACGGGCGACGGGATCGGGGCGCCTCTGCCCCGGTCCGATCCAGGGGAGGGGGGTCGAGTGGAGGAGGCGGTAGGGGAGGCGACAGGCGAGGCAGATCGGCGCGGGGAGGCGGTCGGGGACGGCCGGCCGGCGACGGGCGACGGGGGTCGATCCCGATCCAGAATTTCTGGATCGGGGGGGGGGGTATAAAATATTTGAAACTTGCTCAGAACGACGATACGAACCCGAATACATCCTCTGTATTCCCGTCAGATGCCCGCAGCTATAAGAACGTTGAACAATTAGACCGATTTCGATAAATGAATAGTGTCCAACCCTAATTAAATAAATCCGGATAAATTCCTAAATTAACTAAATCGCTTAGTTAGGCTGTATATCACCCTGGCCCTGCGTTTAGACATGTCATGCATCCCTGTTGCATTATTGCCGTGTGTTTACTGTTTCTTCCCCCTCTTCTCTTCGGTAGACTACGAGACCGACGCAGCTGCTGGTGCCCCGACCGACTACGTTGTTGACGACCCCTACTTGCCAGAGCAACCAGGCAAGCCCCCCCCCTTGATCACCAGATATCGCCTATTCTCCTCTATACTGCTTGCATTAGAGTAGTGTAGCATGTTACTGCTTTCCGTTAATCCTAGTCTGATGCATAGCCTGACACTGTTGCTACATCTGTTGATACCTTACCTGCAATCCTAAATACTTAGTATAGGATGCTAGTTTATCACCATTGGCCCTGCATTCTTGTCAGTCTGCCTTGCTATACTATCGGGCCGTGATCACTCGGGAGGTGATCACGGGTGTATACTTTACATATTTACATACTATACAGATGGTGACTAAAGTCGGGTCGGCTCGAAGAGTACCCGCGAGTGATTCACGGATTGGGGGCTGAAAGGACCTTTGTCCCAACGGCCCTTTGTGTGGATCTTTGTGGCGGAGCGACAGGGCAGGTTGAGACCACCTAGGAGACAGGTGGGCCAGGCCCTGGTCGGCGTTCGCGTTTACTTCATAATAACACGTTTAACGAGATTGGATATTTGATCTGAGTCTGGCCACTGGCCTATACGCACTAACCAACTACGCGGGAGTAGTTATGGGTATCCCGGCGTCGTGGTATCAGCTGAAGCCTTCTTGACGTCAGCGACTGAGCGGCGCGCGCCGTGTTGGACCGCACTAACGTAACCGCCGTGATCGTGTGGGTTGCTAGGTCTGCTCGCGGCCGCGTACGCAATGTGCAGGAGCGCACTGGGCGATGGGCCCAGACCCCAGAGTGCCTAGGATTAGTCCGGCGTGCTGACCTCTCTGTTGAGCCTAGGTGGGGCTGCGACGTGTGGATCTTCCGAGGCCGGGCATGACCCAGGAAAGTGTGTCCGGCCAAAGGGGATCGAGCGTGTTGGGGAATATGTGGTGCACCCCTGCAGGGAAGTTTATCTATTCGAATAGCCGTGTCCCTCGGTAAAAGGACGACCCGGAGTTGTATTCCGACCTCATGACAACTAGAAATGGATACTTAATAAAACACACCCTTACAAGTGACAGATATAACCCGGTGGTCGCTCTCTCGCATGGTGGCGACGAGAGGATCGACGGGTAGGATTATGCTATACGTTGTTGTTTGGTTAACTTCCAACTAATCTCTTCTATTGCTTCAAGATGGAGGCTGCCAGAAGCGTAGTCTTCAACAGGACTAGCTATCCCCCTCTTATTCTGGCATTCTGCAGTTCAGTCCACCGATATTGCCTCTTTACACATATACCATGCATATGTAGTATAGATCCTTGCTTGCGAGTACTTTGGATGAGTACTCACGGTTGCTTTCCCCCTCCTTTTCCCCCCCTTTTCCCTTCTTGCTGGTTGTCGCAACCAGATGCTGGAGCCCAGGAGCCAGACGCCACCTTCGACGACTACTACCACCAGGGCGGAGCCTACTACTACGTCCAGGACGCCGACGACCAGGAGTAGTTAGGAGGATCCCAGGCAGGAGGCCCTGCGCCTGTTCGATCTGTTGTATCCCTGTTTGTGCTAGCCATCTTATGGCACCTTGTTTAACCTATGTCTGTACTCAGATATTGTTGCTTCCGCTGACTCGTCTATGATCGAGCATTTGTATTCGAGCCCTCGTGGCCCCTGGCTTGTATTATGATGCTTGTATGACTTATTTATGTTTTAGAGTTGTGTTGTGATATCTTCCCGTGAGTCCCTGATCTTGATCGTACACGTTTGCGTGCATGATTAGTGTACGATCGAGCCGGGGGCGCCACATTGCATTAGGACACAGCCTAATCCTTGACGAGATGCATCACAGTATATCACGAAATCCTTTTGGGAATCCGGGGGTGCTAGTACTGGGGCAGATGTCAATTTATCTTTTAGTGTCTGAAAGCTTTCTTGACATTTTTCTGTCCACTCAAATTTAACACCTTTGTGAAGCAGATTTGTCAATGGTTTTGCAATCTTGGAAAAGTTCTCAACGAATCGACGGCAATAACTAGCGAGTCCGAGAAAACTTCTGACTTGCTTAACATTCTTTGGGGGAGTCCAGTCGAGAATAGCCTGAACTCGTTCGGGGTTAACAGCAATCCCATCCTTGGAAATCACATGTCCAAGGTAAGTTACTTCAGGAAGCCAAAATTCGCATTTGGAATACTTGGCATACAACTGGTGTTCTCGGAGCCTTTCTAGAACAAGGCGGAGATGTTCAGCATGTTCCTCTTTATTCTTAGAATAGACCAGAATATCATCTAGATATACCACGACGAATTTGTCGAGGTAATCCATGAATATATAATTCATCAGACGGGAGAATGTAGCTGGGGCATTCGTTAGGCCAAATGACATGACGGTGTATTCATAGGAGCCATAACGAGTGACGAATGCAGTCTTGGGAATGTCCTCTTCACGGACACGGATCTGGTGATAACCCAACCTCAAGTCGAGTTTAGAGAACAACGATGATCCGGCAAGTTGATCATAAAGATCATTGATACGGGGCAGTGGGTATTTATTCTGGATTGTGGCTTGGTTAATGGGCCGGTAATCCTGAACCAATCGGTTAGTTCCATCCTTCTTCTTAACGAAGAGTGAAGGTGCTCCCCAAGCAGAGGAACTGGGGCGGATGAAACCACTCTTAAGTGACTTGTCGATTTCTTCCTTAAGCTCAAGAAGGTGATGCGGAGGCATCTTATAAGGTCGCTTGGCAATAGGAACGGTGCCAGGCTTCAAGTCAATGACAAACTCGACAGCTCTAGCCGGGGGTATGCCTGGAAGTTCTTCTGGAAAGACGTCTGGAAAATCTCGAACGACAGGAACGTTCTCGATCCCTTCCAGAGGTGAGGCGTTCAAAGCATTCATAACATATATCTCAGCTTCAGCGTCTCGAGTAATTCGGGCAGTGTAGTTCACTATCTCATCGGAGGGGTGAAGAAGTTGGATAACTTTAGTGGCACAATTGATCGAAGCAATGTGAGCTCTCAACCAATCCATTCCGAGTATGAGGTCTATGGTGGAAGACTTCAGGATAATAGGGGAAGCCAGGAATTCAAATTCCTCGATTTCAACAGGGACATTATGTGCCATCATAGTGGTTTGACATTGGCCTCCAGGGGTACGGACAACTATTGGCAGGTTCATCTTTTCGAATGCAATGTCATGAGATAATGCATATGCTTCAGACATGAATGAATGCGATGCTCCTGAATCAAATAATACAGAAGCAGGTACTGAGTCAACAAGAAGGGTACCCATCACAGTAGCAGGTTGATCCTGGACTTCTTCAATGTCAATGTTGTAAGCCTGACCACGACCACGTGAAGCAGACCCAGTATTATAGTTGCGGGTCTGATTGTTGCCACGACCATATCCACGGCCAGCACGAGGAAAATCTAACTGATTCTGAGCTTGGCGGCAGTCTTTAGCCTGGTGGCCTGGTTTGCGGCACTTGAAACACAAACCATCTTCAGGACGAAGAGGGGCATTGTTCTGAATAGCTTGAGCCTTTGACGGTCTCGGTGGTGGAGGAGGCAGACGTGGTGCAGCATTGTTCTTTGGCGCAGAGGTATTGGGACGGAACGCGTTGTTGGGAATCCAAACTCTACGCTTCGGTGCTGAGCCCGAAGATGAGCCAGCATCACGATAGCGCTTCTGCGAGTCCTTGTGTTCCATCTGAGCGGTCTCAACAAGAATAGCCTTGTTCACTAGAGTTGAGAAGTCATTGATGTCTTGAGCAGCTAGTGCAAGCTTGAGGTCAGGGTGGAGTCCAT